>CM069866.1:82500-347500 GCA_036172795.1 Pelodytes ibericus
TAGCAAGAATTACACTGAAGTCATATGTACGACACTAAGAATAGTTTAAATTAATTTGCATGTGACATGCCATTGCTGGATGATGTAAATGCCATGGTTACTTTAATCCATCACCTGCAGTTAGTGACCACTGTGGGTGTATGGGCATCTGTGTGAACACTCCCTATAATGAACTTGTAGAAGCCTACTTCTAAAAATGACACCACCTTTGCTATAGAATATTCGATAAGGGCCTCTCTGACCTTGTCTCAGACTACGTTGCTTGGCAGATGAGGTTTTTAAAAGGGACCATTTCTTGACAACAACTAGTGAGTCAAGTCTGGGCTCAGCCATGTTTACTCGTTACGAAGGAGTAGATTATTCCCACCCTGTATATGTGTGTATACACACCTACAAGCACACAAAAAGGACAGCAAACTAAGGCTCATACTAACCATATTTTACAAAAGAGGAAATACATTTTAGATATACAGAATCACTAACAGTCATTGTGCATTTGGTTGCAAGTGAGCAAATCCTGGGGATACTCGCAGTTTTCCCAAGTTGAGCCCCCTTGGCCCTGAGGGTGGATATGGGGAATGATGTGTGGCATAATTGATCAAAGTCAACAAAGTCACTCATGACTAGACTTATCATCGTTCCTGAACTGGTCATGAGTTAACACAAGTAATCCTGCAATAATTTCATTTAAGCATAGTGAGAGGTACAAGCAACTCTTATATTGGAACAAATACTGACCGTACACATACCCTACTGATGGTGAGGTATAACTTTAGGAGGCAGTTTAACAAAAAGTCATGTTATCTTTAATCAGCCATCTTCTAGCAGTTGGAGGGCTTCTGGGCTACAAAATAAAAATATTCCAGATATACTATACCCAATATATGAAATAAATCTGACAAAAGGCTTGAAATGCATTACTTTTACAAAGCAGTCAATCGAACGTTCTCCTCAACTAAATGTCCCTTTTACTTTATCGACAACTAGATTTTCTTATTCATAAAGGAAGAAATCAATGGCTGGGCACTTGCAAGCAGATTTTACAGAACCGTTACATGGGATTGGTATAAGGTAAATATATGTATTTGGACTGAAAATTGGCTAAAAGCTAGAATGCAAAGTTATTGTAAAAAGAAAAACACAGTATAAAGTGCCTGAAGGGTCTATTGTGTATCCTCTTTTTGTTGATTAATGATCTCCCAAGTTGCACTGAGAACCATGTCTCAGTGTTTTTACACAACATAAGGTTGGATAATTTAGTCAAACCCTAACCCTAATGCTTGATGTTTCTTCTCTGCAGGAGGATTTAGAAAAATTAGGGGACTGAGCAGGCAATGTAGACAAATGTAAATGACTGGGCACTGGTTCTTAAAGAACGTGCCTAGGAGATCTACAAAATGAATAATAATTTTGATCTTGGCTATAAGAGAGACTAGATATTTAGCATTTCTATCTGCTAGAAAAACAGCATCTTCTATCTGAGAACATTAAATAAATATGTGCAGGGCCAATATAAAGAGCTCTCCGGTGAGCTGCTCATTAACTGAGATGTACAAAGAACAAGAGGCCACCCCCTGAGACTGGAAGAGGGAAGATTTTTACGGTAAGGACAATAAAAGTGACGGAATTCACTGAGGTGGTGTTATCAAATACGATAGATGCCTTCACAAATCAGAACATACAGGGCTATAAATGATACAACCAACATTAATATTTAGAGCATGCTGATCCAAGGAGAAATCTCATTGCCTTTTTGGAGTTAAGAAGGAACTTTTCCCCAATATGGCAAAATTTGAAATCTGTTAATTAGGGTTTTTTGCTTCTTTTGGATCAACAAAAGGAAGGAGGATTTGTAGAAGGCTAGAATTTGATGGACTTAGGTAGTTTTTTTTCAATCTATTACTACGTTGCTATTGTTGCCTCTGTAGTTTAACATATAACATGCTTTCTGTGCTGCTACTTTCTGCACAATGGAAAGCGGATTTTGTTCCTGGGATACCTACTTGAGGGGCAATATTACCTCCAGGAAAATACGTCCATGAAATACAGGAAGCAGAGATGCACATGTGTTATATATATGTTAAACTATAGCAGCAGGAAATATTACACAATGTACACATTGACACAGTCATTTATTTAAGGGGGAGAAAAGTTGGACATTAATCCGTTTTAAAAAAAAAAGTACCCAATTAATTTAAAATGTTTGAGTTTTTTTTTTTAGTGTTTTATTGAACCATAAGGTACGTTATGTGGACACATGCATTTCTAACTTGTGAAAATACTTTGCCAACTGCAATCTTTTATCGTCTTAAAGTGTTAGATTATTTCTTTGCAAGATGTAGTGCTTGATACTAGAGAATCAGTGCATTAATTCAGGGTTTCACACTATTCTATTCTCAGATTGTTTTTTTCCATTGATCACATCTGGATATTAATATAAAATTATTTCTTGGCATTGTTGGCAGACCAATTAACGAGCAATGCAACATGAAAAACGTTGGATTTTGTAAATGCACTATAAATTGTGGGACAGAGGTTACATTCTTTTAACAGGATGTTTATGGTCAATTGTAAAATGTATCCATTAACCTGATGGAGATTGTACATCAAAAAAAGGAACTACTATGCAATAAATAACAAGTTGCTAGGTATGAATTAAAACATAGAAAGAAGAGGTTTCTCAAGGTTTCACCAATCCATTGTTACTGAGATCAGACTCAGGGTTACTGTTCATTTCACGGTAAGGCTGGAAAACAGAGGAAATGATTCATATTCTAGAGATTCCTAAAATACTTTTCATTTTTGAGGTACTTGTTTCCTTATGCATTTTTACATCTTTAATGTAGCACCTGTTAATGTTCTAGTCCAAAACTAGGCGAACAGTAGAATTAGCCTGCATGTGAAGAAATGTGTTTTATTGAAAAATAAGTAGACTTTGTTAAGAGGAACAAGCAATTTCCAGGCACTTTATGGGATCCTGATGTATAGATTCAATGATCAGTTCATTAAGCTAACATGTTTGCTATCTAGTTTCTTTTTTTTCTTAGTGTGGGTTTGCTCATGTGTAAGAAGATTTATTTTCTGTGCGAAACCCTTTCCACATGTGATGCACACGAAGGGTCTTTCTCCAGTGTGAAGCCTCTGGTGGGTTGTGAGATTAGCTTTCTGACTGAAGCTTTTCCCACACTCCGGACATTCAAAAGGTTTCTCTCCTGTGTGGATTCGCTCATGGCCAATCAAGTTGCTGTTATTCTGAAAACGTTTGCCACAGAATTTACAAATGAATCGCCGTTCTCTCAAGAGTGTCTTTTGATTCGGCACCAAGTTGGGGCTTGGAGCTGTATTTTTTCCATACACAAGGCATGTGATAGATTTCCCCCCTGATATAACATTTTTGAAGGAACCAGCCTGTGAGTTTTTATCTTCCGCTGACGGTCTCTGAGCAGACTGAATTTTCTGGTGGCTTTTAAGTTGGATCACGCATCCATTGAACTGTTTCATTTTCATTCTGTGGCTGGCTTGATGGAGCCTAAGATCAGATATTTTAAAGAACCTCTTTCCACATTCAGTGCAGTTATAGCATCGCTCCAGTTCTTTGGACACTTGAGAGCTGGATGCAGAACGTCTTTGTGTGAATTCTTCTTTGTGACTGATTGACCATCTCAGCATTCTTTGGCAGTATCCAGTATTTTTCACATTGTATTGAATCTTCCCTTTGTTTTTTGAAGGGACAGTTCCCAGGTTCAGTCTCTGAACGCCAAGTTCCCTCTCGTTAATAATTTCATCTTCTGTTGGGAGGAAAATTAAATTTAAAAGAAAAAAAAAAAAAAAAGCGAAAAAAAAAAAAAAGAAACTTCTTTTATACATGAAGGTTAAACATATTGTCAACAATAGAAGTATCAAAAACAGAAAACAGTGTTAGTCTTATCCTGTACTAAAAATAAAAAAACAATGTTTCTTAATAAAGCATACCTAGTCCCAATACTTTTGGATTATTTTAAATAAAGCCATTTTTCAATTAAAATGAAATACGTATTTCATAATTTTGACAATTCAAGGTAAATTCCATACCTTGCCATAAAAGGAAGATAAACTGTGTGTTTTGCTTTTCTGCTATATTGTACAATAAAAATGACTCACAATTTTATTGTTGTACCTACACAAGGTTTACAACAGCACTAGGTTGACTTTTTAAATCTAATCTTCATTATAAATAGCAAAAGATGAATACAAAATTCAAAAATTAAAATAAAGCTGTAAACTTTGATTCAGTTACATTAAAACATTATACAATTTTATTCCCTAGAATAATTTATTTCTGTAAGATGAATAAATTGTTGCAGATAAGGTGTTCATATGCTAATTCACGGAAAAGTTTTCAAAAAACTATGTAATAGGAAGGCGATGCTTAGTGTTAGATCATTACTATGACGTGAAGGACATGAAGAGGGGACATTTATTCTCTGTTTTACTAAGTCAATTCTCGTTTCTTCTATTGCTTGCATATCATAAATTGGCAAAGTCAAAAGAGGTCTCCTTCAGTTCCATACAGAGTGTACAGGAGAACAAAGAAAATTAGATTAAAAATTCAGTTAGTAAGTATTGCCTAAATATACTAGACTTTTAATATGCAAACAAACAAGATCATTTTATCTCAAACCAACTTTCACAGAATACATCTTACACTTCTGAAACAAAAAAAAAGTGACAATCTGTAAAAAGATGCTAAAATTGTATTTTTCACAGGACTTGAAAATTCATTTTAAATTATGCATGAATTCAGTGTTACAAAAGAAATGTAAGTTAATCATAGTGCATGAACCATGAGAAATCTAATAGCATATCTTAAATCATAAATTAGAATTTGTGAGCTAGCATATTTGAAATCAGGTTATAAACCATTTACAAATGACTAAATTTACATTGCAACATTCAATAAAAGAGTATACTTTATCACCCTCTCCATAACTTACATTTTCATCAGCTTTACATATAAGCAAAATACAACAACTACAGCTCCACAAAATTATATGGTAGAGATTGGCCCTAATACAATCCTCTAACTTTTTTATTCTACAGATGCAAAGTACTGTAGATTCCAGAAATAGCCTTCCAGTGCAAGCTAGAATTGTTGACAAAGTAAAGGAATTTCATTAATGAATTCACTAAACTTTTCTAACATTTTACTATATTTTGCCAAGCTACTGCCTAGAAGTGTTGTGCAAGCTACTAAGTGAAGACAGAGTTACAGTGTGAGTGAGTAAACCATATTTCTTTTGGAAAAACCATTTGGTCACAAACTTTTAACCTGCAGTTTCAGACCAGGCTGTAGTAAGAAAAAAAGAAAATGCTGTGTGACTTTTACTGCCCTTTGACACTGCTATGGCAACTCACAAATGTTTATCTACTTGGGGAACGAGTCTGCTGAATTTAATTCAGATTACTGCTAGGATTTATGAATAGCTTTGAAACCGCTACACACAGGCTACAAACATACAAACAATTTGTCCTCTTTGACAAATTATTCAATGTTTAAAACTAATTTCCACATCAAATTACAAATCATAAAATATTGCAGGTTTTCTTTGGAGATACTGGCTCCATAACTGATAACTTCAAAGACATTTTGCTTCATTAAGATGGTTTTACTATGGCTTTAGATAAAATTTGCAAGTTGCCTTGGAATGTAGGAACTTTCAAAGAAGTAAGAATTGAACTTACATTTCTCTGATGACTGAATTGTCATTTAAGCATCTTGCCACAGAAGAAGAATGACCTAATCCGTCAACTGATGCCCAAAACTGAGCACTCACGATGTGGAATATAATAAATAAGCCATCCTTATTAGTTCTAACTGCCCAACATATTATTTTATCAAATCTAATGAGCAGAGGAGAGGGCTGCAAAGTAAAGGATGAAAGGCTATATGTTTTAAAAGGCTTCGAAAATGCTTTCTAGGCTTTTATGTTTGTTGAAAATTATTAAATGAATAAAAAGGTAGATACCGCAGAATCCACTTAATGTTCTATGCAGGTAAACTTATATTTAGGTCTCATTGGCACAAAATAAACTGAAGACCAATCCCAAACAACATAACCAGAACAGGTTGACATCGGTGGTGCTGTGCAAGTCATGGGTCTCGATTACCTTCAGAAAGTTGTATTGAGTTTCTACAAGTTAGCAGGTTTGCTGATTGTCATCTTTAGAGCTTTTCTCGTGGGTGGTCATATGTTTTGTTAGATAGATCTTGTGGCAGAAACCCTTCCCACACTTGATGCAACTAAAAGGTTTTTCCCCTGTGTGGGTTCGGACATGGACCTTCAGATGTTCCTTTTTGGAGAAACTTTTGGTGCAATGTGGACACTGAAACGGCCTCTCCCCCGTATGAATCCGCTTGTGCTGGATAAGCCCAGAGTTATCCATAAAACACTTGTCACACAGCGGGCAGGCATAGGGTCGCTCTCCAGTGTGTGTTCGAAAATGAACGTTTAGAGTAGACTTCTGGCCAAAACCTTTCCCACATGCAGAACATCGATAAGGTCTCTCGCCTGTGTGTGTACGCTTGTGCTTGATCAGGTAGGTTTTTAGGCTGAAAGTTCTCTCACAGTCAGAGCATTTGAAAGGCCTCAGATTTTTGTTTTTTAAAAGGTCGGGGTCAGAGGTGGTCTCACCGGACGGAGACTGGTTTGGTCTGGTTTCTGGGATGGGATGTTTGGTCAAATGCGAGCAGTTGTAGGAATTCTTCTGCATGAAAATCTCCCTGTTTTTTCCTAATGACAGATTAGGGAGAATGTGTTTATTACCGTGATAATCTGGAGGCAAAGGCCAATTAATTCTGTAGGTTAGTGCATCCTCTGCGGGATTACAATAAAAGTCCAGTCATTAAATACATGGGGCATTACTATAGATGGATCCAATACTAGCATGCTTACAACTCAGAGGCAGCCAGGTTAACCTATTGGCACATTTTAGGTGTTCATTGGAAGATCGGGGTCACCTTCTTCTTCTGACATTAGTCTCCTTTAAGAAATCCTTGAATAGCATTCATCCAAGAACGGAATTACCTCTGCTCTCTGTAAAACTAGCATTGCAAAAACATAGCTCACATTGGATTTTGTTTTCATTTCATGTGCTCCCTGCACATTTTTATTTCTTACAACTGTAATACAGGCTGCTTAACAATGATCGTTCAATATTATTATTTCCTGTTTGATAGATTTGAAAATGAATTTGTATTTTAGGTAACATTTTCATAAGAAACGCACAACGACCGCAGAGCAGTGAAATGGCCGCATTAAATAACCATTGTATACAGTCCATCAGTTGACTGTCACAGTGTTTTATATTTAATACTTCTATGTTCTAAAACCATAGTGAGAGAACACTTACCAGTTGCATAATTAACAAGATTTCTTCCACCCAAACCTGCATTCTCAGTGTTACATGGAGGCTCTTTTGATTTGACCTTTACAATAACTGGTTCAACTTTGGGGAAGCCTATGAAAAGATGGAAGTAAAAAGTTGGGTTGAACCAACACACAAATTTTAGCAAGAAACACACAAAATACGCCATTTCCGTTTGATAATTATTTTGGTTATGTGCCTGTAAATGGAAACTATACAAACATTTGTGGACTTGTTCCAACTCTTTTTTTTTTTTTTTAAATAGTTCAAATACAAAATAGAAAACAACATTAATAGCAGTAGTGGGTCAATATCCATGTGCACAGTGAACTGGTTATCAAAACCAAATAGTCCATTCTTACTTATTAGTCCACATAAATACCCAAACAGGACAGACTCACGGCAAACTGAGACTAAGTCGGAACCAACAGTTATATAACATTATATATTACAGGATACTTTTGTATCCACTTGTCCCATATACCATAACATTGTCCAGGTACCAAATTTGCAGAAGAATAGCCCTGCTCCACGCATTGGTAGCGTATTTGATTTACTACATTATTAATACTGATCACATCTGTTTCAAGCCATTTGCTAGCAATAACCATTTTTATTGCAAAGAACGCATGCAGAACAAGTGCCATAGGATTGAATGGAAGCCTATCCAAGTCTAGGTGTAATAGTGCCATTTCTGGCGATGGAGGTATTATAGCATTTAATAGGTTTGACATCAGATCGAATAAATCCACCCATGCTTGATGCACACCCTCACATGCCCATCACACATGTAAGAAAGAGCCCTGATGGACATCACATCTCCAGCACAAGTTTGTCATCTCAGGATTACATTTGGCTAACCTGTTGGCACAAAATACCATTAAAACATTAATTTATGTAATTCCACCATATTTAAACAATGGGTAATCTTATTGATATCAATTAGGTTCCACACCCATGATCCTTGTTGCTTCTATTCAGTTCTTTTCACTAGGAGATTAGGGCCATTGTTTTTAGAGAGGGTTCCAATATTTGTGAAAGGTCATGCTCTTTCCTGAGGGCTTTTACAAACATTATGTTGTCAAACATCTCCACTATTTTCTGCCATGTAATAACTCTTTCTCAAAACCATGTGTCCCTATGTAATATCCAACCGTTGCACGCAAGTTAAATTCCTCGACCAGCCTGTCAAAAGGTGTCATCCTATCCCCATCCATTATATCTGCTATTTTTTTCTCCCTATAGTTGTTCCAGCCCCGTAAACTTAAATTTGGAACGTTACTTTGTAAGACCTCCAGCAAAGCATTTTTTATGATTAAGACCAAGCCTTATTTTCAAAAAAAGCCAGAAATCAATACAGCTTCTCAAAGACATTGGCCAACCTGACTTCAGCAAAACTTCTATTCTATCTTGATGTAGCCATAACACGGATTCAAGGTTATTTATCCCAATTATCTCCTGTTCGATGCAATACCAGTCCTGGGATCTACCCGGATTATATTGTATATTGAGAACATGAGTGAACATACTGGCCTGGTCATATCTGTCTAAGCTTGGTACCCCCATTCCCCCTCTCTTTCGACTAGAGGTCAGAACCCTTCTAGCAATTAATTGTTTTTTCCTGCCCATATATATATTACTCTGAAAAGATCTTGTCCATCTGTAACGGGACGGCTACCCAAGCTTGGTAGCACCTCTGCCCATTGTACGAAATCATCTCCTTAGCCCCCCGATTAAAGCTCAGCATCAACCCAGCAAGTCTTTCCTGGAACCTTGATTTTTGTACCCAAATTGCAGACAGGACCACTAGCAGTTAGGTACAGCAAGAATGAACAACATTTATTTGTCAAACAGCACAGACATATACACACACTAAAAACGGAGGTAGGATTGACAACCCAATCTGCTGTGTGGCAATTAAATGTTCTAATACAGTGTTCTAATATGGGCTGAAGATTGTGTAAGCTTCTGCACTCTAGTCTCAGGCATTAATAGAGTTTACACTCTTCAGAGCCCATGGCAAATCCTGTTAACCAGTTGTCGGTCACCTCCAGTTCCTACCTCTACAAGCCCCTTCCCCCAGTCAATATGGTTTCTGGAAATGCTAGAAGACCTGCTGCGGGGGAGGGACTGTACAACAAAGAAGGTGGTCTCTCTCTTGAAGAAAGACCTGGTAAAACATCTTGCAAGCTCTCTTACACAAAGGGGTTCCCTGGATACAACATCTCTCTTACTCTTAAGACTCCACAGACTTCATGAATACCACACCTCAGAGTCTCTGAGTCTGCGTGAAGAAGCACATGGTTCGCTGGTAATTGTATCACGTGCCGCATGCTTGCTACACTTTTAAGTAGTTACTTCCATTCAACCAATACATTAGTTTGGTAACCGTATATACTAACATTTTATATATATAAATTGCAGTATGTAAATGAAGAATTGTAATATTATATGTGTATTCATTTGCGTACTGTCTAGTAGTTTAACTGCTTATTTGTCTATAGCTTCTTATATCTGTCCCAATAAATACTGTAATTGTGCATAAAGCAAGGAGTGTGAACTTTTACTTTGCACTCAGTAGTTAGTTAATATTTGTATACCGCCAGTAAGTTAGTTCATTGGCGAAGACTGATCTCTATTTATAGATATCAGTCTTCGTAATATTTATTTCACACACAAACATGACATCACAGACATTAGTATACAATGGGGGGGGGGGGGGGGGGATGGAAATGGAGGACCTAGTTCTCCACTAGGTCCTCCCTTACATTGTAATGATCATATTAGGCTCTTCCCACGGATGTACTTCCAGGCTGAAAACCAAATAGGAATTAAGATACAGTGAGTAAACTTAAATACACAGCACACATAATAAACACAACATAATCTGCTTAACATACAGTGGGGAAATCCTGCCTCACGCCTTTCAGGATACAAAAGGGTGTCACGTTCAGCTACATACAGAGTACACTCAAAGTAACTTGTTAATTAAAGGACATCACTGTAAAACAGGACACTGAATGACTTATAAGTACAAGCTTAACCTGGGGAAACACAATGAATGGAACAAAGGCTTGGACCCCAGGGTACACATCCTGGCTTACATCCTGACTGAGCCTGTGTTTGAATTCCAGCTGAAAACAGTGTTCTGCTGGTTCCCTCAAAGTTTGTACCCCCCAACCCTAGTATATATGTCCATGTGACTTCAGCAGGGGCCTCCACAGGGCAAAGGGGACACAGTTCTGGGGTCTGTGGTAGGGGCAGGCAGGAGCCAGCTCCACTTCTTGGGTCATTAAGTAGTCCCAGTCAGCTTTCAGTTCAGACACATAGAAGCCATCTGAATCACGGAACTCCCAGAGATCTCTCCAACGGTCTGTCGAGACACTCCCAAAGTCTGGATCCTGCTGGAGATTCTCCAATAGCAATCCGGGGCTCCCAAAATTGTATGCCTCCATGGGAGTGTCATCCTCCAAGGAAGGGTATAGCTGGTGACATACCCTCATAACATTCGGTATCCACATTCCACGACCAATTCAACATGGACCAGCTCCTCTAACTCAGCCACCCATGTCTTTTTGGGGCTGATCTCCAAGGTATGGAATTCTCTCACTCAGCAGGCTCACATACCATGCCTGGGAGCTGGGGAGGACCATTCCCTGGTAATCCTGGTCCCATATGACAGCGTTCATCCACAGATTCAGGTGGCTGCAAGCTCGCTGTAGGACCAGACCGGTTCTCAATTTGTAATTCCCAGCCAATGGGGCTGCAGTATCATCCTGGTACTCCCTGGTCAACAAGCCAGTTTTGCAATACTTGTAATCCACATGCACAGCCATTGTGCCGGCTGCAAACCCTTGCTGGTGCTCTGCTGCTAATCCACTGGGCTCTTGCAAGGAGGTTCCTACCGCTGCCACCAGTGTAACTAAATGGTTGCCCAAGCTTGGTAGCACCTCTGCCTGTTGTAGGAAATCACCTCCTTAGCTCCCGATTAAAGCTCAGCATCCACCCAGCAAATCTTTCCTGGAACCTTGCTTTTTGTACCCAAATAGCAGACAGGACTACTAGCAGTTAGGTACTGCAAGAACGAACAACATTTATTTGTCAAACAGCAAAGACTTATATACAGACAAACATGACATCACAGACTAATGTGTGGGATGTAACTAAGCATAGTGCTCAACTAGGTCCACCAATTAACGGGGTCTAGGAATACTTTGGACCCTTACACTGTAATGACCATATTTGGCTCTTCCCCCAGATGTACTTCCAGGTAAAACAAAAATAGTAATTAACAGGAATAAACCTAATTACTTAGCACACATAATGAACAAAACATAACTTGTTAATTGAGGGACAACACTGTACAACAGGACACTGAATGACTTACATAACGACAACGGGTAAGGTGAGTTAATGACAGGAGTTTGCAGGATAGAATACAATCTTAACCTGGAGAAACACAACAAACAAATTCCAGGGTACACATCCTGAGTGAGCCTGTGTTTGAAGTCCAGCTGAAAACAGGGTTCTGCCGGTGGCCTCAAAGTTTGTACCCCCAACCCTAGTATATCCACAGACAGGGTACATAGTCCACAGAGAGTCTTCTGGCTCCCCGGGTCCTAGTCACGGTGGATCTCCAAATTCATTTTGTGGCTAGGGACTAGATTCCAACTGGAAGTATCACTGGTATCATCCTTAACACATATATCCATCTCGGAATCATAAAGGCCCTAACGCTATTCATCCTCCCCATCCAGGACACAAACAGACCCTTCCATTCCTGAATTTGCTTTCACATATCGTTTTGTAATACCGAGTAGTTTGCATAAAATTTTTGAGGAATCATAATCCCTAAATATTTAAGCCCCTTCTCTTCCCACTGAAAATCAAAGCGTAATTCTAATTTACACTAACCCTAATGCGTTTATACATAGCGTGTCTTGTTTTCATTTAACTTCTAATTGGACTACTGACCGTATTCCCTTATTACTTTCATCAATGAGATTAGAGTTCTCTGGGTCGTATAAAGAGATACACACATCATCCTGCGGATCCTGTTGGCCAAGTGTTCCAGTGATAATACATGCAACAGGGGAGCCAGCGGACACCCCTGTCTAGTACCATTATTTTTTGTAAACCAATTGGAACTAATACCCTGGCCAACTAGCTTTGCCATAGGGGATTTATATAAGCTCATGATAGAGTCTGTGAACCCCTCCCCAAAGCCATTAGGGTTATGGTTAGGTTCCGGAGAACCTCTTCCAGGAAGGTCCACCTGACCCTGTCAAAACTCTTCTCAGCATCTAAAGGACAAAAACAAAGATGGAATTTTATTTGTTGTTACATATTCTTCAAGACTAATTAGCTTTCTTGAGATGTCATTTCATTGTAGGCCTTTTATAAATCCAACCTGATCTTTTTGGATCTGTCTTTGCACAGATATTTTAAACGTTCTGGCAAAATGGCAGAATATATTTTTGTGTCCGTGTTAATTAATGATATTGGCCAGAAATTTGTTAATTGGGGAATGGGTAAAATAACTGCCTGTAACATGTCAGTGGGAAATTTCCCACTATCTATGATCTCATTAAATGTATCGGTCATGTAAGATGAGATTACATCCATAAAATAGCTGGGAGCCCATCTGGACCTGCCGCCTTATGTAGTTTTTGCACCTTAATTGTTTTGCATATTTCTCTTTCTGAAAAGGTAGAATTTATTGATGCTGCTTGATCTTCTAAAATCTTTCCCAGAGTAGACTACTAGATATTTATTAATATGTGCCCTATCATGTTCCTGATCTGGGATATTATGCAATTTTGAATAACATCCCTCAAATGGCTTGCCTCTGGACTGTAGAAAATGTTATCTCCTCCAACGATTTGAAGTATACGTCCCCTCAGATTCCGCTTTTTCAATTGGTTTGTAAGCATCCCATCTGCGTTATTACCTACATAGTATACTTTTTGTTTCAACCTGACCAGGTTTTTATTATTTTTTTTTTTTTAAACCAGCATATCTTGGATTTCATTTATGGTATATAACATCTCTGCAATTATCACAGGATCTGGTGCCTCCACACAGTGTCTTTTCAAATTATTCAGGGATATATACAGATCTGACAAATTCTTCTCTTATTTTTTCTTTAAATAGGCTTCCTTCTTAATAAAGAAACCACTCACAAAACATTTATAGGCAGACCAAACATTCCCAATACTAACTTCTCCAGTAATGTCTTCAAAAAATTGTTAGTGAGTAATTCATTCAAATTATCTTTTGTCAGCAGAAACTCCTTAAGTTTCCATGAGCATTCGCCTCTCCCATATTTCTTTTTAATCTCAAGACGAACAGGGTCATGATCAGACCAGGAAAAATGCCCTGTCTATCTTCTTAAAGTCCCTTATTGAATCCACTCATGTCAATCCTGAAAAAGGATAAAAAAAATGTTTTCTAAAAATTTATAATTTAGCTCAGTAGGTCACAATATTCTCCAAGTATCATACAATCAATATTGCCCAACATATCCTGAAAGGTCTTTGCCAATACCCTTTTTTTATTCTCTGACCTATTAACATTAGTGCTTGATTTATCCATGTCACTATCAGCTAAATAGTACATGGTATTTAATCTTGTCCTTTTTTTTTTTTTTTTCATAAAATCGCACCTGCTTTGAATTAGGTGCATATAAATTAAGAAGAGAGAAAAGTCAATTAATTTGCATACCACAAACATATCTACCTGTATTATCACTCTGTATATGATTTCAGATTTAATATTGTTCGAGACTAAGATTGTAACACCTCATTTCTTTTTACTGGGGAGAGAGGAATGCTCTAATACAGAGTATTTTTTTATTATTATTTAGTCTTTCTATGTCCTCACCTATCATACGAGTCTCCTGTGTGCAGCATACAACAACATGAAGAGGGAGCAATGTTTCTGGGCCACATTTAGTCCCTGCACATTACATGTAATAATCTTAATCAAATAATCCATATCCATCAAACTGATCCACAGTGCGATACACAACATCACAAACCTAAAACCCACCAAACATGAGGCCCTTTATATAGGCCCTCATACCCCACACCCAAAAGCTGAAGAGAAAACTCCTACTACCCAACACTTCAGCCAAATACACTATCCCACAAAATGAGAATTTCAAAAGGACTATTATCCCTATATACAAAAAGACAGGGGGAGAACACGCATAGGGAAGAAAGAAAAAAAAGTTCCAACTTGTAACCGGAGCTGGAATCCAATCCTGGAGACACTGGTGGAGACCCCACTGGCTGAAATTCATTGTTTTCTGGAGCTATATCATTACAAAGCACTGTCTTTTTGCAGTGGAGCTATTTATTTGGATGGACACCAGAGAACTTTTTTTTTTTTTACATAAAATTTTATTAAGCAAACATTGTAAAGAATAAATTGATGTTTTCCCCAGTATTACAAAGACAATATTCTTTTCTAATATTCTTGATTAAATTCCCAGGAGAGATCACTGAAAGATTTAATACATTAGAGAGCAGATATCCCCCCCCCCATCCTACTTTAAATCAAGTAAACTGATACTACTATTGATTCTAATTATGTTTTCCCAGTTCAGGTTATATTCTATGGAAAATTTACTTCAAAATGTCAGTAGATTTTTAGCCAATATACTTTTCCATCTCTGTCTATCGCACCCCAGGTCTTTTGAATCAATCCACGACATCCGGGACAGAGCTGAGATTTCCAATTTCTTATTTATGATTTTTCATGGATCTGTGGAGTCTGGATCAAGCCAATTAGATAGATGTTTAAACAGGGCGGTATCTTGATATTTTTTTTTTTTTTCAGGGACAGCCAAGCTTTTATCCTTGGCTTTTTCCCCTCCATGAGGTACCAAAAGATAATTCCACTTTAGAAATACATAACGTTTGATCACATTGATACGTCCCCACCACAATATTTCTAAATGTATCTACTCCTTGAGCATCTGTAATCTGATTTGGTATTTTGTTTAAGTTTACGTTTGCTGGGATGAAGGGATCTATATTTTCTCTAGTTCATTTGAAATTATATTCTTCTTTTAATCTATCCCTTTCACGTTGGTTTAAGTAAAGACCTAGAATTGTAGATTTTGATACATAAAGTATATCATTTGACATCTTGATGTATTTTCTTCATTCAGAAAGACGGGGGTTTATTACAGTTGGAGGCTCTGTAAGAGTCAATATGACATCATCAGTCTATAGATTTACTTTAAATTCTATATTCTCAACTTTAATTTCCCTGATGTTATAAGACATTCTAACATACTGGGTCAAGGGCTCCAGCGTGAGTATATACAAAATGGGGAAGAGGCATTCCTGCCTGGTTCTGTTTTTAATGAAAAACCACGGAGAAGCAATGTCTGATCCAATGATGCTGGAGGAACAGTTGGTATAAAGGGCTATTTTGGTCAGCAAAATCCAGCCCCTCAGACCAAAGAAGATAATGTTTGTAACAAAGTCCCAACTGACCCGATCAAACGCTTTCTCAGCATCGAGTGATGGAATAATTGTTGCGTTCTTTTTACCATTTGTAAGATCAGTCGGATCGATTATTCTATGTATATTATTCATAGCCAATCGGCCAGTAACGAAACCTACCTGTTCAGGGTTAATCAAAAAGACAGGACTACAGATCTCATTCTTTCAGCTATAATGGCAGAGTATAGCTTTATGTCTCCATTAATCAGAGAGATTGGGCAGTAATTTTCAATTTGAGTTGGATCTTTGTTTAGCTTAAGTATTGGGATAATATTCGCCTGGAGCCATTGCCCCTTGTTTCCATCTAGTTAAATACCTGTGTTAAATGCTTCTCCTTTCAAGGTTTAAAAAAAAAAAAAAAAAAAAAAAACACACACACAGAAAACCCATGAGGGCCCACAGCTTTATTATTTTTTTTAATTCTGTCAATAGCCCCTCTTACTTCAGTTTCCATTAGTGGACGATTTAATTTGTGAATTTGCTCTTCTGTTAGGCTAGGAAGCTTACACTTATCTAAATATTTTTTGTCTTTATTGAATTGTTGCTGATGATTAAAAGGTTATACATCGATTGATAGAATTTTCCGAATGCCTCTCCAATTTCTTTTTCTTTTAAATAATTTGATAGATTCTTTGTGTAACTGATCTTTGTTTAAAATGTTGTCATTATAATTCTATCAGCCCTGTTACCCTTGGGGTAGAAAGTCTGACTAAGCCTCTTTAAATTTTCTTTCATCTTTTCCAATAATCTCATATTTATTTAATTTTATTTAATTTTTGATATTAATAATTCTGATAGCGGTTTCATCCATGGGATTTTCCTTATTTATTCCTTTTTCCTGACCCTAACCCTCTATTACCTGCATGAGAAATATGCCACACATGGTAAAGACCATTTCTTTTTACACATTTTTTAAAGTTTTGCGCTTGTCTAATTATTCCATGGGAAAGGAGTTGCTCCTTTGGGAATAATTGTATCTACATTAGATTCCAATATCATACTAAAGTCGTCTGCCCATAGAATTGGGCCTAGAATGTCCTGTATTAAACAGCTCATCGCAGCTCCTCCTTGTGGAGCAGTGTGCGGATACCGCTGCAGGGACTTGCAGCAGGGTCCCCACTGTTAGGCGAGGCCTCACTCTTACACAGAAAATGTAGCTGACGCTCAAAGTGAATGTGTGCTACATTTTACTGTAAAAAGCTGCTTGTGTGTTCCTGGCCAGATCACTTATGATCAGCAGCTAGAAAAACACAGACTCTGGATGGTGCTTTGGTCGTTAAGCACCATCCACCGTGAAGGGGTTAAAAGGTTGTATTGTTTTACCGCTCTGCTTACAGACTAACAATGAATGGACTTTACTCACTATTTATTTGTCCAAAATAACATCAATGACAAGGGACTTCTTTAGATACCATTATTTATCAGATAATTTACTATAAAAATATCATAAAATTGTTTTAACCTTTTTCTCCAACAGTGGCTTTTTGATCCAAACCCTAATTATCCCAACACTATAATCTAACCCTAGCTGCCAACCCTAGCATCCTTTTTTTTTTGATTCGCAGTGTAAAGTTGATGACATTGAGGATGGTAACAGAGTACTTACCAGGTGTGAGTTTATTTTCATTAGGGGAATATAGTAAAGATTAATTTAAATACTACACTATATTATCCAAGACATTGAAAAGACCAGTCCATATTACTTTGCACACCCTCAATGTTTTCATTAAAGCACCACTGCCTGAGTGGTGGATGCGACCGTTCATTTTAACAGTGGACGTTCCATATGGTCAATGTGTCCTCAATGCACGACAGCACGGTACACCCTGAATGCACAAACAATGCACGACAGCACGGTACGCCCTGAATGCGCAAACAATGCACGACAGCACGGTACGCCCTGAATGCGCAAACAATGCACGACAGCACGGTACGCCCTGAATGCGCAAACAATGCACGACAGCACGGTACACCCTGAATGCACAAACAATGCACGACAGCACGGTACGCCCTGAATGCGCAAACAATGCACGACAGCACGGTACGCCCTGAATGCGCAAACAATGCACGACAGCACGGTACGCCCTGAATGCGCAAACAATGCACGACAGCACGGTACGCCCTGAATGCGCAAACAATGCACGACAGCACGGTACGCCCTGAATGCGCAAACAATGCACGACAGCACGGTACGCCCTGAATGCGCAAACAATGCACGACAGCACGGTACGCCCTGAATGCGCAAACAATGCACGACAGCACGGTACGCCCTGAATGCGCAAACAATGCACGACAGCACGGTACGCCCTGAATGCGCAAACAATGCACGACAGCACGGAACGCCCTGAATGCGCAAACAATGCACGACAGCACGGAACGCCCTGAATGCACGACAGCACGGAACGCCGTGAATGCACGACAGCACGGAACGCCGTGAATGCACGACAGCACGGAACGCCGTGAATGCACGACAGCACGGAACGCCGTGAATGCACGACAGCATGGAACGCCGTGAATGCACGACAGCATGGAACGCCGTGAATGCACGACAGCATGGAGCGCCGTGAATGCACGACAGCATGGAACGCCGTGAATGCACGACAGCATGGAACGCCGTGAATGCACGACAGCATGGAACGCCGTGAATGCACGACAGCATGGAACGCCGTGAATGCACGACAGCATGGAACGCCGTGAATGCACAACAGCATGGAACACTGTGAATGCGCAAACAATGCACAACAGCATGGAACGCCGTGAATGCACGACAGCATGGAACGCCGTGAATGCACAACAGCATGGAACACTGTGAATGCGCAAACAATGCACAACAGCATGGAACGCCGTGAATGCACAACAGCATGGAACAATGCACGTCCCTTCATGCCAGACAACGGCATGGAACATCCTCATGTCCTCAAACTTAACTGTTCTAATACAGTGTTCTAATATGGGCAGAATATTGTGTAAGCTTCTGCACTCTAGCCTCAGGCCCTCTACAGAGCACATGGCAAATCCTGTTAACCAGTTGTCAGTCACCTCCAGTCCCTACCTCTACAAGCATCTTCCCCCTAAATATGGTTTCTGGAAATGCTAGAAAACCTGCTGTGGAAGAGGGAGTTTGCAACAAAGAAGGTGGTCTCTCTCTTGAAGAAAGCCCTTGTAATTCTTCTTGCAAGATCTCTCTTACACACAGGGTCCTCTGGAGACATCTCTCTTACAAACTGACTTTCCTGTAGACAACATCTCTCTTACTCTTAGACTCTCATGAATACTACACCTCAGAGTCTCTGAGTCTGCGTGAAGAAGCACATGGTTCGCTGGTAATTGGAACAGGTGGCTGCATGCTTGCTACACTTTTATGCTTGACAAAAATCCTTGTTAGTTTGTCTGATATTGAGATCTCCCTTTTTTTGGTGTTCCAGGCTTGCCTCAATCCAGAGACATCCTGGAACACCCCTCACCCGATTTCCATTGATAATGGGGCATGATTGACAGGCCAGGGACAATTGCATGGGTGCGATAGCTACATTTATTTTTTTGCTTCACTCTTTACACTTCCAGGAAAGTGACGATGTCGCCATTCTACGGCGCAAAAGTTGCATACATGTACGGTCACCAATGGATTGTGAAGCTGTACATTTACATGCTTTGTCAAGGCAAAGAGCTAAATGTTAAAACGTAACTTTTTATTCTGATTTCATTATAGAAAGTGAATAAAGAACAATTAATATAATTATAGATAAAATAAAAAAAGAGTGAAAAATAGGACTTAAACAGGGTTCCTTCAAAATAAACAAAGAACACGCATAACTGAAGTCTAAGTAGCGAATATTGCAGTATCTCTAGGACTCTCTTGCAGTTTTCTTTGGCCCTCCTGAATAATGTTATGGTGTCCTTGTGGGTGAGATGGTCAGTGGAGACAGAGAAAGCTGATATTTTATTTTCTTGGCTGACGCAAGAAAGTGTTAAAATAGTTAAATGGTGTTAAGGTAGACAGGGCCAGATGGTATACACCCACAGGCACTGAAAGAGCTAATCCGTGTCTGGGCAAGAACAATATTTTTGATTTTCGGGGATTCTTTTATTTCAGGCACGGTGTCCACAGATTGGCATAAAGCCGATGTGGCGCCCATATTTAAAAATAGTTCAAAATCCCAACTACAGACCTGTAAGCTTGATATCGGAGTTGGTAAAACGGTTTGAAGGCTTGCTAAGGAAATATATTCATGATTTCATATTGAAAAGGAATCTCATTAGCAGGAGCCAACTTGGCTTTGTGAAACACAAATCTTGTCAAACTAACTTAAAATTACATTCTATGAGGAGGTGAGTAAAAAATATAGATATAGATGCTGCAGTGGATGTGATATATTTAGACTTTGCCAAGGCATTTGATACAGTTATACACAAAAGTAAGTGTACAAATTGACTGAAATAGGCTTAAGGCCAGAGGTTTGTTTGTGGATTGGCATTGAAAAGGGTGGTGGTAAATGGGAAGTTCTCAGATTGGACAGATGTGATAAGTGGAGTACCTGTCCTGGGTCAACTTTTTAATTTAAGAGCCATAGCTCAGGTAAGGAATTCACTGAAGAGGTGTTTCTAGAAAATACATTCACAATGCCTTCAAAAAAGGCCTATGTATGTTACTATTGGGATTTATATAAGTATTAAGTGCTTGTTGATCCAAGGAGAAATCTGATGGAGTCATTAAGGAATTTTTTCCCCATTCAAAAGTGCTGAAATTAGGGGGCTCTTTCTGCATACTTTTGGATCAACGGCGGTAAACATGGAACAGAAAAAGGTTGAACTTGGACGGAAGTCTTTTTCAAGAGAAATGAATATGTAACTACATAACTGCAGTGGTAAAAAAAAAAAATCCAAACAGAAACTTTACCTATAAAACAAGTGACAGATTTCCCCAGACAACATAAAGGGGAAAAAAATCCCCTAAATCTTTCAACTGACCTTTCACAGAGAAGCTTTGTTCAGAAGCCGTGTAAGGTTTCTTGATGATCTTTTGTGGCACAGTAATCGTATTTGATTTGACCAAGCCAGAGGAAGATGCTTTTTGTCCCTGTCCTGATAAAGACAGCAGTATAAATTCTTTATTGAAGATAATTCTGTCACAGTTAGAAACGGAAGGGGGGGGGGGGGGGGGTTAATGTAGTTATAATGATTCAACATATTTTTTTTTATTGTACATGTTTTTCGATAATATAGACACTTGCAATGTGCAGTATAAAGCATAGGTGAGAAGGACACTGATTTTTGTCACTTACCAGCTGGATACCGGATACTGCGAACAGACTCCACTTTCACACTGTTTCTATTTGATGAATGATCTTGAAAGTTAACCTTTCGAATAGCAGGTTCATTGCAAGGATAACCTGGAGCAAACACAATGCGTTTATACAGCCCCAAAAGGCACAACACAGATTATTCATAGGAAAATGATCACATGATACTCATTCCAATGACTAGAGCACACGTGTCTCTGCAATAATGGATAACTTTACAAAGTATGAAGACTAAATTACCTTTCAAAATGAGAAGTTACTGTCGACAGTTTTACATACTTACATTGTTATAATAATACATTATTATAACAAAGTATTTAAATGTATTTAATCAAAGAAAAAAAGTGTACAATTCAACTACATCTGGTGGATGTTCCTATAAACCAACCTTAAAAAGTATTCATTTTATTGGCTTATAAAGTATGAAATCTGATTTCACCCTGCCAGGAACTGAACCTGTAACACAACAGATTAAACACTTTCAGCAGTTGGTGCTGCAACAGGTCTATCCTTTACAGAGTCTGGTCACAGTGACTTTCTTTGTGGATATTCCCAGGGTAATACGGGTATGCTCATAAACGGATACATTTCCATGAATATTATAGCTTTGTTCAGCCCTGAGAATGAGTCTGCCAAGTGATGATCTGTATTCCACACACCATGGAAGGTTTACTTACTTTTTACTGCACTGTCAAGGCTTTCCATCTCAGAGATAACAGCATACTCCTCCACGGTAGCTTCCTGTTTAATAGAAGTGTACTCCCCAAACTTGTCAATAAATTTGCCTGTTGACAAGAAGAATGTACACTAGTGCCCCGTAAGTGTGTCCAGATAAATAATATCCAGGTGGTTGCCACAAATCTATCTAATGAGTTCATATTAAAATGGACCCTTTACAAAAAGAAAAAAAAAAATAGGAAAAGAGACAAAGCCCCAAAAACACTGACAATATGTTCATGTTTTTTTAAATGGTTAAACATTGTACTTTAACATGCATTACAGTATGCATGTTCCTGTTTATGGACAGTGGTTTAGCTATCAGAGGACTAACCCAAGTCTCTGGCTTTGAAACATCTCTGAAGAAACTTACTTGTGCTTGGAAGTGGCACATTCCCGGTTCCTTCTTGTTGGAAAGAGGCCGATAGATTTGGCTTTTCACCAAGCTGGACAGTTAATAAAATATCAGGATTCACCAAACAGTCTGGGTACAACAATAATAAAAACCATAAGAAAAAAAAAAGGGTTTCGCCCACAAATCAGAATGTATATTATACAAGTGAAAATACAGTGATTTACAGAAATGTTAGTACATGCGAGCACGCATGTGGCTGTACAAAAAGTACATGCGGTCCGTGACAAAAGCTAGATACATTGAAGCTCAAACATTACAGAGCAGTAAACATTTTACAGTTTGTTAAACCGGAAAGAAGATCACGAAAGCAGCAAAATGAACCTTGAATGTGGCTTTGTAGAAACACTAAATCAGTGACATTATTTATACATCTCGTCAGTTAGTGCGCAGGAATAGAAGCTCAGTATATGGCACAGATTCTTTAACACTAATCAGTGACATTATTTATACATCTCGTCAGTTAGTGCGCAGGAATAGAAGCTCAGTATATGGCACAGATTCTTTAACACTAATCAGTGACATTATTTATACATCCCGTCAGTTAGTGCGCGGGAATAGAAGCTCAGTATATGGCACAGATTCTTTAACACTAATCAGTGACATTATTTATACATCCCGTCAGTTAGTGCGCGGGAATAGAAGCTCAGTATATGGCACAGATTCTTTAACACTAATCAGTGACATTATTTATACATCCCGTCAGTTAGTGCGCAGGAATAGAAGCTCAGTATATGGCACAGATTCTTTAACACTAATCAGTGACATTATTTATACATCCCGTCAGTTAGTGCGCGGGAATAGAAGCTCAGTATATGGCACAGATTCTTTAACACTAATCAGTGACATTATTTATACATCCCGTCAGTTAGTGCGCGGGAATAGAAGCTCAGTATATGGCACAGATTCTTTAACACTAATCAGTGACATTATTTATACATCCCGTCAGTTAGTGCGCAGGAATAGAAGCTCAGTATATGGCACAGATTCTTTAACACTAATCAGTGACATTATTTATACATCCCGTCAGTTAGTGCGCGGGAATAGAAGCTCAGTATATGGCACAGATTCTTTAACACTAATC
Organism: Pelodytes ibericus; assembly: GCA_036172795.1. Taxonomy (NCBI): domain Eukaryota; kingdom Metazoa; phylum Chordata; class Amphibia; order Anura; family Pelodytidae; genus Pelodytes; species Pelodytes ibericus. The sequence continues at coordinate 105,934 of CM069866.1, forward strand.
AGTGACATTATTTATACATCCCGTCAGTTAGTGCGCAGGAATAGAAGCTCAGTATATGGCACAGATTCTTTAACACTAATCAGTGACATTATTTATACATCCCGTCAGTTAGTGCGCGGGAATAGAAGCTCAGTATATGGCACAGATTCTTTAACACTAATCAGTGACATTACTTATACATCCCGTCAGTTAGTGCGCAGGAATAGAAGCTCAGTATATGGCACAGATTCTTTAACACTAATCAGTGACATTATTTATACATCCCGTCAGTTAGTGCGCAGGAATAGAAGCTCAGTATATGGCACAGATTCTTTAACACTAATCAGTGACATTATTTATACATCTCGTCAGTTAGTGCGCGGGAATAGAAGCTCAGTATATGGCACAGATTCTTTAACACTAATCAGTGACATTATTTATACATCTCGTCAGTTAGTGCGCAGGAATAGAAGCTCAGTATATGGCACAGATTCTTTAACACTAATCAGTGACATTATTTATACATCCCGTCAGTTAGTGCGCAGGAATAGAAGCTCAGTATATGGCACAGATTCTTTAACACTAATCAGTGACATTATTTATACATCCCGTCAGTTAGTGCGCAGGAATAGAAGCTCAGTATATGGTACAGATTCTTTAACACTAATCAGTGACATTACTTATACATCCCGTCAGTTAGTGCGCAGGAATAGAAGCTCAGTATATGGCACAGATTCTTTAACACTAATCAGTGACATTATTTATACATCCCGTCAGTTAGTGCGCAGGAATAGAAGCTCAGTATATGGCACAGATTCTTTAACACTAATCAGTGACATTATTTATACATCCCGTCAGTTAGTGCGCGGGAATAGAAGCTCAGTATATGGCACAGATTCTTTAACACTAATCAGCAGCAGAAAGCACCCAATTCTTTATACATGGATTGCCATAAAGATTGATTTTTATGGTGGCGCCAGAAGTGAAATAATTTCACTTCTGTTGCTAGACTACCGCTAGAGGTGGTCAGCAACATTGCAATGAAAAATAAAATACTTAATTATCTAAAATCTAGGTTTAGGGTTACAATTAAATTAGGGTTAGCATAAGGAATAGGCTTAAAATTAAATTAAAATAAATTAAGCGTTAGGGTTAGAGTTAAATTTAGGGTTGGGGTCAAAAGGTGAAACTGGTTCTAAAAAGCAAAAAAAAAAAAAAAACAACAACACTTTTTTTGGTTATTTCCCTATAACGCAGAAAAAAAAAAACTGCGGTAAAACATGGAAACAATCATTTTAAACTCGTGACAAAATTTAGAAACTATTTAGACAGGATCTTGTTTACCAATTGTATTTGTGTAAATTCTTTTTTAGGTCAACGTTGGAAAAAGTTTTTTTTTTTAGTAAGTTATAGGATGTGATGAACAAAATAGTATCTAATGAAAGCCCTTTTTATGGCAATAAAAACAATATATAATTTGTATGGGTACAGTATGTGTGAAAGAAGAAAATTACAGCTAAAAACAAACACCCCAGAAATGTCAAAACAGCCCTTGTCACCAAGGGAAAAGGTCAAGGGGTTAATAGAAGGCAGACTGAATATTCTAATGTGAAAAAATGTGGTCTCTTTCAATAGAGCAACTTACAAATGGGAAAAGCCTTAAACAAGACAAATTGTCATATTACTGACCAGATTGAGCTCCATGCACATTATCTCGTTTTTGTATGTTATTCTGGCTTTTCCGATGTGGTTCATCCTCAGGCTGTATCCTAAGGAAGTTGTTGGGATTCAGAATTATAAAGCCTGTCAAATAAAGATTGAAAAATTCAAAGTAAGTTTTTTTTAGGCAATGATCCTTTCTTTAGGGCATTTTCCATGAATCAGTCATTTTATGCGTAGGAAATATACATGTATGTAATCATCTTACCATTAGAAAATTGCAGTTAGGGTTCAGGAACCAGGAGCTTATTCCCCAAGTGTAATTATCTCTAGTTTATACCACACAAATTGTTGTCAAATATATACTTTATAAAAAGATTCTGTCCAGAACGTCTTAGGTTACAGCTCCTGATCCAGCTGGTGTACACACAGTATGGACCCCAGAGCATGACTCCAAAATGCACAGGTGCAAACCTCAGGTAAGAATATATCCAATTTATACATTTGCTAGAACATTAGATGACACAATGTATAGATTGCATTGCCTTCTAAATCCACTGGTTAGTCACAGAAAAAAATACATATTATAATGGTTTTACAATTTGTGGGAGTTGGGCTTTAACCCATTTGCTGCCTGGAAGGTGACAGATATCTACTTCCAAAAGAGGTTTTTCAGAAAATTAAATTCTGGTCAAATGAACTATAAATACTATGTCTATAAATAGTGTGAGAACTAATGACCGATATCTGGGTCAGTGACAGAATGATAAGCAGCACAAGGAATACAATGCTTGATTGAGTTTGCTGCTGAGCCACAACTGGTATGCCACATGTGTATGTAACTACAATTCCCATCATATCTGGCCAGATGCTCCCTGAGAGAAGTCGACATGGGTTGTGGTTGGAAGTTTGTGGTCTTGATATTGTTCAGATCATTTCAGTTTATCATTCTATTGGAATCTGGGAGATTTCCCTCTTCATCTTCCTTTAGGAGCATGAAGAGGATGGTCCGGAGTGATGGGAGGGGGGCTGGTGCCAATAATAGGTTAACCTTGACAGTATTACACACTCACAAGGGAGAAAATTCCTGTGTATTTAGCATGCCTTCTACAATCCTAAAAAAAAAAAATGACATGGGTAATGGTTTCCTTTAACTGATCCACGCTGCCAGACTCAGGAATACAGTTACTATACCCAGTGAGATGAGAATCCCGTGGATTTCTTTAATGACGCCAGTATACAGATCTCTCTGCCATCCTTCTAGAAGCTCCCACTCCTTCTGAGAAAAATAAACTGCAACATCGCGAAACACTACCTAAAATGAGAACCAAGACGGTCATAGAATTTAACAGATTTACTTACTAATTTTACAATACCCCTTAAGAACAACTGTTAGCAACAATTAATTTCTATTTAGTTAAGTGTTTGCCCCGTGTTGACAATTTAAATAGAAACAGAATACAGATAAATTACCTTATTAAGTCCTCTTTGTTTTGTATAGCTCTACCATGGGGCAGACATGCTGTTTGTCCCATCCAAGGTACTTTATTTGTATTCTTTCATAAAAGCATTTCTACTTTATGCAATCCTTCACTTTGATAATATTTTATGCATTTTCCTTCAATCCACATTTAATGTATGAGTGTATGTTTTTCACATAGTTATTAAGAGCTGCCACTTCTACTGGAAGACTATTCCATACATCCACTATCCTCTCAGTAAGGTAATACTTTCATTAGTCCCTGACTTTATCTTATATCTAGGATAGCCTTATACCTATCCCATGCATGCTTAAACTCCTTCACTGTATTAACCTCTACCACTTCTACTGGAAGACTATTCCATACATCCACTACCTTCTCAGTAATGTAATACTTTCATTAGTCCCTGGCCTTATCTTATATCTAGGATAGCCTTATACCTATCCCATGCATGCTTAAACTCCTTCACTGTATTAACCTCTAACACTTCTACTGGAAGACTATTCCATACATGCACTACCCTCTCAGTAAAGTAATACTTTCATTAGTCCCTGACCTTATCTTATATCTAGGATAGCCTTATACCTATCCCATGCATGCTTAAACTCCTTCACTGTATTAACCTCTAACACTTCTACTGGAAGACTATTCCATACATCCACTACCCTCTCAGTAAAGTAATACTTTCATTAGTCCCTGACCTTATCTTATATCTAGGATAGCCTTATAACTATCCCATGCATGCTTAAACTCCTTCACTGTATTAACCTCTAACACTTCTACTGGAAGACTATTCCATACATCCACTACCCTCTCAGTAAAGTAATACTTTCATTAGTCCCTGTCCTTATCTTATATCTAGGATAGCCTTATACCTATCCCACGCATGCTTAAACTCCTTCACTGTATTAACCTCTACCACTTCTACTGGAAGACTATCCCATACATCCACTACCCTCTCAGTAATGTAATACTTTCATTAGTCCCTGACCTTATCTTATATCTAGGATAGCCTTATACCTATCCCATGCATGCTTAAACTCCTTCACTGTATTAACCTCTACCACTTCTACTGGAAGACTATTCCATACATCCACTACCCTCTCAGTAATGTAATACTTTCATTAGTCCCTGACCTTATCTTATATCTAGGATAGCCTTATACCTATCCCATGCATGCTTAAACTCCTTCACTGTATTAACCTCTAACACTTCTACTGGAAGACTATTCCATACATGCACTACCCTCTCAGTAAAGTAATACTTCCTGATATTCATTTTACATATTTTCCCCTCTAATTTAAGACTATGTACTCTAGTTGTGGTAGTTTCCACTTCTTTTAAATATAGTCCCCTCCTTTATGTATTTAAATGTTTCCCCTTTTTACGTCTTTCCTCCAAGCTATACATGTTAAGATGCTGTAACCTTTCCTGGTAAGTTTTATCCTTCATCCCATGAACCAGTTTAGTAGCCCTTCTCTGAACACTCTCCAAAGTATCAATATCCTTCTGGAGATACTGTCTCCAGTACTGCGTATAATACTCCAAGTGAGGTCTCACCAGCGCTCTGTACAATACTCCAAGTGAGGTCTCACCAGCGCTCTGTACAATACTCCAAGTGAGGTCTCACCAGCGCTCTGTACAATACCCCAAGTGAGGTCTCACCAGAGCTTGAGGTTAGGACTGTATCAAATATTCTATATTCTTCCCTTGGGTTTTTACGCCCAAGGTGCATAATCTTGCACTTATCTTAACTAATCTTAGTTCTGAACATTGTTCTAGTTTAGCATAACCATTTGGTTTTTCCCTCCAGAGTGAAAACATAAAAAGTGACTGTACCTACCGTGGGAGAAACATGGCCAGCCATAATGTGGATTATTCCTGCTTCAAAAGTACGGAATGAACCAGCTTCAAACAAGCAGATTTATAATAACTGCAAACTGTTCAGGCAGGAAAACCTATGGACACAGAGAAGAACTACTGACATTTCTCAGATCAGAGAGTCATCCAACTACCTACTGTCATAGCCTTTAAAGAGAGAAGACTGGGACAACATACAGAGAAGATTGCCACAGAAGGTTCACAGATAGTGGTCAGTATGGTCCATACCCTTGCTCTCTGTGCAGTGATGTAAAGCTCTTTACTCCATGTCTGACCTCTGTCCCAGCTCCACGTCTGTAGATGAATCAAGGAAGATAATGTCAACAGGAAGAAAAGTATTGACGAAAGACAGAGGCCGGTTAAAGGGGGTGGCGCGACAGAGACGGGGCAAAGGGGGTGGCGCGACAGAGACGGGGCAAAGGGGGTGGCGCGACAGAGACGGGGCAAAGGGGGTGGCGCGACAGAGACGGGGCAAAGGGGGTGGCGCGACAGAGACGGGGCAAAGGGGGTGGCGCGACAGAGACGGGGCAAAGGGGGTGGCGCGACAGAGACGGGGCAAAGGGGGTGGCGCGACAGAGACGGGGCAAAGGGGGTGGCGCGACAGAGACGGGGCAAAGGGGGTGGCGCGACAGAGACGGGGCAAAGGGGGTGGCGCGACAGAGACGGGGCAAAGGGGGTGGCGCGACAGAGACGGGGCAAAGGGGGTGGCGCGACAGAGACGGGGCAAAGGGGGTGGCGCGACAGAGACGGGGCAAAGGCGCGACAGAGACGGGGCAAAGGCGCGACAGAGACGGGGCAAAGGCGCGACAGACACGGGGCAAAGGCGCGACAGACACGGGGCAAAGGCGCGACAGACACGGGGCAAAGGCGCGACAGACACGGGGCAAAGGCGCGACAGACACGGGGCAAAGGAGGGGGGGGGGCGCGACAGAGACCGGGCAAAGGGGGGGGGGGCGCGACAGAGACCAGGCAAAGGGGGGGGGGGGGCGACAGAGACCGGGTAAAGGGAGGGGGGACGACAGAGACCGGGTAAAGGGAGGGGGGACGACAGAGACCGGGTAAAGGGAGGGGGGACGACAGAGACCGGGTAAAGGGAGGGGGGACGACAGAGACCGGGTAAAGGGAGGGGGGGCGACAGAGACCGGGTAAAGGGAGGGGGGGCGACAGAGACCGGGTAAAGGGAGGGGGGGCGACAGAGACCGGGTAAAGGGAGGGGGGGCGACAGAGACCGGGTAAAGGGAGGGGGGGCGACAGAGAGCGGGTAAAGGAAGGTGGGGCGACAGAGAGCGGGTAAAGGAAGGGGGGCGAGACAGAGAGCGGGTAAAGGAAGGGGGGCGAGGCAGAGACCGGGTAAGGGGGGGGGCAGAAACGGGGCAAAGGGGGGGGGGGCGACAGAGACCAGGCAAAGGGGGGGGGGGGGCGACAGAGACCGGGCAAAGGGGGGCGACAGAGACCGGGCAAAGGGGGGGGGCGACAGAGACCGAGCAGGGGGGGGGGGCGCGCGACAGAGAGCGGGTAAAGGGGGGGGGGGCGACAGAGACCGGGTAAAGGGAGGGGGGGCGACAGAGACCGGGTAAAGGGAGGGGGGGCGACAGAGACCGGGTAAAGGGAGGGGGGGCGACAGAGACCGGGTAAAGGGAGGGGGGCGCAACAGAGAAAGGGTAAAGGGGGGGGGGGGCGCAACAGAGAACGGGTAAAGGGGGGGGGGCGCAACAGAGAAAGGGTAAAGGGGGGGGGGGGCGCAACAGAGAACGGGTAAAGGGGGGGGGCGCAACAGAGACCGGGTAAAGGGAGGGGGGGCGACAGAGACCGGGTAAAGGGAGGGGGGCTACAGAGACCGGGTAAAGGGAGGGGGGCTACAGAGACCGGGTAAAGGGAGGGGGGGCGACAGAGACCGGGTAAAGTGAAGGGGGGGCGACAGAGACCGGGTAAAGGGGAGGGGGGGCGACAGAGACCGGGTAAAGGGAGGGGGGCTACAGAGACCGGGTAAAGGGAGGGGGGCTACAGAGACCGGGTAAAGGGGGGCAACAGAGACCGGGTAAAGGGGGGGGGGCGCAACAGAGAAAGGGTAAAGGGGGGGGGGCGCAACAGAGAACGGGTAAAGGGGGGGGGCGCAACAGAGAACAGGTAAAGGGGGGGGCGCAGCAGAGAGCGGGTAAAGGTGGGGGGCAACAGAGACAGGGAAAAGGGGGGCGGGCAACAGAGACCGGGTAAAGGGGGCGAAACCCAGGGAAGGAGGGGGCAGCAGTCAGGAACGAGAGGGGCTGGGGGGACAGGAACGAGAGGAGCCGGGTTTGGGCGGGGGGACTAGACTGGGAACGAGGGGGGCGGGGATAGAACGGGGATGAGGGGAGGTGGGGCGTTCAGGGGTAAGTTATGGAGGATGGGTAGATGCTGGAGGAAGGTGCCCATCTGGAACAAGGTGCTCAGGCTCTAGAAAAAAATGAGATGGGGCGGGGCCTGGTAGGAGGGGCGGGGCCGTGCGCTGTATGAAGCGGAGGGCGCCCTGGCAAGCTCTTGTGTGAGGTTCGGAAGCGACAGGACCACTCTCCATGAAGAGAGGGGGAGCCGGTTACTCACCCACGGGGAAGACGTTTCCTCACAGCGCCTTGAAGTTGCAGCCACACAGTAATTTCATCTGCATCCTTCAACCACTCCGGATCTTCATCCCGAGGAAGGGATTCCTGCGCCCGCTGGGAATAATGGGAGCCGAGTGATTAGGCAGGACGCTATCGCGCGTTCAGTACGTCATGACGTTACCATATCCTGGCGCAGTCCGTAAATAGTCCCGTGTATCAAACTAGTTAGAACCAAGTGCATGGTGGGAAATGTACCTTGCGCTGTACACTCCCTATTTAGCTGTAAATACATATACTCTGCGCTGTACACTCCCTATTTAGCTGTAAATACATATACTCTGCGCTGTACACTCCCTATTTAGCTGTAAATACATATACTCTGCGCTGTACACTCCCTACTTAGCTGTAAATACATATACTCTGCGCTGTAAACTCCCTACTTAGCTGTAAATACATATACTCTGCGCTGTACACTCCCTACTTAGCTGTAAATACATATACTCTGCGCTGTACACTCCCTATTTAGCTGTAAATACATATACTCTGCGCTGTACACTCCCTATTTAGCTGTAAATACATATACTCTGCGCTGTACACTCCCTATTTAGCTGTAAATACATATACTCTGCGCTGTACACTCCCTATTTAGCTGTAAATACATATACTCTGCGCTGTACACTCCCTATTTAGCTGTAAATACATATACTCTGCGCTGTACACTCCCTATTTAGCTGTAAATACATATACTCTGCGCTGTACACTCCCTACTTAGCTGTAAATACATATACTCTGCGCTGTACACTCCCTATTTAGCTGTAAATACATATACTCTGCGCTGTACACTCCCTACTTAGCTGTAAATACATATACTCTGCGCTGTAAACTCCCTACTTAGCTGTAAATACATATACTCTGCGCTGTACACTCCCTATTTAGCTGTAAATACATCTGCTCTGCGCTGTACACTCCCTATTTAGCTCTAAATACATCTGCTCTGCGCTGTACACTCCCTATTTAGCTGTAAATACATCTGCTCTGCGCTGTACACGCCGTTATAAAATGTTATAGAACTGAAAGTGCAACTTGTGTGAAAAAAGTCCTGAGGGTTAAACCTCTTTCCTGCTGCCACCAGGATGGGAGACTCAGGTTAATTGCAATAAATCCAGCACTTTATTGCAATTTTGCACACAAGCATCAGTCTCCTGAGGAAGCCGACAGCACAGCCTGCGAAACGCGTTGAGAAGTGGATCCAAGCTGTTTTATCTTCAAGAGAAGCACCTGAGTCTCCCATCCTGGTGGCAGCAGGAAAGAGGTTTAACCCTCAGGACTTTTTTCACACAAGTTGCACTTTCAGTGCTATAACATTTTATAATGGATTAAACCAAATGACCATACTACTCTGATGAGCCTGATTTCATTACTCGTTTGTGAGTGTATCCCCTCAGCAATTTATAATACATCCCATTGAATATACTGTGTTGCACTATTATTTTCTCAGTTTTTTCCCCCTGGTACATGCGCCCCAATTCTGTTTGTCTTTCTTCTGTACCAAGTGCCCGAGGAGCACTTAAGTGGGTGCTGCAGTATCAGAGGAGGAGTATATATTTTTAATATTTTTGCACTGTTTTATATTGCACTGTCACATTGAGTTTGGGTTAGTGTAACTTTTCCTTTTCCTATATTGTTTTTTCTGCACTGTACACTCCCTATTTAACGGTAAATACATCTGCTCTGCGCTGTACACTCCCTATTTAACTCTAAATTCATCTGCTCTTCGCTGTACACTCCCTATTTAACTGTAAATACATATGCTCTGCGCTGTACACTCCCTATTTAGCTGTAAATACATATACTCTGCGCTGTACACTCCCTATTTAGTTGTAAATACATATACTCTGCACTGTACACTCCCTTTTTAGCTGTAAATACATATGCTCTGCTTTGTACACCCCAGGGGACTGGGCTTTGGCAGAGATCAATGGGAACCAGAAGCAGAAGTCCAAATTGGTAAATGCCCACATTGCAAGTATAGTTATCATTCACCTGGTAAAGTCCTGAACTCCAGACACCCTCTCTTTTGGCAGGGACACAGACTATATTGCCAAAAGATAGGGTAATGCAGGGCAGAGGAGAGGAGCAGCTTGGGGAATACACACAGGGCCGATTCTGGGCTGGTGCAAGAGGGCGCTCCCTCCCTAACACCTCCTCCTCGAGGTGCAGGCCACCGCACCTCCATCTCACACTGAGAACAGCGCGACGGGTGCAAGCTCTGTGATTGGCTGCGAGTCACCTGACATCCGGCAAATAAAACTAGTTTCCGGTGTCAGCCTCTGCAGACATCATCGAAAACGTCCTCCTCCCTGCACATACAAGTAATTAAGCAGGGAGAGGGACCAACAGCCTCACTGTGTTTTGGTGTCGGAGGAGTTATAAAAAAGAAATGTGTTTAAGTGTCTGTGTCTGTCAACATGTGTAAGTGTGTGTCAATGTGAAAGTGTGTATAAGTATGTGTGTGCCAGGGTGTGTGTTACCTGGTATTATTATATGTCTGCTCTGTACAGGCTCCTGTGTAATATATGTATGCACACACTGCAAGGATAGTTATCATTCACCTGGTATTAATATACAGGGAGTGCAGAATTATTAGGCAAGTTGTATTTTTGAGGATTAATTTTATTATTGAACAACAACCATGTTCTCAATGAACCCAAAAAACTCATTAATATCAAAGCTGAATATTTAATAATTTTATAAAAAGTAGTTTTTAGTTTGTTTTTAGTTTTAGCTATTTTAGGGGGATATCTGTGTGTGCAGGTGAATATTACTGTGCATAATTATTAGGCAACTGAACAAAAAACAAATATATACCCATTTCAATTATTTATTTTTACCAGTGAAACCAATATAACATCTCAACATTCACAAATATACATTTCTGACATTCAAAAACAAAACAAAAACAAATCAGTGACCAATATAGCCACCTTTCTTTGCAAGGACACTCAAAAGCCTGCCATCCATGGATTCTGTCAGTGTTTTGATCTGTTCACCATCAACATTGCGTGCAGCAGCAACCACAGCCTCCCAGACACTGTTCAGAGAGGTGTACTGTTTTCCCTCCTTGTAAATCTCACATTTGATGATGAACCACAGGTTCTCAATGGGGTTCAGATCAGGTGAACAAGGAGGCCATGTCATTAGATTTTCTTCTTTTATACCCTTTCTTGCCAGCCACGCTGTGGAGTACTTGGACGCGTGTGATTGAGCATTGTCCTGCATGAAAATCATGTTTTTCTTGAAGGATGCAGACTTCTTCCTTTACCACTGCTTGAAGAAGGTGTCTTCCAGGAACTGGCAGTAGGACTGGGAGTTGAGCTTGACTCCATCCTCAACCCGAAAAGGCCCCACAAGCTCATCTTTGATGATACCATCCCAAACCAGTACTCCACCTCTACCTTGCTGGCGTCTGAGTCGGACTGGAGCTCTCTGCCCTTTACCAATCCAGCCACGGGCCCATCCATCTGGCCCATCAAGACTCACTCTCATTTCATCAGTCCATAAAACCTTAGAAAAATCAGTCTTGAGATATTTCTTGGCCCAGTCTTGACGTTTCAGCTTGTGTGTCTTGTTCAGTGGTGGTCGTCTTTCAGCCTTTCTTACCTTGGCCATGTCTCTGAGTATTGCACACCTTGTGCTTTTGGGCACTCCAGTGATGTTGCAGCTCTGAAATATGGCCAAACTGGTGGCAAGTGGCATCGTGGCAGCTGCACGCTTGACTTTTCTCAGTTCATGGGCAGTTATTTTGCGCCTTGGTTTTTCCACACGCTTCTTGCGACCCTGTTGACTATTTTGAATGAAACGCTTGATTGTTCGATGATCACGCTTCAGAAGCTTTGCAATTTTAAGAGTGCTGCATCCCTCTGCAAGATATCTCACTATTTTTGACTTTTCTGAGCCTGTCAAGTCCTTCTTTTGACCCATTTTGCCAAAGGAAAGGAAGTTGCCTAATAATTATGCACACCTGATATAGGGTGTTGATGTCATTAGATTACACCCCTTCTCATTACAGAGATGCACATCACCTAATATGCTTAATTGGTAGTAGGCTTTCGAGCCTATACAGCTTGGAGTAAGACAACATGCATAAAGAGGATGATGTGGTCAAAATACTCATTTGCCTAATAATTCTGCACTCCCTGTATGTCTGCTCTGTACAGGCTCCTGTGTAATATATGTATGCACACATTGCTAGTATAGTTATCATTCACCTGGTATTATTATATGTCTGCTCTGTACAGACTCCTGTGTAATATATGTATGCACACATTGCAAGAATAGTTATCATTCACCTGCTATTAATATATGTCTGCTCTGTACAGGCTCCTGTGTAATATATGTATGCACACATTGCAAGAATAGTTATCATTCACCTGGTATTATTATATGTCTGTTCTGTACAGACTCCTGTGTAATATATCTATGCACACACTGCAAGGATAGTTATCATTCACCTGGTATTAATATATGTCTGCTCTGTACAGACTCCTGTGTAATATATGTATGCACACATTGCAAGAATAGTTATCATTCACCTGGTATTATTTTATGTCTGCTGTGTACAGGCTACTGTGTAATATATGTAGCACACATTGCATGTATAGTTATCATTCACCTGGTATTATTATATGTCTGCTGTGTACAGGCTCCTGTGTAATATATGTATGCACACACTGCAAGTAGAGTTATCATTCACCTGGTATTATTATATGTCTGCTCTGTACAGACTCCTGTGTAATATATGTATGCACACATTGCAAGTATAGTTATCATTCACCTGGTATTATTATATGTCTGCTCTGTACAGACTCCTGTGTAATATTTGTATGCACACACTGCAAGGATAGTTATCATTCACCTGGTATTATTATATGTCTGCTCTGTACAGACTCCTGTGTAATATATGTATGCACACATTGCAAGTATAGTTATCATTCACCTGGTATTATTATATGTCTGCTCTGTACAGACTCCTGTGTAATATTTGTATGCACACACTGCAAGGATAGTTATCATTCACCTGGTATTATTATATGTCTGCTCTGTACAGGCTCCTGTGTAATATATGTAGCACACACGGCAAGTTGAGTTATCATTCACCTGGTATTATTATATGTCTGCTATATGTGTGGTTGTGAGTCTTTCTTTTTTTTTTATATCCATAGCCTCTAGACCTTGAACCCTAAGGGCATAAATTTAGATTTCGAATTAAAAGCTTTTCTTTGAATCTGTGGATTTTTTGTCAGAATGGCCACTAATGCACCTTCCTAAAGAGTATATTTCTTTCCCATGCGGCATATACCCTGGTCTTCGTGTCACACATTATTTAATATAAAAAGTTTTTAAAATGTACTAATATTAAGAAGTTCCCTTTTAATGTATTTCTATGCATTTCTATGATACATTTACACACTGCACAATACTGTGAGCTTTATTGCTGAGGAGAGAGGTTGGGGAGACTGATGCTGAGGGGGAATGTTAGGGAAGGAGAGAAAAGGGGATTGATGATGGGGAAAGGAAGGGCTCATGCTGCAGGGTGGCATGTCACAGAAGGGGATGGGGGCATGTAGGAGAGGGAGAGGCGCTGCATCGGAGGGGGAGGTCGAAAGGGCACTGTGGACGGGCACTGTATGCTGGGGGGCAGGTACAGAACTAACGCAGGCAGTAAAGTCCTGAACCCCAGACACCCTCTCTTTTGGGAGGGACGTGGACTATATTGCCAAAAGAGAGGGTGTCTTGGGTAATGCAGGGCAGAGGAGAGGGGGCAGATGCAGGCGGGGGGCAGGTCAGAGGAGAGGGGAGCAGCTTAGGGAATACAAACCTGGCAACACTTTCCTTTGCCCTCCTCCATCACCAACATGGCTCCTAACCGATTTGAAGTTGGATCTCTTCCCTGCCCCCTGGTAATATCAGCATGACATCACCCTCCCATTCAATGTAAGTCTACGATCAGAATTCCAACTTATAGACTTCATTGTGTGTCTAGGGTTGCCACCTTTTCTTCAGAAAAATACCGGCCTGGGTACTGTCTCCATAGACTTAACATGGGCCTGAAGCCAATTTTTTACCGGCCAGGTGGCAACCCTATGTGTGTCCCAAACCCAAAGTGAGATTTTACAGCTGTAAAGTCTCTGGGGGGTGGCACCCAAAACACTAAAATACACAACATAGCAGCGCCCAGTCACACTTGTTTAGTAAAAATTTTTAATAAGTAAACTTACACAATAAAATCAAAACACATATCTGAAATCAACAATGCAAAATAAAAAAAAAATAAAACCTTTTCATTTTTTTCTTATAGTGTCCCTTTAACTAATGATGGACAATGGCACATTTAAAATGATGATGTGAAAAAGGACTGTATGGATTAAAAACAGTTGACGGAAATGACTAAATCCATGTTTGGCCACTAGATGTCAGTGTCTTCAAGTTGAGGATCCATTGTGGAATGTGCATCAGGTGTTTATCACAGGGAGAGTATCTTTATCTTTTTATACCGATATTACATACACTCCTCATTTTTTAAACAAATCTGGGTTCTGTATATATACTGTAGTCTTTGTTCTGCAGACTATATGATACATTGTGTGACATTTTCCCTTCTCTGATTTGGATTGCTGTTTTTTGAGATCTGGAGGGGTTCTTGGGGAGACTGTGTTTTTTGGTGTCCTATAGCCTTTGTGCTTTTTGTATTCTTAAGTGTAAGAAGCCAAAAAGACTTGTGCAAAATATGTGGGGAAAGCGCAGAGACTTCACTCATTTGGCATCCAGTGATGTTTAAACCAAATAAAATATGCATAATGTCATCATCACAGTGTGAGAAAACATTTTATATTTATAAAAACTCACTTCATTATTTAAAAAACAATTAGAATAGCATATTAGTGAAGAATAAGAAATATCTTAATATGGTGCATTGTGACTATGGGCTGTTGTGAATTAATGAGTAAATATAATGAACAATAGAAAATAAATTCACTTATGTACTTTATTAATAAAAATGGACCAACCAAATACTGCTAGTCATAGCCAAGTTGATAGATGACGTCACGTGCGTAGTTTGTAGCAAGATTGTGTCTAAATGCTACAGTGTAACGAGTTCACTCGCCCAGAGACACAGCTAATTATTTAACTACGGAAGCCTATAATGGCTAACAGAGAGAGAGAGCAAAACATCTATAAGCTATCACACTAAATAAAGACTACAAGTGCATATATAAATTGTTTAAATCAAATCTAGGTAACCACTACAGATCTTACTTAAATGTACAAGCATACATAGGTATGAGCATTCTTACTGGAAAATCACACAGACATTATAAATAAAATGGGAAATATTGTATTCTGCATTCAGTCCCTTTGGGTACCTAGTATCAATGGTAAAGATCCACTAGGCTTCACATTGACACAGGAGCCTATGTATGTTGCCCCGCTGGGACTTGTTGAAACTGAGAAATATTTTAAATTGGCACCATTACAATTAAGATAATGAGCATCTGTGTTTGTTTGCCTTATTTCTGACAAGTGTTCTCCAATTCTAGATTTGAATTTCTCGAATGCTGTCACCAGCGTTTTGTCATTCACATTTTTCACAAGTGATTATGTATTTAACTGCCGATGTACAGCAGT
Organism: Pelodytes ibericus; assembly: GCA_036172795.1. Classification (NCBI taxonomy): domain Eukaryota; kingdom Metazoa; phylum Chordata; class Amphibia; order Anura; family Pelodytidae; genus Pelodytes; species Pelodytes ibericus. The sequence continues at coordinate 121,199 of CM069866.1, forward strand.
TTGTATATTGCTTAACTTCAAAGGTATTACCATTTGATCTAGAAGTGATTGTGTCATTTTTTTTTCTCCATATATTTATAAGACTTACATATTTTGTGACCAAAATACAGTAAGTAACCAAATCTCATTAGAAATTGATTCAGATTCAACTCCATTTTACATAAAGAATTTTGGATAACTGTCGATAATCCAAGGGGGAGATGCGGATGGCTGAACTAACGACGCTGATAGGAAGTGTTCTGATGCTTATGCCTAGCTGGGAAGGACTACGTCGGTCTCAGATGGCGAGGGTCTGAGAAAGTGAGGCTTACTGAGCTGCCATCCCCAAGAACTTTGGGTGAAAATGTATTAAACCCCACGCTGAGGCTTCGGAGCGAAAACACAACGCCTCAGGTATCCAGTAGCGGAAGGGGATATAATTCATCGCTAGCAGCCAATAACTTGTGCATGCAGTCCCCAGAGTGAACACATGGTAGAGGTGATGTCCTGGAGGCTCTGTGAGTTGTGAGTAATTGGAAACTCTCATCCAAGTAATCATGCTATGCTATTGTGCCTTTACTAAGTGTTCTAACTGTGATATGGCTTATTGCTTAAGATACCATTTATATTGAGACCAGCACTTTATAGTTTACCCTAGACCTAGCGTGGGTATACATGAGAAATCTACGAAGCTTACGTGGATTTTATATGCTTCATGAGCTTGTAAGGAATTCTTTACCATACGCTGATTGTAAGACCCTTCTACTGAAAAAGGGGATTAATGGTGGTGACAAGGTCAAATCTCCTGACCAAAAAATGGGAGCCAGAGGCAAAGGGATTGTAGTGAGAAAAGATTAAGTTGGAAATGGCTTCAAAAAGAGATGACAGAGGGAACAGGGAGCCAGAGATTGATACAAAAAGGGATAAGAAAATCACTTACATTTTCTCCCCCTCATGCTAACTCAAAAGGGGAAGCAACATATGATACCTCCCTGGCCCCTGGTCCAGTTTTACACCCTTCACAATTAATTACACAAGAATATTTACATCAAAGTAATGAAAAGCAATTGTCTAGCTTCAGGAAAGATTTGGAAAAATGATTTATGGATATGCGAGATGATATGCTGAAAGTGGGAGAAAGGGTTAAAATAAACAATCAAAAAATTGAGTATCTGGAATTCGAGCTGAAGGAAGCCAGAGAGAATTGTAAGGTCCTAAGGACTAAAATCAAGACATTGGAACTTAAAACTGTTGACGTAGAGGACAGAATGCAGAGAAAGATCAGAGACATATCTGAGCAGATAACTCAGGCTGGATTGAGAGATTTTATGTTGGAATTATTTAGGAATATGGGTCTGCAGGATGTGGTAAGGGAAGATACGATTGAACAGGCCCATATAGTTCTTGCTGGTAATTAAGATTATGTTTGTTTTGATCATACTAATACTGTTTTTAAATTAAAGATGATATGGCTTTACAAATTAGATCTTATTACATTTTTGTACTTTCCTATGTGACATAGGTGTAGTAGTGATTAACTGAAGTCACTCTTTAAATTTAGCTATATGGAGTGCTGTATTTAACATCCATGTTGTGTACCCTCTTCATAACAGTTACGAGTGGAGTCCAGGTGACATGGGACCGTGAGCGCCCTAGTTCAGGAGCTATGGTGCAGATGTGTAGACATAGGGCCGGGTCAGGGTAACTCCCCTGGTAGCTTGAGGCTCCATGTTTGGTCAGCCACACCCCAAGGCCATGTTGAAGCAGCTGCTATATCCAGAAAACCAAGGCAAAAACTGGAAAAACCCTTCAAACAACCTGGAGCAAACATGAAACACAACTATGACAGGATAGCAGGACGTAGCAAACTAGAACAGGCAAACCAAGTGGAAGCATAGCGAATAGCATTGAAGCAAACTGAGGCAGAACAGAACTGAATACAGAGTTTAGGGCTACAGAAAAGACTAGAGCAAGACAAAAGCAAACACATGAATAACAATCTAAAGACTTACATTGCACAGACACAAAGCAAAAAAAGTTAAGACTGAGCTGCAAAGACTAAAGGCTGTGGTTCGTGGTTTTGGATGAATTAATATGCATCTCTGGGTGGATCATCCTCTGGATCAATCGGTTCCTGATGGTTCTGAGGGAAGTTACTGGGTATAATACATCACATTGCCTGGCTGGATTTGGGCCTGCTGGCTTGGTGGATAGATTGGTCACATCTCAATCATTGCCAGAGTGTCTAGCTACTTGAATAACCTTAACAACCTTTACAAGCCCCTCCTAGAGTCATATCTTCCAGTCCCCAAACTGAACTAATTACTGTGGAGGACACAAACAAACACATCCTTTGTTTGAAAATAACCCTTCCGCTTACGGTAACTGTCAGTTTAAAGAAAGGGAATGCATGAATATAAAAGTGAGTTACATAGTGGTAAAGAACAAAATATCATATCACAACAGTGTGTTTGGGGTTTAAATAGAAGGACTGAAAGCAAAGCGAGAGGAGACAACGAAAACCCGGAATAGAACAGCAGATAAAGTAACTAACAAGCAGAGAACAATGGGATACTATGACAGGGCTGACTCTATGACAGGACTCTAAGACATCACTAGACTCTAAGACAGGACTGCAACTCTTAGGGAGTTATTCACTAAAAGGTGAGTTGCAGGTGAGAAAAGTAAGTTTAGGTGAGATGAACATTTCATCTTACCAGTTATTCCACACATTGAGTGGTGCAATTTCCAATTTAAAACAAACTCACCAGAATTGTCTATGCACAATGTATAGCTAAACTGGTAAGGTGAAATGTTCATCTCATCTCATCTTAACTCAACTCACCTGCACTTCACCTTTTAGTGAATAGCCCCCTAAGACAGGGCTGGAACACCATGACTGGGCTATTCTGTGATAGGGCATCCCATTTAAAGGACTTCTTTGACAGGGCAGAGCATATGCCGGACTAAAGCTAAAATTGGGCAGGAGCCAGACAATAGCTAGGCATGGGCAGGTGCCGGTCTGTGGCTAGACTTTGTCAGGTACCAGTCTGTGGCCAGACTTAGGCAGGTGCCACACAATAACTAGACCTTAGGCTGAACAGGGCAGGGAAACAAAAGAAAGTTGTCTGTCTCTGTTGTGCAGGATAGAAGCATGATTTACATTTACAATCTGTGTCTATACTTTTTATTTTCTCAATATTGCTATATAACTGCTTGTAAACCCTTTACGATTTCTAATATGCATCATTATCTCTTTGTTCTGCTTGGGATGAGATAGTAATACTAGTAGCACTCACCCTTTCCTTTTGATCTTGTTTCATACTTGCAAAATGTTTTTCAACAGTGAGGTCTCTGAAAAAGCGATTTAATATCCAACAGTGTGTGAAAGACATTCAAGTGGTTATCAGGTGAAAACGAGAAAGTCATCTTAAATACATCCCTTTCTTCTTTGAAGAGTTCACAGTCAGATAAATTAAAAACATTTGTTTTTAGTACACCCTCATGGTGTGCAACAACTGTCTTTTCTGCTTGTATTGATATTCCTCTTCTTCCTCCTCTACCCCTCTGTACTTTCAATTTTTATTTTTCTTCCTGTAGCTTGGATGATAGTCGACTTCTGAACTTGATTCTTCAAAAGTATCTGATACTTTCTTGAGACGGGATGACAAGGAATCTATTTGAACAATACACTTACAGGGATTATCTTTTACACAATGGATAATGCAATTAAACCTGGCTCCAGTCTGGGAGGTAAACCAATTAGGATGCACTAGGGACACATTCAAAGTTTAAACACACCAGCTGGCTCCCAGAGTCACAGTGTTTTGTGACAATATGTAAATTCCTACAGCAGTAAATATGTTTATTTTGTTCAAGATTTAGCGAGCTTGGGGGCAGACATGACGTCGGACGCCAAAGGGGAGGAGCGTCTGACTCATAGGGGCTGTTGCACAAATGGAGTCCTGGCTAGCATGGTCTCAGCTATCGGGGCCATGATTAATAGCTGAAGGAGGTCCACACATGAGGAAGTGTGTAAATTTGTATATAAATTGACTAGGAATGCAAATTGTCCCTGGCCACTCTTGTGAGATTGATCAAAGACACAGATTACACTGGAAGTAAAACAATAAAGCATGAAGAGGGATGTAAATTGGTTAGCCACCCTCATAACTTAGCTGGCATAGGAAAGCAGCACATTTACTTAAAATAGGTTGGTTTGAAATTGGCGTTAAAGATAGAAATCTTGTGACCTTCAGACCTGCATATTAACGTGATAAAACCGGAACTAGAGTCCCCTGGTTTTAAGGCTTAGGAGAGATGTATCTGCTCTAGTGAAGGGCCCTGAAGTGATAAAGGAGACATTGAAGGCTGAAACCGTAAGCCTGAACAAACATTAATGGTATAAATCTCAGTGGCTTTAAAACATCACATGAACAATAGGGACATAGAAAGATAAGAGGGAGAGCGAGGTGTGCTTTAAAATTGTATCCTGAGTTTATTTGGGAAATTAAACTAAAAATCGCAAACTGGACTGATCCTGATCTAACGGAGAGGAAATAAAGGTAGAAGGAAGCAAAAGGAGAAAGGAAGGAAAATGCAAGTACGCTCATGAAGATGGCTTCCACAAAGGCCCAAGAAATCAAGCCCAATTCCAAAAAGGAGAAAGGAGAAAAAAAGGGTACATGCCATCTTCTCACCCCTTGACAGATAGGAATAAAGACCAGGATGCCTTAATAAGTCATGAGACAACACTGGCCGAAGTGGAAACATATGAAAATATAGCAATTGCTCCTATTACATTGTAAAGTGGCTCTCTAAATATAACTCAGGGTTATTTTTTATTATTATTTATTTTCCTCTTTATTAACACCCCCCAGAAAAGGACGGCCCTACAGAATTTCCTGCTGAAGCACAGGATTGACCAGGAAACCCACTGGAGGGGAGAAAATGCAACCCGTTTTACGACTAAAAGATATCCAGTTTTAGAGTACTCATCACTCCCCTCCCAAAAGACGAGGGGAGTTGCCATAGCTATATCAAGAAGCAGGCAGATTCATCTTTTTGATCTGTAAATTAGACAAACAAGTGTACTCATTATTAAAAAAAAATCAGACACATTTTCTGGGGGGAGTTATGAGGAAAATTGAGAATTTGGTACAGAGGAAGGTGGTGTGTGTAGGCGACTTCAACTGTATCGTAAATGCACAAATGGTTGATGATGATTGCTAAACATTTTCAAAAATTTCTGGGTAAGTTTAGGTTGGATGACCTATGGAGAACATTGAGACCCCAGGAAAAAAATACACCTTCTTCTCAAACAGATTTAAATCATACTCTAGATTAGATATGATTCTGACCAGGGCAGACTTGGTAAAATACTGTGAAAAAATAACCACAGAGAAAGTCGCGTGGTCAGATCATAATCTGGTAATTTGTACAATCGAAATTGACAAGTAAATTGAAAAGTACCAAAGATCATCCTGGAGGTTGAACGATAACTTTTTGAATGACAAGGAATTCATTGAAGAACTAAGGGAGGCAACTAAGAATTTCTTTGCAGAAAATTTGACAGGGGGAATAACTTTCCCATATGTCTGGTGCACGTATAAGGCAGTGACCAGAGGTCTGTTGATTAGAAGTGGTGCTTACATAAAAAAGAAACAGGGACTATCAATCTCTAGGCCTTATATTAAACTGAATAACTTGGAGAGAAGCTATATGATTTGAATGGAACAAAGATTGATAATGGAAATAACAGACACCAAAAAACAGATAAACAAACTCCTCCTAATCAAGGCAAATCATACCTTGATTAAATTGAAACAAAGGTATTACTATATGGGAAATAAAGCAGACAAATTACTGACTAATAAGCTCTATAAAACATGCTGAGTCTAGAGTGTATAGATTAATTGATAATGGGAAGATTTCTACAAACCCAGAACAGATCGGAGAAGCTTTTGGGGACTATTACGCCACAGTATATGTTCTCTGGCAAGCCGGAAAAGATACTAAGATAATTAGGGATTACCAAATTAGATGTGATCTGCAGCAGATCTCCAATGGCCAAGCCCAAAAATTGGAAGAACCCTTTTCAATGAGAGAACTAAAGGACGTTTTTTAAGGGAATTAAGATCAACAAGGCCCCTGGACCAAAGGGTATTCAGGGAATTTTTATAAGATTATGTGGGAGGATATACAGAGGCACCTACTGGATGGATGTAAAGAAATATCTATAACCAAGACCTTCCCAAAAGAAATGATGCAGGCGGTAATATACCTGAAACCAAAGGAGGGGAAAGATTTGCCAAACTTAACTAACTATCGTCCCATATCCTTAATTTACATGGACACAAAAATGTACTCATCACTTATTGCAAACAGATTGAAGCGAATAATCCCCCACATAATACACCAAGAGCAAGTGGGATTTGAAAAGGGGAGTCCAGTAAATAATAACATTAGAAATATACTGACCATCATGTCCTTTGTAGAAAAGAAACCGACCCCCTTATTGATGCTATTATCAGATGTGCAAAAAACATTCAATAGAGTATGTTGGAAATTTTTGAATGAAGTTCTTTCTGTATTGGGATTCAGGGATAGATGTAGAGACTCAATACCCACACTATATAATAATACATCAGCAAAAGTTGTGGGACAGGGGTTTGAATCTCAGTGGTTTAATTTACACAACGGGACAAGGCAGGGATGCCCGTTGGCACCCCTTTTGTATATAATGTCCCTGGAACCGCTGGCATGTATGATAAGGAATTGTGGAGACATCAGGGGCTTGGCTATTGGGGATTCAGAATATAAACTAGGCCTCTACGCAGATGACATGATGTTAACTCAGATCAGTACAAGCAGTATTGAGAGAGATTAAAGAGTATGGACGACTCTAAAATTGTTAGTTGAATATAAGTAAATCCCAGGCGATGAGCATTGCCCTCCGACTAGAGAATCAAAGTAACTTAAGAGACCAGTTCCAATTTTCTTGGGCAGCTGAGGGAATAACATATCTGGGAGTTATAATACCAAATAAAAATAAAGATATAGTAAGAGTAAATTATCAACCCTTGATTAGAAAGACAAAAAAACATCTAAATGAGTGGAAGGGCTTAACAGTCTCTCTACTGGGAAGACTGAATATACTCAGATCATATATTCTGCCAAGATTCTTGTTTTTTGCACAGAATGATCCCTTACATAGTCCCAGAAGAATGGATAAGGAATCCCCAGAGAATCTTTACAATTTTTTTTGGGTTGGGAAAGAAGCCCAGACTAAGCATAAAAACATTTTTTGAATAAAAAGAAAGGGGGCCTAGGCTTTCCAGACCTGATGAACTATAGAGATGCATCACTATTAATGCACTTACATAAGCTACAGCTGGAGGATATTAAGCACGAACAGTGGTACGAGATAGAGCAGGAAATGGAAGGTCATCTTGTGGTGGAATAGAATTAAAGAAAAAAAAGAAGTCGAAAATATGGCTAGTGATGTAATAAAAGACCTTCTGGGCAAAATACAGAGAGAAATTTATTCTCACCAGGGAAATAGTGGAGTTAGACCCATTAGAAGCACTAGAATTAAATGGGAAAGGATGAGCAAGAGAAATTAAAGTGAAAAAAATGGTAAAATTAAAGAAAAGAGAAAATATTACGTAATGCCATGAAACTTCCAGCCACTTTATGCCATGACACTTCCAGCCACTTTATGCCATGAAACTTCCAGCTACGTTATGCCATGAAACTTCCAGCTACGTTATGCCTTGAAACTTCCAGCTACGTTATGCCCTGAAACTTCCAGCCACTTTATGCCATGAAACTTCCAGCTACGTTATGCCCTGAAACTTCCAGCCACTTTATGCCATGAAACTTCCAGCTACGTTATGCCATGAAACTTCCAGCTACGTTATGCCTTGAAACTTCCAGCTACGTTATGCCTTGAAACTTCCAGCTACGTTATGCCATGAAACTTCCAGCTACGTTATGACATGAAACTTCCAGCTACGTTATGACATGAAACTTCCAGCTACGTTATGACATGAAACTTCCAGCTACATTATGACATGAAACTTCCAGCTACGTTATGACATGAAACTTCCAGCTACGTTATGACATGAAACTTCCAGCTACGTTATGACATGAAACTTCCAGCTACATTATGACATGAAACTTCCAGCTACGTTATGACATGAAACTTCCAGCTACGTTATGACATGAAACTTCCAGCTACGTTATGACATGAAACTTCCAGCTACGTTATGACATGAAACTTCCAGCCACTTTATGCCATGAAACTTCCAGCTACGTTATGCCATGAAACTTCCAGCTACGTTATGACATGAAACTTCCAGCTACGTTATGCCTTGAAACTTCCAGCTACGTTATGCCTTGAAACTTCCAGCTACGTTATGACATGAAACTTCCAGCTACGTCATGCCTTGAAACTTCCAGCTACGTTATGCCATGAAACTTCCAGCTACGTTATGCCATGAAACTTCCAGCTACGTTATGCCATGAAACTTCCAGCTACGTTATGACATGAAACTTCCAGCTACGTTATGCCTTGAAACTTCCAGCTACGTTATGCCTTGAAACTTCCAGCTACGTTATGCCCTGAAACTTCCAGCTACGTTATGCCTTGAAACTTTCAGCTACGTTATGACATGAAACTTCCAGCTACGTTATGACATGAAACTTCCAGCTACGTTATGACATGAAACTTCCAGCTACGTTATGCCATGAAACTTCCAGCTACGTTATGCCATGAAACTTCCAGCTACGTTATGCCATGAAACTTCCAGCTACGTTATGCCATGAAACTTCCAGCTACGTTATGCCTTGAAACTTCCAGCTACGTTATGCCTTGAAACTTCCAGCTACGTTATGACATGAAACTTCCAGCTACGTTATGACATGAAACTTCCAGCTACGTTATGACATGAAACTTCCAGCTACATTATGCCATGAAACTTCCAGCTACGTTATGCCTTGAAACTTCCAGCTACGTTATGCCTTGAAACTTCCAGCTACGTTATGCCATGAAACTTCCAGCTACATTATGCCATGAAACTTCCAGCTACGTTATGCCTTGAAACTTCCAGCTACGTTATACAATGAAACTTCCAGCTACGTTATGACATGAAACTTCCAGCTACGTTATGCCATGAAACTTCCAGCTACGTTATGACATGAAACTTCCAGCTACGTTATGCCTTGAAACTTCCAGCTACGTTATGCCTTGAAACTTCCAGCTACGTTATGACATGAAACTTTGATTATGGAAGGATGGAAAGATGAAAGGCTAAAATACTAAACAAGTATGCTAAGGTGAGCAAGCTGTGAAGATCACCATCTTGATAAAACCTGTGCTATGTTACAATATAGATGCGTACAGGACACCATCTTGTAAAAGCAGCTATGATACATTCTAAGTAACCATCTGTAAAGCTTACATTTCAACAAGGATCTTACATTTCAGAGGCTCTTTTTCCTCATGGTCCACACAGATACCTTCTTGACCAGAGGCCTCTGGTAAGTTTGAGAGGGGTTTGCTGCCCTGGGGGTCATGAATTTAACATTTTTTTCCTGATTGCGCCTGTGTCGTTGGTTGGACATGTTGCAGAAGTAACAGAACAAAATGACTGCACAGCAGTGCCGGACTGGCAATAAAAACCAGCCCTGGAAATATTTTTAAAGCAGCCCCATAGCATAATATTATTTTTTGTTCACAAAAAGGAAAACTACACTTTTTTAAAAGCACCTCTGTAGAGTGTATTATTTATAGATAAGACTTATTGCAATTTATACCACCAGTATGCACACAACAAGGTAATATGTCACATCCTGATATAAGACTTATGGACAGTATAGGTCCCAGTATGTACACAAGGTTATATGAATTGTCCTTTGTAGGGATATATACAAGGGCAGTGTGTGAGACATAACCTTCTGTACATACTAAGGACATATATTGCCCTGTGCAGTGGTATATATTAGGGCAGTGTGTGGGATATAACCTTACCCCAGCACCCAGATTGCACTCACAGGACATACCACAGCACCCAGGACATACCCCAGCACGCAGATTGCTCTCACAGGACTTGCCCCAGCACCCAGGACAGCACTTACAGGACTTTCCCCAGCACCCAGAACTTACCCCAGCACGTAGATTGCTCTCACAGGACTTGCCCCAGAACCCAGGACAGCACTCACAGGACTTTCCCCAGCACCCAGGACTTACCCCAGCATGCAGATTGCACTCACATGACGTAACCCCAGCATGCAAATTGCACTGACAAGACTTACCCCCAGCATGCAGATTGCACTCACAGGACTTACCCCAGCACACAGATTTCATTGAGAGGACTTGACCCAGCACCCAGGACATACCCCCAGTACTGAGATTGTACTCACAGGACTTGCCTCAGCACCCAGCCCACTCCAGAGATTGCACCAAGGACTTGCCCCACAGGGGCGGATCCAGAGTATGTTGGCATTGGCCATGTCTGTCTATATTTTCCTCTCCCCCCATGTCTGTCTCTATCACCACTTCCCCCTCATGTGTGTAATCTTCCCCCTCTCATTTCTATTTCTGTAGTCTCTCTCCCCTCTCATTTCTGTTGTCTTTATCAACTCTCAAATCTTTAGTCCCACTCCCCCTGTAGTCTATCTAAAATTTTTTATCCCCCCTGTAGACTCTTTCCCCCTGTAGTCTCTTTCCCCCCTGTTGACTCTTCCCCCTTGTAGTCTCTTTCCCCCCTGTAGACTCTTTCCCACCTGTAGCCTCTTTCCCCCTGTAGTCACTTCCCGCTGTAGTCTCTTTCCCCCTGTAGTCACTTCCCCCCTGTTGACTCTTTCCCCCCTGTAGACTCTTTCCCCCTGTAGTCTCTTTCCCCCTGTAGTCACTTCCCCCTGTAGACTCTTTCCCCCCTGTAGACTCTTTCCCCCCTGTAGTCTCTTTCCCCCTGTAGACTCTTTCCCCCCTGTAGTCTCTTTCCCCCTGTAGACTCTTTCCCCCCTGTAGTCTCTTTCCCCCTGTAGTCACTTCCCACCTGTAGTCTCTTTCCCACCTGTAGTCTCTTTCCCCCTGTAGTCTCTTTCCCCCTGTAGACTCTTTCCCCCCTGTAGACTCTTTCCCACCTGTAGTCTCTTTCCACCTGTAGTCACTTCTCCCTGTAGTCACTTCCCCACTGTAGACTCTTTCCCCCCAGTAGACTCTTTCCCCCTGTAGTCTCTTTCCCCTGTAGACTCTTTCCCCCTGTAGTCACTTCCCCCCTGTAGACTCTTTCCCCCTGTAGTCTCTTTCCCCCCTGTAGTCTCTTTCCCCCTGTAGTCACTTCTTCCTGTAGTCACTTCCCCCCTGTAGACTCTTTCCCCCCTGTAGACTCTTTCCCACTGTAGTCTCTTTCCCCCCTGTAGTCTCTTTCCCCCTGTAGTCACTTCCCCCTGTAGTCTCTTTCCCACCTGTAGTCTCTTTCTCCCTGTAGTCACTTCCCCCCTGTAGACTCTTTCCGGCCTGTAGACTCTTTCCCCCTGTAGTCTCTTTCCCCCTGTAGACTCTTTCCCCCCTGTAGACTCTTTCCCCCCTGTAGACTCTTTCCCCCTGTAGTCACTTCCCCCCTGTAGACTCTTTCCCCCCTGTAGACTCTTTCCCCCTGTAGTCTCTTTCCCCCTGTAGACTCTTTCCCCCTGTAGACTCTTTCCCACCTGTAGTCTCTTTCCCACCTGTAGTCTCTTTCTCCCTGTAGTCACTTCCCCCCTGTAGACTCTTTCCCCCCCTGTAGACTCTTTCCCCCTGTAGTCTCTTTCCCCCTTTAGACTCTTTCCCCCTGTAGTCTCTTTCCCCCCTGTAGACTCTTTCCCCCCTGTAGTCTCTTTCGCCCTGTAGTCTCTTTCCCCCTTTAGACTCTTTCCCCCTGTAATCAATTCCCCCCCTGTAGTCACTTTCCCCCTGTAGTCTCTTCTATTGCTATCCCCCTATAGGACTTGATATTCTCTGCTACAACATTAAGCTCTGGGCAAAATCAGACATATAAAATTATTAAAAACTGTGTTACACTATTGTATACAAAAAAAAAATGATAAAACTCTAGTGTTTCTGTCCATTCATTGATAAAGTGATCCGAAACTCAGAACTCCAATTGCCAATGAGTCAACCACAAGAGATTGTGCCAAGAAACAACTAGACAAGACCTGAATGGTATTTTGGATTGAAAAGCATTGGATTGAAAAGCAAGTCATTTATATGGGAAATCATTTCCATATATATTTCCCAAACAGTATTTTACAGTAATTTAGACTGTGCTTATATTTACAATATAATGAAGTTTTTTTTTTAAATCAACTCCTTCATAAAGAGGTCATTCTAGATGAGAATCATCCACATAATCAGAAATATACACGTGTTTTGAATGTTCTAATGAGTCTAATTCTTAGTTAAAAAAGGCAGTTCCGCCCTGCTTTTTTCCTGTATTTTGTACCTTTGCCAAGCGTTGGATCGAATGGTGTAAAGCACACCTCCACTGGACTCTGGAACGTATTCTGTGGAGTCTTCACTGCTGGCAGATGCCAGCAAAACGTTACCTGCCTGACTGCATTGTGCCCTTATTTCCAGTGAAGGAAAGTCTTAATTTTATGTCAAGACAGAAGGCTTCATATTTGCATTTCCTTCTTTACTGATAAACCTCCAGCAGCAAAGCAGTTAACAGAATAAAGAAAAATTCAACCAATCAGGATACAGTAACACATCTATATAAATCCTCTTCCACTTCCTCTTTCTTTGCTGCTTGAAAAACCTCCAGGTGAGCACACTCCAGATAAGAGTCTCCTTATCTATGTAATTTAATTGTGATTATATGCTTTATTGCTTATTTGATCCCATCACTTTATAGCTATTGTGTACCACACCTCCCCGTTTATATCACACAGTTTTCTGTACATGTATGATTTGCATACTGATTTCTTTTTCCGTTATATCACTCTCTAAAAAGGCTAAATCTATTCATCCCTTCATATTACCTAACCTTCGTTATATATATATATATATTTGTGTAAGAATTCATCGCTAGTCCCCGTGTTAAACAAACGACTAGCGACGTTTCTTTTTCCCCACACATTGGCTGACAGGCGTTGCCTGTCATACTCCCAGCGCACGTGTCTCCACAAGACACGGGGAAGCTTAGCCCTCACCTCGTTTCTATCTGCATAACGTGCCTGCGTGCAGGCCTCTCTCCTTACCGCTCTGAATCTCTCTCCTACGGAGCCCCCGGCAAAGCTCCGTCTCACTTATTTTCACTTCGCTCTTTATTTCATACTTAGTCTACGTTACCTCACGGCGGTTTACCGACCACATGGTCTGCATGGGCCGCGCCCGTCCCGTGACGGGTCCTACTTTCTCCTTTATCCTACCAGCTGATTTGTTAGCGGTATCTACCGCCGCCATTTGCTCTCTCCCCTCAAACAGGTCGCTTCACAGCCTACACGTGATTAAAAAGCGGACTTACAAGAAATAACCACTATTAAACACATTGTGGACCAATACTTTATTTTAGCATTCAAAAATAGTAATAAATAAAACGGCTCACAGAGGGTGACCCCTTCCTGCCTTTATACAAATTATACCTACAGGTCATTAACCCTTGTCACACTGCCAAGAGGTGTCTCCCTGAGGGTGAACCCCTCTATTCACAAACAAACAGATTCAGTTCATATCCTTCAATTCACTTCAACATGTGTGCACTAACATACATACTTATTGTTCATTGAGGGTGACCCCCTCTAATGTTCCTGTGCTGAATTCTATGCAATGCGCTCAGTGTGCATGTTTATTTGTTATTGAGGTGACCCCCTCTTATCCTCTTCTGGTGTTATCATTATTATTATTAACTTACCAGGACGGCTTTCATAGCCTTCACTTCATATGGGCTGACTGGGTGACCCCCTGCACGCCTATCGGGTGAACCCCGTTTATTATTATTATTGTTCTGGTCCTTGAAGGATCATTACACAATACCAGAATTAACACATAACTGTTATGGTAAACATGATCTATGTACCTATTGGCAGCACCCACGCCACAACGGTGTTTACTTTCTTTATGTCACCCACAGACGTGTCTGACCTTCACTAAATTATGAGTGACCAGAACAACCAGACTTTGCCACCTGGGTTCCAGGAATAGTTACGTACTGCCTTAGCGGATTCCCTCCCCTCCGCATTGGCAGCTCTGCACGATACCCAACGTACCCAATCCCCAGATGATAGGGAGGTACTTTCTGGCTCAGACCGGTCACCCTGGTCCCCAGAAGGCTCCCAAAATCAAAAAAGGACGTGGGCCAGCGGCCCAACAACATCAGATAAGGGCAAGGCACCACTCAAGAGACCCAAAAGCAACTCACTACTCATTTTTCCCACCGTCACTCCGTCGGCTCATCTCCCACTCTCCGAACACAGAGAAGATTTTCAGGTTTTGGACGAATATCTCAATGATGACTATGCTAAACCCGGCACCTCTGCATCTCGGTCACCAACCCACCCCGCTACACAACAATCTAAGGAACCTGTCGTCAATCCCGACCTGCCTGTGGAGATCCTAGATTCCTGCGGACTCCCTCTGTTTGATCCGCGCACCTTGCGCCACCCTCGCTCGGCAGAATGGTTTCCACCACCTCACATTGCAGAATTCTTACGTTATTGGCTAAGACACCCCCTAGAAAAGGAGGTGTGCCAACGTCTACGGGCTGAATGCCCTCGTCCATCCGTCCCGGACAAGGTAGCTCAAACCCCTGAATTCGACCCTACATTCGTAACGTTCATGACGAAGAATGGAAAGAACCCCCGTAAGGGTTTGGAGCAGGGTCTGCGTTCAGTACAAGAAAAGATGCTCGATATCTCGGGTCCACTGACCCAATTATTTCTCATGACTGACGAAGCTCTTACTACTGGAGTGTCAATCGATCCCCATCTGGCCAGGGAATGGGTACAGAGGTCCTTATGCCTGTTGGGCAACGCAAACACGGCAATTTCTACCGAGCGTCGCAAGGCGGCACTTTTCAAATTAGACAGTAAACTGGCTGACCTGGCCCCTAAAGAACTGGGCCCCGACGCCAAAGGCCTTTTATTTGGGAACAAGTTCTTAAAAGATCTTAATCAGCACGTGTCAACCTTCACGTCTCTCAACAAGGCACAGTTCAACATGAGAAGGATGTTCCATTCGAGAGATCGTTTTTCCCATCGAGCTGGTTGGCAGAGGGGTCGTGCCACCAGCAGGGCGGCCTTCACGGCATCAAGACCCCGCTTCCAGGAATCATCTTAATACCGGTTCCAGAGTAGATATAACTATCGGAACTACTTCCGTGGAAACACCAGGAATAGGGGATCATCTTCATTCAAGCCCAAGTTCCAGTCAGGTAAGATTACAACCTTTCCTACCTCATATACTTATTGCAGGCAGATTAAGATATATCCATCTAACATGGGCACGTATTACACAGGATCCCTGGATCCTTCAAACTGTTCAGGGTTTTCTGATAGATTTCACCTCTCCTCCTGCACAACGCACTCCCCCAGACCCGATCACGGGGAACTCGTAGCTCTGAGAGACAAGTGCGCCTTAGAATTTGCTCCCGGGGAACCCGGGTTTGTCAACAACATGTTTTTGGTCCGCAAAAAGTCAGGGGAATTCCGGCCGGTTATCAACGTGCGCGCACTCAATTTCTACGTCACCTACAGGCACTTCACAATGGAGGGTATCCACCTCCTTCACGATTTGCTTCGGGAAAGAGATTGGTTCTGCCGTTTGGACCTCAAGGATGCCTACCTGACGGTTCCGGTTCATCAGGACCACAGGAGGTTCCTGCTGCGAACGGTGAAGTATTATGGCAATTTACGTGCCTACCTTTCGGCCTTAGCTCGGCCCCTTGGTGCTTTACAAAGCTCCTCAAACCTGTCATGGAGTTCCTACGCTCCCGGGGGATTCGATCCATTGTCTACCTCGACGATATCCTCATTATGGAACAGGACAGTGTCTCCCTTTGCCGAGCCACATCCCTTACCATTCATCTTCTTCAGGAGTTAGGTTTCGTAATCAACATAGACAAATCGGAACTCTCTCCTACCCAATCCATCCAGTTTTTGGGGTTCACGGTAGATTCGGTGGCGGCGGTTCTCAGACTTCCCCAATCCAAAATCACCACCATACAAAAGTCAATCCGACGCTTTCTGCGACAACCTCGGGTGACCCTTCGGGACCTGGCACGCATTAAAGGCCTGTTATCAGCATCCATACAGGCGATCTTCCCAGGTCCCCTCTATTATCGCGCAATGCAAAGACTAATGACTCATCATTTACGCATCGCGGGATCCTACGACCACTCTTTCCGTCTCTCGGACGGATGGTGGTTGACGCATATGACAGCCTGGAATGGCCGCGCCATCTTTGGTTGTGTCCCCGATTTCATCCAAGAATCGGATGCCAGCCTTCTTGGTTGGGGCGCGACATGCGGGTCAGACACCACGGGCGGTACTTGGACGTTGGAGGAAAGGGACCTCCACATAAATTGTCTGGAGCTAATCGTGGGCTACTTCGCCGTTCGCAGCTTCACGAAGCATTCAATGCATTGCTCCCTGGTCCTACGAATGGACAACGTGTCCGCGGTTCACTATATCAACCGGCTGGGGGGCTCCCGGTCAAAACTGTTGACAGATCTGACCAAAGAGCTATACCATTATTGTATGGAACATCACCTCTCTATTCGGGCAGAATATCTCCCAGGGAAGGACAACACGGTGGTGGACTGGTTCTCCAGACATTGGAGGGATACCAGCGATTGGCAACTCCTCCCGCGGATTTTCTACACCTTAGCCCGGCGCAGAGGTCCCATTCACCTGGATCTCTTCGTGTCCAGAACGAATCATCAAACACCAGATTATTTCAGCTGGATGCCGGATCCGCAGTCACTGGCAGTAGATGCTTTTCTCCAAACCTGGCCCCCTGCGGGAGCGTACGGTTTTCCCCCGTTCGCAATGATTCTCCGCGCTCTTCATCTGCTGATCCGGCAGAGGGCGACGGTATTGCTAGTCTCACCACTCTGGCGGACCCAACCCTGGTTTCCCCTTCTGTTGGAACTTTCTTGCACAGATCCCCTGCTACTTCCAACATCACAAGATCTGTTATTAGACCCACAAGGGAATCCACACCCATTAATACTTCAGGATCACCTCCAACTGGTGTCCTGGACGGTTTCCGGGGTACCTGGGATATGTCGGGCCTATCGACAGCGGCTCGGAATCTCCTCTGGGACTCTTGGGCACCCGGTACCAAAAAATCGTACACTCGGGCATTGGGTTCTTGGAGTAGCTGGTGCTTGGGGCAGCACCTTAATCCCTTTACAGCCCCTGTGATGCACATATTGAATTTTTTGGCATCTCTTTTTACTCAGGGGAAGTCTTACCGTACCATCAATATGTTTCGGTCAGCTATATCGGCCGCTCATATTCCCATTAACGGTATGAGCGTGGGTAGAGATCCGACTATCTGTCGTCTCTTACGTGGGATCCGATCAACTAGACCTCCTTCTTCTAAGTACTCGGCCTTCTGGGACGTGTCACAGGTTTTCTCCTTTCTAGACACCTGGCCGGACAACAACCTCCTGTCACCGCGTCAGCTGTCGGCTAAAGTGGCATTACTCCTATGTCTGATATAGTTCCGGAGAGTTTCGGATGTTCGTGCGTTTGATGCAACATCTTTCTCCTTCTCACCCGAGGGGGTTGTAGTGTCA
This sequence comes from Pelodytes ibericus, assembly GCA_036172795.1. NCBI lineage: Eukaryota > Metazoa > Chordata > Amphibia > Anura > Pelodytidae > Pelodytes > Pelodytes ibericus. The sequence continues at coordinate 138,967 of CM069866.1, forward strand.
GTGGCGCGGCGAACGAAGACCGCTTCCTCTACAGTTTTTTATCCATATTTTCCAGATCGCCCCAAACTATGTGATGCTCGTTGCATACGCTGCTACTTGTCCTTTACAGCTCCACTCCGCTCAGTTTCCACCGGCCAACTTCTGATCTCCTACGTACAGCCCTTTCGGCCGGTATCAGCTCCAACAATTGCTCGATGGATCAAGTGGATTTTATCCCTCGCCGGAATCGATGGCTCTTTCGGTGCACACTCTGTTCGTGGAGCGGCAGCTTCGGCTGCCCTGGATTTGGAGGGATCCTTACCTGACATCCTGGCGGCAGCAGATTGGTCCAGGGAGTCGACCTTTCGTACCTTTTATTTTCGTCCCCGGGTACACGCAGTGTCTTCATTATTGGCTCAGCGTTAAAATAGCAAATATGAAGCCTCCTGTCTTGACATAAAATTAGGGATTATTCTAACCTTGGTGTAGATATAATCTAAATTTTATTAAAGACAGGAGGCGAGTATTTCCCACCCAGTTTGTTTATTCATTAACTACCCTCCCTATTACTGACATCTACTATCCTTTCTCTCTTTTATGCTCTTCCTTATTATCTATCAAGTTATATTGTTTACTTAATTTTGATAATGAACCTATGTTCTAACATATGACCTTATTCATGATGACGTTTCACTACTTCAGAGATACAGATTTATGGTGAACAATTTACTTTCACGATGTTTCTCTGTCTCTTCTAGCATAATCGACTCCACGGCTCCTGTATCGGTTACCCAGTTTCTGTATCGTTGAATGTTGGTTTCTGGCTTCTTGGAATTCGGCTCATGTTCTTCCAAGTTTTTTCTTTATTCTGTTAACTGCTTTGCTGCTGGAGGTTTATCAGTAAAGAAGGAAATGCAAATACTCGCCTCCTGTCTTTAATAAAATTTAGATTATATCTACACCAAGGTTAGAATAATCCCTAATGCTTCAGCATACCAAGACATTTTAGATAATGCTATGCTTCCATCTTTGAGGGAACAGTTAGGGGAAGACCCTTTTTGCTATTCCAGCATGACTGTCCCCTAGTGCACAAAGCAAGGTCCATAAAGACATGGTTGGATGAGTTTGGAAGAACTTGACTGGCTGCACAGAGCTCTGACCTCAACCCTATCAAACATCTTTGGGATGAACTGGTACAGAGATTGTGAGCCATCCAACATCAGTGTCTGACAAATGATCTACTGGATGATTGGGCAAGAATTCCCAGAAACACTGTCAAACATTGAGGAAACCTTCCCAGAAAAGTGGATACAGTTATACTGCAAAGTGAGGATCAACTACATATTAATGTCTATGTATTTAGAATGTGATGTTATAAAATCCCTGTTGGTGTGATGCTCAGGTCCCTGAAGTCCTGAATGCACTTATCTTGTTGAAATAACAAGCAGTGTTTATACCATGAGATCTGGGAGCCAATTAACACATCATTTCCCATGTGGAAAACCTGGTTTAGAACATTAGCAAGTTTGAAAACCGGATTAGTGTGGGAATAATTAAACCTTGATTTGTAATCTCCAGATATTGGCCTCTTGATAATGTCATCACCAGAGAACAGGGTGTTTATCAATATATTTATATTGTGCAAAGTTTAATAAAAGCAGGGCCAAATCTCAGCTAGTCTTACCAGTAGATATGTCTGGCAAATTCAATTCCAGGTACTCCATCTTGTTAAGTTTGCTTGGACTCTGAATGTGGAGTATTAAAGAGACCTCGGTTACACTGGGAATGTGGAGTATTACAGAGACCTCGTTACACTGGGAATGTGGAGTATTACAGAGACCTCGTTACACTGGGAATGTGGAGTATTACAGAGACCTCGTTACACTGGGAATGTGGAGTATTACAGAGACCTCGGTTATACTGGGAATGTGGAGTATTACAGAGACCTCGGTTACACTGGGAATGTGGAGTATTACAGAGACCTCGTTACACTGGGAATGTGGAGTATTACAGAGACCTCGGTTATACTGGGAATGTGGAGTATTAAAGAGACCTCGGTTACACTGGGAATGTGGAGTATTAAAGAGACCTCGGTTACACTGGGAATGTGGAGTATTAAAGAGACCTCGGTTACACTGGGAATGTGGAGTATTAAAGAGACCTCGGTTACACTGGGAATGTGGAGTATTACAGAGACCTCGTTACACTGGGAATGTGGAGTATTACAGAGACCTCGTTACACTGGGAATGTGGAGTATTACAGAGACCTCGGTTATACTGGGAATGTGGAGTATTACAGAGACCTCGGTTACACTGGGAATGTGGAGTATTACAGAGACCTCGGTTATACTGGGAATGTGGAGTATTACAGAGACCTCGGTTATACTGGGAATGTGGAGTATTACAGAGACCTCGGTTATACTGGGAATGTGGAGTATTACAGAGACCTCAGTTATACTGGGAATGTGGAGTATTACAGAGACCTCGGTTATACTGGGAATGTGGAGTATTACAGAGACCTCGGTTATACTGGGAATGTGGAGTATTACAGAGACCTCGTTACACTGGGAATGTGGAGTATTACAGAGACCTCGGTTATACTGGGAATGTGGAGTATTACAGAGACCTCGGTTATACTGGGAATGTGGAGTATTACAGAGACCTCGTTACACTGGGAATGTGGAGTATTACAGAGACCTCGGTTATACTGGGAATGTGGAGTATTACAGAGACCTCGGTTATACTGGGAATGTGGAGTATTACAGAGACCTCGGTTATACTGGGAATGTGGAGTATTACAGAGACCTCGGTTATACTGGGAATGTGGAGTATTACAGAGACCTCGGTTATACTGGGAATGTGGAGTATTACAGAGACCTCGGTTATACTGGGAATGTGGAGTATTACAGAGACCTCGGTTATACTGGGAATGTGGAGTATTACAGAGACCTCGGTTATACTGGGAATGTGGAGTATTACAGAGACCTCGGTTATACTGGGAATGTGGAGTATTACAGAGACCTCGGTTACACTGGGAATGTGGAGTATTACAGAGACCTCGGTTACACTGGGAATGTGGAGTATTAAAGAGACCTCGGTTATACTGGGAATGTGGAGTATTACAGAGACCTCGGTTATACTGGGAATGTGGAGTATTACAGAGACCTCGGTTATACTGGGAATGTGGAGTATTACAGAGACCTCGGTTATACTGGGAATGTGGAGTATTAAAGAGACCTCGGTTATACTGGGAATGTGGAGTATTACAGAGACCTCGGTTACACTGGGAATGTGGAGTATTACAGAGACCTCGGTTACACTGGGAATGTGGAGTATTACAGAGACATCGGTTATACTGGGAATGTGGAGTATTACAGAGACCTCGGTTATACTGGGAATGTGGAGTATTACAGAGACCTCGGTTATACTGGGAATGTGGAGTGTTACAGAGACCTCGGTTATACTGGGAATGTGGAGTATTACAGAGACCTCGGTTACACTGGGAATGTGGAGTATTACAGAGACCTCGGTTACACTGGGAATGTGGAGTATTACAGAGACCTCGGTTATACTGGGAATGTGGAGTATTACAGAGACCTCGGTTATACTGGGAATGTGGAGTATTACAGAGACCTCGGTTATACTGGGAATGTGGAGTGTTACAGAGACCTCGGTTATACTGGGAATGTGGAGTATTAAAGAGACCTCGGTTATACTGGGAATGTGGAGTATTACAGAGACCTCGGTTATACTGGGAATGTGGAGTATTACAGAGACCTCGGTTATACTGGGAATGTGGAGTATTACAGAGACATCGGTTATACTGGGAATGTGGAGTATTACAGAGACCTCGGTTACACTGGGAATGTGGAGTATTACAGAGACCTCGGTTATACTGGGAATGTGGAGTATTACAGAGACCTCGTTACACTGGGAATGTGGAGTATTACAGAGACCTCGGTTATACTGGGAATGTGGAGTATTAAAGAGACCTCGGTTATACTGGGAATGTGGAGTATTAAAGAGACCCCGGTTATACTGGGAATGTGGAGTATTACAGAGACCTCGGTTATACTGGGAATGTGGAGTATTACAGAGACCTCGGTTATACTGGGAATGTGGAGTATTACAGAGACCTCGGTTACACTGGGAATGTGGAGTATTAGAGACCTCGGCTATACTGGGAATGTGGAGTATTACAGAGACCTCGGCTATACTGGGAATGTGGAGTATTACAGAGACATCGGTTATACTGGGAATGTGGAGTATTACAGAGACCTCGGTTATACTGGGAATGTGGAGTATTACAGAGACCTCGGTTATACTGGGAATGTGGAGTATTACAGAGACCTCGGTTATACTGGGAATGTGGAGTATTACAGAGACCTCGGTTACACTGGGAATGTGGAGTATTAAAGAGACCTCGGTTATACTGGGAATGTGGAGTATTACAGAGACCTCGTTACACTGGGAATGTGGAGTATTACAGAGACCTCGGTTATACTGGGAATGTGGAGTATTACAGAGACCTCGGTTACACTGGGAATGTGGAGTATTAAAGAGACCTCGGTTATACTGGGAATGTGGAGTATTACAGAGACCTCGGTTATACTGGGAATGTGGAGTATTACAGAGACCTCGGTTACACTGGGAATGTGGAGTATTACAGAGACCTCGGTTATACTGGGAATGTGGAGTATTACAGAGACCTCGGTTATACTGGGAATGTGGAGTATTACAGAGACCTCGGTTACACTGGGAATGTGGAGTATTACAGAGACCTCGGTTATACTGGGAATGTGGAGTATTACAGAGACCTCGGTTATACTGGGAATGTGGAGTATTAAAGAGACCTCGGTTATACTGGGAATGTGGAGTATTACAGAGACCTCGGTTATACTGGGAATGTGGAGTATTAAAGAGACATCGGTTATACTGGGAATGTGGAGTATTAAAGAGACCTCGGTTATACTGGGAATGTGGAGTATTAAAGAGACCTCGGTTATACTGGGAATGTGGAGTATTACAGAGACCTCGGTTACACTGGGAATGTGGAGTATTACAGAGACCTCGGTTATACTGGGAATGTGGAGTATTAAAGAGACCTCGGTTATACTGGGAATGTGGAGTATTACAGAGACCTCGGTTATACTGGGAATGTGGAGTATTAAAGAGACATCGGTTATACTGGGAATGTGGAGTATTAAAGAGACCTCGGTTATACTGGGAATGTGGAGTATTAAAGAGACATTGGTTATACTGGGAATGTGGAGTATTACAGAGACCTCGGGTTATACTGGGAATGTGGAGTATTACAGAGACCTCGGCTATACTGGGAATGTAGAGTATTAAAGAGACATTGGTTATACTGGGAATGTGGAGTATTAAAGAGACCTCGTTTATACTGGGAATGTGGAGTATTAAAGAGACCTCGGTTATACTGGGAATGTGGAGTATTACAGAGACCTCGGTTATACTGGGAATGTGGAGTATTAAAGAGACCTCGGTTATACTGGGAATGTGGAGTATTTATCAAAAATAGGCTATACATTGTTTAAGCAAATTTGCAGCAAATCCATAAATTAAGTGAAAAATGTCTGTGATGGCATAAAGAGAAGACACATTTAAAATATGTTTATTTTATGCAGTTGCTGCAATTCTGCTAACACAATGTATAAAACCTTTTTGATGATTTTTAGTTAGACTATAAGCAGGTGACAATGTTCCTCTAAAACATATTCACAGAGAGAGAAAAAAAAGGGATTAGAAATGTTGGCAACTAGACATGTGCATTAGTTTTCGGACAAATGCATTTTCGTCCCAAAATAGCATTTTCGTCCATACGTCCGAAAAACAAATAACGAAAATGCTAAACTAACTAAAGCCGAATGAACGAATGGTTAATAAACGAAAATCATTCATCCATTCTATTGGCATTCTATAAACCGAAATAGAGTCGGTTTATAGAATTTCTTATGAATGGGGACTCTTGTTCGGTTTATAGAAAGCCAATAGCATTACATGTATTCCATAAGCCGAAAGTTCGGTTTATAGACTTTCGGTTTATGAAATGTGTAGGTCAATTGATTTGTATGAACGAATAAAATGAAACGAAAAAAATGAACGAATTTCGTCCGAAACGAATGCGGTAATGAACGAAATTCGTTTTAGACTAAATAGATAAAATTTTAGTTTTGCACATGTCTATTGGCAACAGTTACTGCTCTTAATCTCACATTCTGGGGTTGGAGGGTAGGGTTGTTATAGTATAGTTGGAAATAGTAGGTAAGATTGATACAATTATATAGAAAACTCCAAGGGTAATTTCATATCAGTGGGGCGATACCATATGTCACAAAATACAAAAAAATGTGCACAAGGTCCTAACATCAAAAGATAGACTCCTTCTCACAGTGTTAGACTATAGGTCACTGGTTCACTCCTAGGTTTCCACAGAAATCTTTCCCCCAGCATTTTACTGTTGTTTTAATTAGAGCCAAGATCACTCACTCATAAAAAAAATATTTAGAGAGAATAGTACAATTTATTAGTTTATTAGTTATTGTCTTTTAGCTGTATTCCAATACATTATTAACACCAATACTGGTGCTTTACATGGTACATTTATAAATAGGAAAAGTAGAAATGTGATATACACAGCGCCTATTTTGTGAAATCAAAGTGAACCCTTTACCAAATACATTAAAAAAAAACAGGTCTGTTTGTTTAGAGGCTGAAGAAGTTCCCCGAACGAAACGGGTCCCTCCTGTTAAGTGAAGTTACCTGGCCAGGTTCTAAATTCTTCCTTCCTTACTGACCAGCACGTTTCTGTATCCATGTACTATTCATGGTATTTTGCTAACCTAATCAGCAAGTGAGTAATTTGACAGTCTGCCTGTGGTCACATTTGTATCTGTGTCTGTTCATTTGTATTTAAAGGCACATATCATTGTTTCTTGTTTTTAACAATTTGTCATTTTTTGTTACATTTGTGTATATTTTTTCTATATGTATTTATATATTGCATTTGTTTTTATATATTATTAAATTTATATATTTTATATTAATTTACTATCTTTGTTTTTTATATTGATTGACACTTACTTTGTTTAACTGCCAAGCGCTGTCTACTCACCTTCCCACATTTATAAATAGGTCATCTATGTATCTCAAATAGGACACCAGGTTCACCTGCCAATTATGCCCTCCATATACAGGGAATAGCTGGCAGGTGAACCTGTTGTCCTATATGAGATACATAGACGACATTTTTTTTTTTTTGAATGGGGGGGAGACTCAACTCAATAGTTTTCTGGATCACTTAACAATAATTGGAATATAAAATTGGTATCAGAGTACAGCAAGGTTAATATTACATTCTTAGACCTGTCTATCTATATAGAGGACAATACAGTAAAAACCAAAACCCATTTTAAAACAGTAGATGTTAATAGCTATATCAGATACCACAGTGGGCACTTCTCACCATGGCTGAGAAATGTCCCCAAAAAAAAGAAATTGTACAAATGAGAACAGTTTTAAAAATCAAGCTAAGAAATTACAAGATGATTTCACAGACAAATTATATCCGTCAGAACTATTGGATAGAGCTCTCGTAGATGTAAGTGTGGTGAAAAGAAAAGATCTATTGGAAAATAATAAAAAAATACTCTAAAGAGAAGCCACCAATCACCTTAATCAAAGATTATAATGAACATCACAGATTTCTTAGAAAGATATTAAATAAAAATTGGTCCCTATTGTTGAAGAACAATGATCTGAAACAGATGCTTCCAGACAAGCCTAAGATCTCCTTTAGAGGTGCCCTTAACCTCAGAACACAACGAACCAAAAGTAACCAAAAGCTTTTTGAGGGAGGAGAGGACGAAACGTTATTGTTTTTAAATTAAAAATGGATTTTATAAGTGTAAGATGTGCAAAGTATGTTAAACCAGTAATATGTCAAAAGCTAAACTTATAGATTTCAAATCTCAACATGACTCTAAAGTCTACCCTATAAATTCTATAATAACATGTAAAAGTAACAATGTAATATTATTATTGTCATATCCTTGTGGACTTCAGTACATTGGTCGTATTATTGGGCCCTCACACAAATGTATAGGTGAGCACATGAACAACATCACACATAGATATATGCTACACAGCGTACCAGCCCTCTTTACTACCCACCATGGAGCTGACCCTAGCTTTTTAAAACTTTTGGCCATTGCACAAATTAAGAAACACTGGCAGGAGGGGGACTTCATAAAAACTATAGGTCAGGCCGAAATGAAATGTGTACACAATCTCAAGACTCTTGCAGCCTTGGGATTAAACATCAAATTTGACCTATTTAATTTCTTTATAAATTACCAGACTGATGAGGGTACTGATGCCATATTCATATGTTTCTAAAAAAATCTACCAATGATGATAAAAACATGAATTATTCTGTTTTTTTCCATTTTTATCCATCCTTTCTAGGTTCTCAGATTTCCTATGTTTGGTATCTTTTGAAAAATTTATGTAGAGGTAACCTTGACAATTGCAATAGGGTATTACCAGGTACCGTAATTGTTATTATTATATGAGGTTTTTAGTGAAATGTGTTATGTATATGTGTTTTACAGAGTTGTTGTTTAAGAAATATTATGTCATAGGAAGATAACAGTTCAACAGTGTCCCTATAAATATATTGAAGGATTAAAAGGTCTTTGTAAATGGGTTTTATTATATATAAAAAATCGGGACACTGATTATGAAGACGTTTAACTAAATTAAGTATAATTATGTGTGAGTGTTAGGAAGCAATTTGTTATAGAATTTTGGCCAATCAGATGAATGAGAGAGGACTAATTGATAAATGGAACATTATATGACATTATCCGACAAGTAAAGGCTGAGGAGGAAGTGTGAGCTATTTAAACTCCAGTGACAGGAGAGGGGGCGTACACTTGAAGAAGCCGGATTGGGTGAAATGCTTTTACTCATTCAACGCGCCAGAGCACCGAAGGACCCATTGGACCCCAAACCCTGAAGCATACAGACAGGAGGAATCTGATGTTTTTTGGGATCACGAGGTGAAAGCTGACAAAGTCTTTATTCGTGAGTTCGGCACATACGTGCCCCTCACAATTTGTTCTTAAGTAAGCTTTTTTTTTAAATAAAATGTATCTTTTAAAGGTCCATTGGACATATAGTTCATGCATCTTGCAAACGATTAAGTGCAATAGACACTATGTTTATATTTGTTCATTTATGTTTGCTATTTTTATACAATATCTCTGAAAAACTGTCTATCTTTATATAAAGTGATAAAGGGAGTTTATTAAATGCTATAATGAAACAAAAAATACTTGATTGAAGCAACTGTTGCTAATTAAACCCCAAGATGTACCACTTACAACTAATCTGGTCCATTTCTTGATACTTGTTTTAAAGAGCTGCATGCAATATCTGTTGAAACAGTATAACACTATTGTCTGCACATTTCTTTTTATCTAGTTTTTGGCAATACATATTGAATAAGATCTTCAAGCAAAAATCTCCACAAAAGTAGTACTAACTAAGTATCTTTTTATATATTATATTTTACATTATACTTTATTGGTCATATCTTACCTATTCTTCACAACAGAAAAACATTGAATATTTTATGTGCTCCTTTACTCTTTGTTTCTAGATTTATTTTATATAAATGAGCTGCACTATTTAAGAATTAGAATTTCTGAGTAGCGCCGAACACCTTTCCCTCATTTTTCACACATACACACTTACACTGCCACTCACACACACTCTGCTTTTACACACACACACACACACACACACTCGCAATCTGCTACTAACACACACACTCTGCCACTTACACACATGCTCTGCAACTCACGCTCATACTTAATATACAGCAGATCCATCTAGTTCCCACGCCACTACACTCCCCGCGAGTGACTGGGTTAGGGTGCTTTGAGGTCACGTGATGGCAGAAAGCACCCAGATTGCACACCAAGGACATGCCCCAGTCAGCAGTCAGATTGCACACCAAGGACATGCCCCAGTCAGCAGTCAGATTGCACACCAAGGACGTTCCCCAGCCAGCACACAGTTTTCACACACAGGACATGCCCCAGCCAGCACCCGGATTGCACACCCAGGACATGCCTCAGCCGGCACCCAGATTGCACACCCAGGACATGCCTCAGCCAGCACTCAGATTGTATACTGAGGACATGCCTCACGCAGCACCCAGATTGCACACCCAGAACATGCCCCAGCCAGCAAGCACCCAGATTGCACACCAAGGACATGCTGGGGCAGCCAGCATCTAGATTGCACACCCAGAACATGCCCCAACCAGCACCCATATTGCACACCCAGGACATGCCCAAGCCAGCATCCAGCTTGCACACCCAGGACATGCCTCAGCCAGCACCCAGATTACATATCCAGGACATGCCCCAGCCAGCAACCAGATTGCACACCAAGGATAAATCTAAGCATGGAGAAGTCCTGTTAAAATGAGATCACTCTTGCTGAAACAGTACACAGGGAAGTGGACTGAGCATGGGGAACAGAACTCTCCACTGTAACCCACCGTGTAAATCCTCCTGATCCGTCACCATCGCCGACCAGGAGGACTCCGTCCCGTCGTCTGGGGTTCCGTATCAGAGCCCCAGCATCTCCCAGCAGGATGCGCGCTCAGTGACATCACGCACTCGTTTGCTCATGCGTGAACGGGTGATTAATGAATAGTCCAGTTAAAGCGCTATTTATCGAATTAACCCCTCCTTTGCCAAATTGACCAGTGGTGTGTCCTGGTCATCAAGAAGTATTTAAACACTCATTCCACAGGTTACCTTTGCCTGTGATAGTGCCTTGTGTGCCTCACTAGCGTTCTGATTCCTGATTGTATTCTGATATTCTAATTTCTGGCCCGGTTTGTTCCTGACTACCTGTATCTCTCTAGTACATTTGTTCCTGCGCTCCTGATTTATTTCGTGTATGACCCTGCTGTTCCTGACTATTCTATGTCTTGCAAGCAAAAACTGTAGTCTCAGCGCACAGTGTCTGGACACTTCAATAGATCAATCAGTGATATGTGACAAAAACGTGAAAAAATGATAATCACTGATTGATCTATTGAAGTGTCCAGACACTGTGCGCTGAGACTACACTTTTTGCTTGTTTCCATTTGCACAGTTTTTGAAGCTGTCTGTTGCTATTTGTTACAGCTGCCGGTGTCAGGTGGACACGTGTTTTATATTATTCACTATATTGTGATTTGCAGCACATATTTTGGTTTGCTCATCCAGTTCACTGTTTTATTATTCTATGTCTTGCGCCTGCCTTAATTCTGCTTGTGACCTGGTTGTCCGTATCTCTATATTCCGTGACCCAGCCTGTTTTGTGACTCTCCGTTCGCCTGTTGTCCTGTTCTATCCTAATCGGGCTCTTCTTGATAGGTACTTGGTAGTAAGTGTTTCAGCAAAACCCTGTGTGACATACCACCGGCGGCTTAACCAAGGGTGTGTTGTCATTAAGGTGAAAACCAATAATTGCTACCTACGGTACTTAGTGAGTGTTCCCGTAAACACATCTGCACTAGTGATCCGTCTTTCTAGCAAGAAAGTTAAAATTACTGTAAGCATAGGCAACCAGAGTTGGACATGAGATCACCCTGCAGCTTGACATAAATCTTCTGTAGAAAATAGTTAATCGAAGTCAAGTAGTCAGGCCAAGGGTCAGGGTACCAGAGAGCTGCTTAAACGAAATGGGAATCCGAGGTTAAGGGAGCCGGAGGTAAGAATGGTCAAATACATGCTCGGGTTGAAGGCTTGTCATCTGTTTTATTTTTTGTATGCACTGTGATTTTTGTTTTGTTCATAATACAAAAAGCATATTTTGTGAGTTTGATCTAATTTGCTTGGTGGGCCAAGGCATTTATAAATTGTCTTGGTGGTGGCAGTGTTATGATATTAGTTATATCAATATAATTAAGTTTGAGTGGTGTTAAAGGAGGATTTTATCACTTTATTACTTTATTAGAATGAGCCCAGAGAGTAAACCTGGGAAATAATGGTCTGATTATCCTGACACCTACTCATTAAGGCTCAGTAGGGTTTAATAACATTTCTCTCAGTAAGGCTCAGTTGGGCTCAGTAAGGCTCAGTTGGGCTCAGTAAGGCTCAGTCGGGCTCAGTAAGACTCAGTAGGCTCAGTAAGGCTTAGTAATCATTTGTCCTGATTTTACATGTTTACATATTTTTCTGTAATTTTTTTAGTTATAGGGCAATAAACGTTTGTGGCGTTTCCTAACCATTTTCTCATACAGTGACCTTTTAAGCCCAACCCTAATATCACCCTAACCCAAACCCTAAATCTAACGCTAACCTTAGCACTAACTCTAACCATAATTCTAACACTACCCCATCTGTAAACTCTAGAGTTAGTTTATTTTTTGTATCTACAATATTTCTGACAGCCTGTATGGCAAACAGAGTCAACTGAGTGACAGGAGTTATCGGTGATCTTTTTTCGGAGACATTGATGACTACAGGGCAGCACCATGTTTTAGGCGCATGCGGTCATCTAAATTGTCACGCTGATGCAGGATGAAGAGTATGGACCCGCGGTGCAGAATTGAGGAATTATCAAAAGGGAAAACCAAGTAGCGGGTACCACTGCGGAGGTGTGCACCCCAACTGTTGTGTAATGTATCAAGGGTTGAGTCCCAGATAGGGGTAGCCAAGGACTTGTGCGACTCCGATGGAACTAACATACAAGAAATTCCGCACTATTGGCAAAACCGAAATAGATTGAGAGAAATGGTTTTCTGGAATGTATGGAAAACAAGAACCGAAGAGAAGTTGAGTTCAGAGACAGGAACAGATGAAAATGAAAGTACAAGAAATCGAGTGCAAGGAAGCTGGGTCAGAAACAGGAAGCCAAGAAGCAAAATCAAGGTCAGGAGGGAGAACCGGATCAGTAACAGGAGTAAAATTTGGATAGAAGCAAACCTCCCTGACAGCCCTAACAGGGAGAAAATCTCACTATAACAGATGAGGCGGTAGAGGAAATGAGGCTATTAATATGTGCCTCACCATAGACCCAACCTCCTGGCAAATTGGGAGCAAAAAATAGTGCATTTGTGCAGTTGCGGCAACTATACTGGATCCCACTCTCTCCACTGGAGGGCGTGCAGGCCGAGAGCAGAGAAACATCCAACATTAAAGAATCCAACCTGAACGAAGCACCTTAGACTGCTTGCGCATCCTATTTGCTTTATTAATGAGAGTGGACTATACCGGTCTCCTTTACTGATCTACTGGCCAAAAAAGGATTTTTGAACATCTAAAATCACATGGATTTTCATTATCTTGGCTTGGTGTCTCTACTTTGTATGTGTGTGCACACTGTCATCCTGCACTTGGACTTCTCCTATCCTGGTAAGAAACTTTGGCATAACAACTATGCATGCTTCAGCCCTACTACCTTTTCTTCAGCTATGCTATGTAATGCATGCACCAGCCCCACTGCCTTTGCCCCAGCCCCACTGCCCTTGCCCCAGCCCCACTGCCTTTGCCCCAGCCCCACTGCCTTTGCCCCAGCCCCACTGCCTTTGCTCCAGCCACGCCCCACCCCCAGCCCCAATGTCCATGCTCCAGCCGTGCTCCAGACCTTCTACCCATGGTCAAGTCTAAGTTCAATCATTACTGTATCTCTAAATGGGAAGTTTTACAAAGAAGAGTTAAAATATTTGCCCTAGGCACATTAATGTACTGGGACCAATCAAGCTAGTTTCATTATTCTTGCATCATTTACTTATGGGAACCCTGTCTCCTCTGACACTATTTAGTACATAAATACATCAGCAAAGAACAGATAGTTTATGTGCATGTCAATGTGCATTAACCATCTACACTGCACAATTCAATACAAACTCAGGTAAGAACATGTACATTTTGTACCAATGTAATTTGGCTTAATACATTGCCAGCTATTGTACTTTATAACACAAGATTCACACGGTGGACAGTAAATAAAAATAGTTTAACAGTATGTTTTTGCTGCTGTTGCTGTTTTTCCTTCCAGACTGGTTGTTTAAAGAACAACTGTTGAGCAAAAAAAAGTTCTGTTTAGTTGAGAGATGGCATTTTAAGTAGAACTTCTTCAATGAAAGAATACAAATAAAGCACAATCTTGAGCCTCTTTGCTCTGTATAGCTCTATCAGGGGCAGACATGTTGTTTAGAATCTTTGCTCTGTATAGCTCTATCAGGGGGCAGACATGTTGTTTAGAATCTTTGCTCTGTATAGCTCTATCAGGGGTCACACATGTTGTTTAGAATCTTTGCTCTGTATATCTCTATCAGGGGGCAGACATGTTGTTTAGAATCTTTGCTCTGTATAGCTCTATCAGGGGGAGAACATGTTGTTTAGAATCTTTGCTCTGTATAGCTCTATACGGGGCGGATATGGTGTTTAGAATCTTTGCTTTGTATAGCTCCATCAGGGTCGGACATGTTGTTTACAATTGTTGCTCTGTATAGCTCTATCATGGGGAGGACATGCTATTTAGAATTGTTGCTCTGTCTAACTCTATCAGGGGGCGGACATGGTGTTTAGTCTCTTTGCTCTGTATAGCTCTGTATATCTCTGTCAGGGGGGGACATGTTGTTTAGAATCATTGCTCTGTCTAGCTCTATCAGGGTCGGACATGTTGTTTAGAATCTTTGCTCTGTATAGCTCTATCAGGGGTTGGACGTGTTGTTTAGAATCTTTGCTCTGTATAGCTCTATCAGGGGGCGGACATGTTGTTTAGAATCATTGCTCTGTCTAGCTCTATCAGGGTCGGACATGTTGTTTAGAATCTTTGCTCTGTATAGCTCTATCAGGGTCGGTCATGTTGTTTAGTCTCTTTGCTCTGTATAGCTCTGTATATCTCTGTCAGGGGCAGACATGTTGTTTAGAATCTTTGCTCTGTATAGCTCTATCAGGGGGCGGACATGTTGTTTAGAATCTTTGCTCTGTATAGCTCTATCAGGGTCGGTCATGTTGTTTAGTCTCTTTGCTCTGTATAGCTCTATCAGGGGGCGGACATGTTGTTTAGAATCTTTGCTCTGTATAGCTCTATCAGGGGCGGACATGTTGTTTAGTCTCTTTGCTCTGTATAGCTCTGTATATCTCTGTCAGGGGCGGACATGTTGTTTAGTCTCTTTGCTCTGTATAGCTCTATCAGGGGGCAGACATGTTGTTTAGTCTCTTTGCTCTGTATAGCTCTATCAGGGGGCGGACATGTTGTTTAGTCTCTTTGCTCTGTATAGCTCTGTCAGGGGGGGACATGTTGTTTAGTCTCTTTGCTCTGTATAGCTCTGTCAGGGGGGGACATGTTGTTTAGTCTCTTTGCTCTGTATAGCTCTGTCAGGGGAGGACATGTTGTTTAGAATCATTGCTCTGTCTAGCTCTATCAGGGTCGGTCATGTTGTTTAGTCTCTTTGCTCTGTATAGCTCTGTCAGGGGCGGACATGTTGTTTAGTCTCTTTGCTCTGTATAGCTCTGTATAGCTCTGTCAGGGGCGGACATGTTGTTTAGTCTCTTTGCTCTGTATAGCTCTGTATATCTCTGTCAGGGGCGGACATGTTGTTTAGTCTCTTTGCTCTGTATAGCTCTATCAGGGTCGGTCATGTTGTTTAGTCTCTTTGCTCTGTATAGCTCTGTCAGGGGCGGACATGTTGTTTAGTCTCTTTGCTCTGTATAGCTCTGTATATCTCTGTCAGGGGCGGACATGTTGTTTAGTCTCTTTGCTCTGTATAGCTCTGTATATCTCTGTCAGGGGCGGACATGTTGTTTAGTCTCTTTGCTCTGTATAGCTCTATCAGGGTCGGTCATGTTGTTTAGTCTCTTTGCTCTGTATAGCTCTGTCAGGGGCGGACATGTTGTTTAGTCTCTTTGCTCTGTATAGCTCTGTATATCTCTGTCAGGGGGGGACATGTTGTTTAGAATTGTTGTTTGAATGAAGATGTGACCCAAGATGCTAAACATTTCCACCTCCTGGTAGAGCTATGCGGAGCAAAGAGGGCTCCATTAGGGGCAGATTCAGAGTCTGACTTTGGGAGGGTGACAATATTTTATGTAATGCATAATACATTTCCCACATTGTTTGAAACGTTCCACAGTTATGAGACTACAGTCTGCTAGCTGCAGCAACTGGTAAATGTATCTGCATACTATCTGCCACAAGGTATAATTAACAGCATAGAGCCTTCCAGCTGTTGGAAGACTACAACTCCCCTGCCTTTTATTGCAGACAAAGTATTATGTGAGATGTAGGCTACTAGTATGATACCTCTGATGTACAGTATAGCTAGCTTCAGTAAACAATGTGCCAGCTACAAGCAGTGGCATTGCATTCATCCTGCCGGCTACGGGTGGTGATAAAATAAAGGTAGTTATGGGTATCCCCCTGACCCAACATGATCCCGCTGCCATCATCACTGTCTTACTCGGAGACAGTCACACTAGAGCAGCAGCCAGCAGTCCTCATCCAAAGTATTCAGCCCAGCTTTCTGTCACTGCCGCTGGATAGCACAGCAAGTCACATCCGGGGGTTGTATATTCCTCCTACACGTACGCAGTGAGCAGCAGCAAGGTGAGTGCTGGAGAAGGGGGTAAGGCTTTTATTGGGAAAATTAGCTGTGGTATATTAATGGACAAACTAACAGTGGCACATTAATGGCCAAACTGGCTATGGCATATAATGACAGCCATTTCTCCTGAGGAAGCAGAGACAACTCTTGGCGAAATGTGTAGAGAGGCTTGTTTTTTTTTTTATCTTTGTCTGTACCCTGCTTTGGATCATTTCACCAGACCTTGTATATGCTGTTTTAGCCCGTCAACTGTACTACTCCATGTGCCTTTTCTTACTTCTCTGCACAGAAAAACATCCAGACTACTTGAACAACAATTATCTATTGAGGCCTGATATTCACCTATGTTTGAGAGTGTGATACTGCACTTTACCAAATATTAATTTGTGTTACACTGTGATTTTCTTTATGTTTATTTTGTTTCATGTGTAATCCAGCGCTACTTCACCTTCCAAACCCTTTTTCTACATATAAGTACTGTGAGGAGTACTCTGAAGCAGCTGCGTTTTTCACATATGAATAATTTGTTTTAAATTTGACAGTGGTCTCACTTCACCTTTATCCTTTATTATGGCATATAATGGACAAACTGGCAGTGGGATGTTAATTGGCAACCTTGCTGTGGTACATTTTAATGGACAAACTGTGACATTTTTTAATGTTAATTTGTACCTGATTGTGGCTTATTTTAAATGGCAAAGTGACACTGGCATGTTCTGCATGGCCAGTTCTGAGGGGCAAAGTGACGTTATGGTACGTTCTGTGGGGCAAAGTGACACTGTGGCATGTTCTGCATGGCCAGTTCTGAGGGGCAAAGTGACGTTATGGTACGTTCTGTGGGGCAAAGTGACACTGTGGCATGTTCTGCATGGCCAGTTCTGAGGGGCAAAGTGACGTTATGGTACGTTCTGTGGGACAAAGTGACACTGTGGCATGTTCTGCATGGCCAGTTCTGAAGGGCAAAGTGACGTTATGGTACGTTCTGTGGGGCAAAGTGACACTGTGGCATGTTCTGCATGGCCAGTTCTGAGGGGCAAAGTGACGTTATGGTACGTTCTGTGGGGCAAAGTGACACTGTGGCATGTTCTGCATGGCCAGTTCTGAGGGGCAAAGAGACGTTATGGTACGTTCTGTGGGGCAAAGTGGCACTGTGGCATGCCAAATCATGTGGGTGCACCATTAGTGCAAGTCAGGGGCTTTGAGTGCAATATAGGTGCATATTAGTAAGCCTAACCTGTTGTGGGGGCCATTAAAATTGTGTTTATATTTTGGTTTCACGCTATATACTATAAGGGCTCTAGTAAATGTGAGTGACTCTCCATTGGGGGCATATATCACCATCAAACGTTGTTACAGTGTCACACATTGTATTCCTTGTTTTTATTTTCTATTTTATGTGTCAATTGTCAAGCCTGTTAGATATTGTCCACCAGTGTGTGAGATAAGTATTTCATTTTATTGTGTAACACATTTTTGTATATTTCCATATAGGTGCATGGCAAGTGCTGTGGGTGCAATATAGGTGCATGGCAAGTGCTGTGGGTGCAATATAGGTGCATGGCAATTGCTGTGGGTGCAATATAGGTGCATGGCAAGTGTTGTGGGTACTGTATGGTGTTGTGTTCAGTCCTTTAGGTGCAATGTGTGTGAAGAAGAAGGGAATAAAAGCAAGAAATGCAACTTTTCAATAACATTTTTATTACATATCAAATAGTTGCATATAATATTAAGAAGTTAATATTTACATACAGTTTTACATTGCAGCTTTAGTAAAATTGGGTCACTGAGTCACTGCTAAAGACTTTGCCAGGGCCCACTAAGACTTTAAAGCGGCCCTGACTAAAAACAGTGTAAAGTATATTTATCATCATATAGTCTTCCAGCTACAAGAGCTGACTAAGGAACAGGTTGGGTAGTCCACATCATAATGCTCAGCCAGCCAAATGGCTTAATGCTGGCTGAGCATAATGGTAAATGTGGTCCCCATATCCTATAACGAATATGGCACCATACCTCCATCTCAAATGCTTAGAATGCTGGTCCTAATGCAGGGCCGATTTAAGACCATCGTGGGCCCTGGGCAAAGTCTTTAGCATTGGACCCCCTTCGACCCAATTTTTCTAAAGTCGCAATGTAAAAAACTATATGTAAATGCATCATTTTGCACCCACATGATTTGGCTTGCCATTGTCAATTTGTCACACAGAACATTTCACAGTGTCACTTTCCCTCACAGAACTGTCCCCGCAGAACATGCAACAGTGTCACTTTGCCCCATAGTACATATTAATTTGCCCCACAGAACATGCCACAGAATCAATTTGCCAATTAAAATGAGCCACAGTCATTTACCAATTACCAACATGCCACAATCAGTTTGCCATTAATACCGTATTTGCTCGATTATAATTATTACCGTCTTATAATCGAGGTCTTCTTATAATCTGACCTCAAATTGAGGTCAGATTATAAGACATGGATCCAGGTCCCCAGCTGAGCTGCAGGGGACCTGGATCCCCCTCTCTAACAGCAGGGGATGTCTGCACGATGAGCGCAGACCTCCCCTGCTTCCGCCCGGCACGACCGCCGGGGCTTCTGTGAAGAAGCCGGGTACTTCCGCTTTCGTCACAGAAGTCCCGACGAGACCTCCTCTGCTGCCCCACTAGCCACCAGGGTAAATCGGGCAGCTGGGGGATGTCTGCACAATACGTGCAGACATCCTCCATGCTGCCCGACACGGCAGTCTATTATGACGGACCAGGGGAGAGAGACAAAGCTGGGGGCAAGGGAAAGAGAGGCAGAATTGGCACATAAAAGGAAATAAAAACAAATGCATTTTTTTTTATATCATTTTTTATTAAAAAAGCAATTTACATGTGAATATATACAAGTTTAACTTTTTTCCTATAGGGTAGTCTTATATTCAGGCTTTTTGTTTTTTTCCTAAAGGAATATCCAAAGTTTGGGGGGTCGTCTTATAATCAGGGTCGTCTTATAATCGAGCAAATACGGTATATGCCACAGTTTATCCATTAATATGCTATTGTTAGTTTTCCAATTAATATGCCACTGTTCATTTGCCCACTAATATACATCTGCCAGTATGCCTAGGATAATGCCACAGCCAGTATGCCTAGGATAATTCCACAGCCAGTATGCCCAGTATAATGCCACAGCCAGTATGCCCAGTAATATGCCACTGCCAGTATGGCCCAATAAAATACCACAGACAGTATGCCCAGTATAATGCCACAGCCAGTATGCCCAGTATAATACCACAGCCAGTATGCCCAGTATAATGCCACAGCCAGTATGCCCAGTATAATGCCACAGCCAGTATGCCCAGTAATATGCCACAGCCAGTATGCCCAGTAATATGCCACTGCCAGTATGCCCAGTAATATGCCACTGCCAGTATGCCCAGTAATATGCCACTGCCAGTATTCCCAATATAATACCACAGCCAGTATTCCCAGGAATATGCCACAGTCAGGATGCCCATTAATATGCCACAGCCAGTATGCCCAGGAATATACCAATGTCACTTTTCCCAATAAAAATGCCCACTCCCCAGTACTTACCTTGCTGCTTCTGCTGCTCTTCCGGCCACGTCCTCTGCAGTCTTCTCTCCACGCACGCTGCGTGTGAGGAGGAGGGACAGACAGCTGCCAAATATGACTTGCTGTCATATCTGGCAGCACTAAGAAGCGGATGCGGCTTCTAGCTGCTACACACGTCTCCTTGAGACAGTCACGCAGGCAGCGGGGGGCAAGTTGTGGGAGCGGGGCCCCTTTAATCAGTGGGCAAGATCCCACTTTGCCCATTGGTTAAAGCGGCCCTGTCCTAATATGGTGGTATCATATGGTTTAGTGCTGGGATGTCATGTTTTCTCTGCAGTGGGGCCACTTCATCAGAAATATATGTGTGCATTGCAGAGTTAATTTTTCATTAATAATAATTGACAGTGTAGATTGTATGTATCACAGGCTCCAGAGCAATACAACTCACATTAATGTGCAGTGTGTGAGTGTATCACAGGCTCCAGAGCAATACAACTCACATTAATGTGCAGTGTGTGAGTGTATCACAGGCTCCAGAGCAATACAACTCACATTAATGTGCAGTGTGTAAGTGTATCACAGACTCCACAGCAATAAAACTCACAGTAATGTGCAGTGTGTATGTATCACAGGCTCCAGAGCAATGCAACTCACATTAATGTGCAGTGTGTGAGTGTATCAAAGGCTCCAGAGCAATAAAACTCACAGTAATGTGCAGTGTGTGAGTGTATCACAGACTCCACAGCAATACAACTCACAGTAATGTGCAGCGTGTGAGTGTATCACAGACTCCACAGCAATGTAACTCACAGTAATGTGCAGTGTGTGAGTGTATCACAGACTCCACAGCAATACAACTCACAGTAATGTGCAGCATGTGAGTGTATCACAGACTACACAGAAATAAAACTCACAGTAATGTGCAGTGTGTGTGTATCACAGACTCCACAGCAATAAAACTCATAGTAATGTGCAGCATGTGAGTGTATCACATACTCCACAGCAATAAAACTCACAGTAAGGTGCAGTGTGTGTGTATCACAGACTCCACAGCAATAAAACTCACAGTAATGTGCAGTGTGTGTGTATCACAGACTCCACAGCAATAAAACTCACAGTAATGTGCAGTGTGTGTGTATCACAGACTCCACAGCAATAAAACTCACAGTAATATGCAGTGTGAGTGTATCACAGACTCCACAGCAATAAACATCACAGTAATGTGCACTGTGTGAGTGTATGTATCACAGGCTCCAGAGCAATACAACTCACATTAATGTGCACTGTGTGAGTGTATCACAGACTCCACAGCAATAAAACTCACAGTAATGTACAGTGTGTAAGTGTATCACAGACTCCACAGCAATAAAACTCCCAGTAATGTGCAGTGTGTGAGTGTATCACAGACTCCACAGCAATACAACTCACAGTAATGTGCAGCGTGTGAGTGTATCACAGACTCCACAGCAATAAAACTCATAGTAATGTGCAGCATGTGAGTGTATAACAGACTCCACAGCAATAAAACTCACAGTAAGGTGCAGTGTGTATCACAGACTCCACAGCAATAAAACTCACAGTAATGTGCAGTGTGTGTATTACAGACTCCACAGCAATAAAACTCACAGTAATATGCAGTGTGAGTGTATCACAGACTCCACAGCAATAAAACTAACAGTAATGTGCAGTGTGTGAGTGTATCACAGACTCCACAGCAATAAAACTCACAGTAATGTGCAGCATGTGAGTGTATCACAGACTCCACAGCAATAAAACTCATAGTAATGTGCAGCGTGTGAGTGTATCACAGACTCCACAGCAATAAAACTCATAGTAATGTGCAGCGTGTGAGTGTATCACAGACTCCACAGCAATAAAACTCATAGTAATGTGCAGTGTGTAAGTGTATCACAGACTCCACAGCAATAAAACTCACAGTTATGTGCAGCATGTAAGTGTATCACAGACTCCACAGCAATAAAACTCATAGTAATGTGCAGTGTGTGAGTGTATCACAGACTCCACAGCAATAAAACTCCCAGTAATGTGCAGTGTGTAAGTGTATCACAGACTCCACAGCAATAAAACTCATAGTAATGTGCAGTGTGTGAGTGTATCACAGACTCCACAGCAATAAAACTCACAGTAATGTGCAGCATGTAAGTGTATCACAGACTCCACAGCAATAAAACTCATAGTAATGTGCAGTGTGTGAGTGTATCACAGACTCCACAGCAATAAAACTCCCAGCAATGTGCAGTGTGTAAGTGTATCACAGACTCCACAGCAATACAACTCCCAGTAATGTGCAGTGTGTGAGTGTATCACAGACTCCACAGCAATGAAACAACCAGTAATGTGCAGTGTGAGTGTATCACGGACTCCACAGCAATAAAACTCACAGTAATGTGCAGTGTGTGAGTGTATCACAGACTCCACAGCAATACAACTCCCAGTAATGTGCAGTGTGTGAGTGTATCACAGACTCCACAGCAATAAAACTCCCAGTAATGTGCAGTGTGTTAGTGTATCACAGACTCCACAGCAATACAACTCCCAGTAATGTGCAGTGTGTTAGTGTATCACAGACTCCGCAGCAATAAAACTCCCAGTAATGTGCAGTGTGTTAGTGTATCACAGACTCCACAGCAATACAACTCCCAGTAATGTGCAGTGTGTTAGTGTATCACAGACTCCGCAGCAATAAAACTCCCAGTAATGTGCAGTGTGAGTGTATCACGGACTCCACAGCAATAAAACTCCCAGTAATGTGCAGTGTGTGAGTGTATCACAGACTCCACAGCAATACAACTCCCAGTAATGTGCAGTGTGTTAGTGTATCACAGACTCCACAGCAATACAACTCCCAGTAATGTGCAGTGTGTGAGTGTATCACAGACTCCACAGCGATAAAACTCCCAGTAATGTGCAGTGTGTGAGTGTATCACAGACTCCACAGCAATAAAACTCCCAGTAATGTGCAGTGTGAGTGTATCAGACTCCACAGCAATAAAACTCATAGTAATGTGCAGTGTGTGAGTGTATCACAGACTCCACAGCAATAAAACTCCCAGTAATGTGCAGTGTGAGTGTATCAGACTCCACAGCAATAAAACTCATAGTAATGTGCAGTGTGAGTGTATCACAGACTCCACAGCAATAAAACTCCCAGTAATGTGCAGTGTGAGTGTATCACAGACTCCACAGCAATTAAACTCCCAGTAATGTGCAGTGTGAGTGTATAACAGACTCCACAGCAATAAAACTCATAGTAATGTGCAGCATGTGAGTGTATCACAGACTCCACAGCAATAAAACTCCCAGTAATGTGCAGTGTGAGTGTATCAGACTCCACAGCAATAAAACTCATAGTAATGTGCACCCTGGAAGCCCTTAGGTTCTTCCTCCATTTAAATATGCCAATCTGACTACCAAGGTAAACAAGCTTAATGTCAAATACTAAGCTCCTCGGCTCTTAGAAAATAACTTGAATTAAACATCAGTTAAACAGCAGGGTTTATGTATGAAACAATAATCCTGGGACCATGTTCTGAAGGAGAAGCCATCACTGTGGAAACCAGTGGATTATTACCACTTGTAGAACCTTTTCCCAGAAAGCACGTCAATCGATTTAACATCCACATACTTTATTTCCATTAGGTCTTCCCTACAGAATATTATGAATAATGTCAGCGGAAATCCAGAGTTTTTAATGCAGGGTCTTTCTGATGTTCCTGAACAGCAGCTCATATTATTTGTGTGCTTCCTATTGATGTATCTTTTAAACCTTCTGGGAAACTCGACTATAATTGTTCTGATAAGGTCTGACTCCCTTCTTAGCACACCCATGTATATTTTTCTTGGAAATCTATCTTTTGTTGACATGTGTTATACATCTTCCATCGTACCCAAAATGTTATCTAATATCATCTTGGAGAAGAAGACCATTTCTCTGGTGGACTGTATTCTACAGTTGTACTTTTTCCTGTGTTTTGCCTGCACTGACTGCTTTCTCTTGGCTGCTATGGCTTACGATCGTTACGCAGCAATTTGTAACCCTTTGCATTATGCAGTGATTATGAGTGATACAATGTGTGTAAAGCTTGTGCTTGGTTCTTGGTTTGCCTCTTCATTACATGCTCTGTTGCACAGCCTGATGGCATCGCAACTGAAATTTTGTGGAATCAACACAATCCACCACTTCTTCTGTGATATGCAGCCTTTGTTACGACTGGCTTGTTCTGATGTCTCTCTCAACAAATTACTAATCTACACTGAGGGGGGCTTGCCGGTCCTCATTCCATTCACTATTGTACTAATATCATATATGCGAATTATCTCTACTATAGTCAGGATCCGTTCCACAACTGGCAGATACAAAGCCTTCTCTACGTGTTCATCGCATCTCACGGTGGTCATTTTCTTTTATGGAACTATTGCTTTCATGTACTTACGCCCACCCACACACATCTCTGTCAACTATGACAGGATTGTGAGTGTTATATACACAGTTGTAGCTCCGACGTTAAATCCCTTTATTTACAGTCTGAGAAATAAAGAGGTGAAAGGTGTGTTGAGAAAACTTCTCATCAAGAGAACATTCCTTCACAAGTAAGGAGAGTTCATGAAAGTACTAATTTAATATGGTGGGTCTACAGCCTTCCATTGGTTCTTTACTTACCGCAGACTTTACAAAGATCCTCTGACATCTTTATTTAAAATAATAACTGACTATATCATGATTTTATAAACTTAAATTCCTTCCTAATTTTTCAAGTTATTATGCTTAAGTGAAAAATAACTATTTTTGTGATGTCAGAACATTTATTATGTTGTAATGCAGGATTGTGCTGTTTGCTCTACATCTTCAGTTTGCTGCTGTCCAGATTTCTCCCTTTCTCCCATATGATAGATAGAAATGTTAAACCATACAACCTTCAGATCTGTTAAATGAATCCTTCCAAATCTTCCAAAATTCTGCAGTAAAGGTTTAACAAAGTACTAACAATAACTAGTATAAATAAATGTCAAACGCATGTTACTCATCATACAGACGTCTTTTATTCAAGAAAAATATCAATATTTTTTTAACCTTTTCTGCTTTTAATGACTTGATATAATAATTGCTACATTGCTCAGATTGGTATAATATTATCATTGTGAACACAATAGAATGCTATTAAATTATATAAAGAAACATTGCTAAAAAAAAAATGATGATATTGTGTTATATGTGTCTGATACAAAGATGATAACCCTAAACCTAATGCAGCTATAAATGAATGCATGGAAAATTGCAAATTAAAATCTAAATAAAGACATGACATGACGTTATGAAGATTATGGCTATTATTGTTCACATTGAATCTGTAATATATTTATCAGAGACCAATAAATTGCAAAGCATGGAAAGCCACAGAAAAGCATATATTCCTAGTGGATCTTACAGCAAGAGCCAGCAGTCATTTCGTGTTACCTGTGAAGAGTGTAACACCCAGTGGTGTATCTCGATTTTGTGCTGCCCTAGGCAGACTAAATTCAGGCACCCCCCCACCCATGTTGCACACCCAGGACATGCCCCATAACCCTCATTACATGCCCCATTAGCACATTACATGGCCCATCACCACCTTACATGCTCCATCAGCCCATTACATGGCCCCATCACCCCCATTACATTCCCCCATCACCCCATTACATTCCCCCATCACCTCCTTAAATGCTCCATCACCCCCATTACATTCCCCATCACCTCCTTACATGCTCCATCACCCCGATTACATTAGCCAATCACATGCCCTATTACCCACATTGCACACACATTAAATGCCTCATCACATGCCCCATCACCCACATTACATGCTCAATCACCCACATAAAATGCCCCATCACCCCATTACATGACCCTCATCACCTCAATTACATGACCCCCATTACCCCATTATATGATGCTATTACATGCCCCTAGCACCATCATTACATGCCCCCAGCACCCCAGGACTTAGCCTGGGCAGCGCTGTTCCCTGGTGTCTAGTGGCAAGTGGGTAAGTTCTGACAGGTCACGTGACCCGGTGCGTGTCTAAGGTCAGACTCCACAGCAATAAAACTCACAGTAATGTGAAGTGAAAGGGTGTATTAACCTAGCTACACCCTATTGGCTTCCCAAGGGAGATTATCTAACATTTTTAGCTACCCCTTACAACCACTTGAACAAACACAGGATGCTTGCATATGGTGGATATTGAAGTAATTTATTTATTAAAAGAAAAAGGGGAATCCCCCAAACTTAATGAGGCACTTCCTACCACCTGCCAATAGCATACTGTGATGGCCAACCATACCTACACAGGTTGCCTTCCATGGCTTAACCAATTGATCAGCCCCACAGGGTTCTGGGCCAGTTACCTTCACTGGTCACCCAACTCACATGTTCCATGTGGCTGCCTGGATACATCACTCCACAGGACACTTAGTGGCCCAACCATAAAATAATTTACAGCCTTTGTATCCACAACTAATATTACAGGCAGGAATGTGTTTGTCATTATTATACTTTCGACATTTTATCTAGATCTAGATTCTCAGTCTCCCTCAGCCCTTGACAAAGACGTCCGTCTGTTGTGAGACCTGCGGCGAAACGCACGTTGGGCAGACAGAATGGCAGTCTGTTATGATCTCTGAATCTCCTTAGCAGGTTCAACTAGGTATTGAGTGGGACCTCTATATTTGACTGGATGTATCTGGTGTAGCCGAAGACTGCAGGTACACTTAAAGCCTTGAGGGGGTCTTAGACTGTCTAGGAGTGTTCCCACTCATGCAAAACTGCTATAAATATTCAAAATAAAGGGGCTTCAAACGCAACCAGTATTGTGGAATTTCATAGCAGACCCGCATTGCCTTTAAATTAAAGAGACAGTGTAACTGTACCTAAAACAATAGAATCTAGACACACAGGGTTGCTTAAAGGCTGCAAAAATACAAACTTGTTTATGTTCGATTATTGACCAGCCAAACCCTAACACTTTGTCTCAAGTAGGAGACTTTTTGCCCATTTGAGCAACAACTGTGAAGTTTGCTCAAACTAACCTGACAAAACACATTATGAAAAACCCTACACGGGTAAAGGATTGTATAACAGGCTCCTCAGCAATAAAACTCACATTAATGTGCAGTGTATGTGTATAACAGGCTCCTCAGCAATAAAACTCACATTAATGTGCAGTGTATGTATGTGTATAACAGGCTCCTCAGCAATAAAACTCACATTAATGTGCAGTGTATGTATGTGTATAACAGGCTCCTCAGCAATAAAACTCACATTAATGTGCAGTGTATGTATGTGTATAACAGGCTCCTCAGCAATAAAACTCACATTAATGTGCAGTGTATGTATGTGTATAACAGGCTCCTCAGCAATAAAACTCACATTAATGTGCAGTGTATGTATGTGTATAACAGGCTCCTCAGCAATAAAACTCACATTAATGTGCAGTGTATGTATGTGTATAACAGGCTCCTCAGCAATAAAACTCACATTAATGTGCAGTGTATGTGTATAACAGGCTCCTCAGCAATAAAACTCACATTAATGTGCAGTGTATGTATGTGTATAACAGGCTCCTCAGCAATAAAACTCACATTAATGTGCAGTGTATGTATGTGTATAACAGGCTCCTCAGCAATAAAACTCACATTAATGTGCAGTGTATGTATGTGTATAACAGGCTCCTCAGCAATAAAACTCACATTAATGTGCAGTCTATGTATGTGTATAACAGGCTCCTCAGCAATAAAACTCACATTAATGTGCAGTGTACATGTATAACAGGCTCCTCAGCAATAAAACTCACAGTAATGTGCAGTGTATGTGTATAACAGGCTCCTCAGCAATAAATCTCACAATAATGTGCAGTGTATGTGTATAACAGACTCCTCAGCAATAAAACTCACAATAATGTGCAGTGTATGTGTATAACAGACTCCTCAGCAATAAAACTCACATTAATGTGCAGTGTATGTGTATAACAGGCTCCTCAGCAATAAAACTCACAGTAATGTGCAATGTATGTGTATAACAGGCTCCTCAGCAATAAAACTCACAGTAATGTGCAGTGTACGTGTATAACAGGCTCCTCAGCAAGAAAACTCACATTAATGTGCAGTGTATGTATGTGTATAACAGGCTCCTCAGCAATAAAACTCACATTAATGTGCAGTGTATGTATGTGTATAACAGGCTCCTCAGCAATAAAACTCACATTAATGTGCAGTGTATGTATGTGTATAACAGGCTCCTCAGCAATAAAACTCACATTAATGTGCAGTGTATGTGTATAACAGGCTCCTCAGCAATAAAACTCACATTAATGTGCAGTGTATGTATGTGTATAACAGGCTCCTCAGCAATAAAACTCACATTAATGTGCAGTGTATGTATGTGTATAACAGGCTCCTCAGCAATAAAACTCACATTAATGTGCAGTGTATGTATGTGTATAACAGGCTCCTCAGCAATAAAACTCACATTAATGTGCAGTCTATGTATGTGTATAACAGGCTCCTCAGCAATAAAACTCACATTAATGTGCAGTGTACATGTATAACAGGCTCCTCAGCAATAAAACTCACAGTAATGTACAGTGTATGTATGTGTATAACAGGCTCCTCAGCAATAAAACTCACAGTAATGTGCAGTGTATGTGTATAACAGGCTCCTCAGCAATAAAACTCACATTAATGTGCAGTGTATGTGTATAACAGGCTCCTCAGCAATAAAACTCACATTAATGTGCAATGTATGTGTATAACAGGCTCCTCAGCAATAAAACTCACAGTAATGTGCAGTGTATGTGTATAACAGGCTCCTCAGCAATAAAACTCACAGTAATGTGCAGTGTACGTGTATAACAGGCTCCTCAGCAATAAAACTCACAGTGTACTTGTATAACAGGCTCCTCAGCAATAAAACTCACATTAATGTGCAGTGTATGTGTATAACAGGCTCCTCAGCAATAAAACTCACATTAATGTGCAATGTATGTGTATAACAGGCTCCTCAGCAATAAAACTCACAGTAATGTGCAGTGTACGTGTATAACAGGCTCCTCGGCAATAAAACTCACATTAATGTGCAGTGTATGTATGTGTATAACAGGCTCCTCAGCAATAAAACTCACATTAATGTGCAGTGTATGTGTATAACAGGCTCCTCAGCAATAAAACTCACATTAATGTGCAGTGTATGTATGTGTATAACAGGCTCCTCAGCAATAAAACTCACATTAATGTGCAGTGTACATGTATAACAGGCTCCTCAGCAATAAAACTCACATTAATGTGCAGTGTATGTGTATAACAGGCTCCTCAGCAATAAAACTCACATTAATGTGCAGTGTATGTGTATAACAGGCTCCTCAGCAATAAAACTCACTTTAATGTGCAGTGTATGTGTATAACAGGCTCCTCAGCAATAAAACTCACATTAATGTGCAGTGTATGTGTATAACAGGCTCCTCGGCAATAAAACTCACAGTAATGTGCAGTGTACGTGTATAACAGACTCCTCAGCAATAAAACTCACAGTGTACGTGTATAACAGGCTCCTCAGCAATAAAACTCACATTAATGTGCAATGTATGTGTATAACAGGCTCCTCAGCAATAAAACTCACATTAATGTGCAGTGTATGTATGTGTATAACAGGCTCCTCAGCAATAAAACTCACATTAATGTGCAGTGTATGTATGTGTATAACAGGCTCCTCAGCAATAAAACTCACATTAATGTGCAATGTATGTGTATAACAGGCTCCTCAGCAATAAAACTCACAGTAATGTGCAGTGTATGTATGTGTATAACAGGCTCCTCAGCAATAAAACTCACATTAATGTGCAGTGTATGTATGTGTATAACAGGCTCCTCAGCAATAAAACTCACATTAATGTGCAGTGTATGTGTATAACAGGCTCCTCAGCAATAAAACTCACATTAATGTGCAGTGTATGTGTATAACAGGCTCCTCGGCAATAAAACTCACAGTAATGTGCAGTGTATGTGTATAACAGGCTCCTCAGCAATAAAACACACAGTAATGTGCAGTGTACGTGTATAACAGGCTCCTCAGCAATAAAACTCACAGTGTACGTGTATAACAGGCTCCTCAGCAATAAAACTCACATTAATGTGCAATGTATGTGTATAACAGGCTCCTCAGCAATAAAACTCACATTAATGTGCAGTGTATGTATGTGTATAACAGGCTCCTCAGCAATAAAACTCACATTAATGTGCAATGTATGTGTATAACAGGCTCCTCAGCAATAAAACTCACAGTAATGTGCAGTGTATGTATGTGTATAACAGGCTCCTCAGCAATAAAACTCACAGTAATGTGCAGTGTATGTATGTGTATAACAGGCTCCTCAGCAATAAAACTCACATTAATGTGCAGTGTATGTATGTGTATAACAGGCTCCTCAGCAATAAAACTCACATTAATGTGCAGTGTATGTGTATAACAGGCTCCTCAGCAATAAAACTCACATTAATGTGCAGTGTATGTGTATAACAGGCTCCTCGGCAATAAAACTCACAGTAATGTGCAGTGTATGTGTATAACAGGCTCCTCAGCAATAAAACACACAGTAATGTGCAGTGTACGTGTATAACAGGCTCCTCAGCAATAAAACTCACAGTGTACGTGTATAACAGGCTCCTCAGCAATAAAACTCACATTAATGTGCAATGTATGTGTATAACAGGCTCCTCAGCAATAAAACTCACATTAATGTGCAGTGTATGTATGTGTATAACAGGCTCCTCAGCAATAAAACTCACATTAATGTTCAGTGTATGTATGTGTATAACAGGCTCCTCAGCAATAAAACTCACATTAATGTGCAATGTATGTGTATAACAGGCTCCTCAGCAATAAAACTCACAGTAATGTGCAGTGTATGTATGTGTATAACAGGCTCCTCAGCAATAAAACTCACATTAATGTGCAGTGTATGTATGTGTATAACAGGCTCCTCAGCAATAAAACTCACATTAATGTGCAGTGTATGTGTATAACAGGCTCCTCAGCAATAAAACTCACATTAATGTGCAGTGTATGTGTATAACAGGCTCCTCGGCAATAAAACTCACAGTAATGTGCAGTGTATGTGTATAACAGGCTCCTCAGCAATAAAACACACAGTAATGTGCAGTGTACGTGTATAACAGGCTCCTCAGCAATAAAACTCACAGTGTACGTGTATAACAGGCTCCTCAGCAATAAAACTCACATTAATGTGCAATGTATGTGTATAACAGGCTCCTCAGCAATAAAACTCACATTAATGTGCAGTGTATGTATGTGTATAACAGGCTCCTCAGCAATAAAACTCACATTAATGTGCAATGTATGTGTATAACAGGCTCCTCAGCAATAAAACTCACAGTAATGTGCAGTGTATGTATGTGTATAACAGGCTCCTCAGCAATAAAACTCACAGTAATGTGCAGTGTATGTATGTGTATAACAGGCTCCTCAGCAATAAAACTCACATTAATGTGCAGTGTATGTATGTGTATAACAGGCTCCTCAGCAATAAAACTCACATTAATGTGCAGTGTATGTGTATAACAGGCTCCTCAGCAATAAAACTCACATTAATGTGCAGTGTATGTGTATAACAGGCTCCTCGGCAATAAAACTCACAGTAATGTGCAGTGTATGTGTATAACAGGCTCCTCAGCAATAAAACACACAGTAATGTGCAGTGTACGTGTATAACAGGCTCCTCAGCAATAAAACTCACAGTGTACGTGTATAACAGGCTCCTCAGCAATAAAACTCACATTAATGTGCAATGTATGTGTATAACAGGCTCCTCAGCAATAAAACTCACATTAATGTGCAGTGTATGTATGTGTATAACAGGCTCCTCAGCAATAAAACTCACATTAATGTGCAATGTATGTGTATAACAGGCTCCTCAGCAATAAAACTCACAGTAATGTGCAGTGTATGTATGTGTATAACAGGCTCCTCAGCAATAAAACTCACAGTAATGTGCAGTGTATGTATGTGTATAACAGGCTCCTCAGCAATAAAACTCACATTAATGTGCAGTGTATGTATGTGTATAACAGGCTCCTCAGCAATAAAACTCACATTAATGTGCAGTGTATGTGTATAACAGGCTCCTCAGCAATAAAACTCACATTAATGTGCAGTGTATGTGTATAACAGGCTCCTCGGCAATAAAACTCACAGTAATGTGCAGTGTATGTGTATAACAGGCTCCTCAGCAATAAAACACACAGTAATGTGCAGTGTACGTGTATAACAGGCTCCTCAGCAATAAAACTCACAGTGTACGTGTATAACAGGCTCCTCAGCAATAAAACTCACATTAATGTGCAATGTATGTGTATAACAGGCTCCTCAGCAATAAAACTCACATTAATGTGCAGTGTATGTATGTGTATAACAGGCTCCTCAGCAATAAAACTCACATTAATGTTCAGTGTATGTATGTGTATAACAGGCTCCTCAGCAATAAAACTCACATTAATGTGCAATGTATGTGTATAACAGGCTCCTCAGCAATAAAACTCACAGTAATGTGCAGTGTATGTATGTGTATAACAGGCTCTTCAGCAATAAAACTCACATTAATGTGCAGTGTATGTATGTGTATAACAGGCTCCTCAGCAATAAAACTCACAGTAATGTGCAGTGTATGTGTATAACAGGCTCCTCAGCAATAAAACTCACATTAATGTGCAGTGTATGTGTATAACAGGCTCCTCAGCAATAAAACTCACATTAATGTGCAATGTATGTGTATAACAGGCTCCTCAGCAATAAAACTCACATTAATGTGCAGTGTATGTATGTGTATAACAGGCTCCTCAGCAATAAAACTCACATTAATGTGCAGTGTATGTGTATAACAGGCTCCTCAGCAATAAAACTCACATTAATGTGCAGTGTATGTGTATAACAGGCTCCTCGGCAATAAAACTCACAGTAATGTGCAGTGTATGTGTATAACAGGCTCCTCAGCAATAAAACACACAGTAATGTGCAGTGTACGTGTATAACAGGCTCCTCAGCAATAAAACTCACAGTGTACGTGTATAACAGGCTCCTCAGCAATAAAACTCACATTAATGTGCAATGTATGTGTATAACAGGCTCCTCAGCAATAAAACTCACATTAATGTGCAGTGTATGTATGTGTATAACAGGCTCCTCAGCAATAAAACTCACATTAATGTTCAGTGTATGTATGTGTATAACAGGCTCCTCAGCAATAAAACTCACATTAATGTGCAATGTATGTGTATAACAGGCTCCTCAGCAATAAAACTCACAGTAATGTGCAGTGTATGTATGTGTATAACAGGCTCCTCAGCAATAAAACTCACATTAATGTACAGTGTATGTATGTGTATAACAGGCTCCTCAGCAATAAAACTCACAGTAATGTGCAGTGTATGTGTATAACAGGCTCCTCAGCAATAAAACTCACATTAATGTGCAGTGTATGTGTATAACAGGCTCCTCAGCAATAAAACTCACATTAATGTGCAATGTATGTGTATAACAGGCTCCTCAGCAATAAAACTCACAGTAATGTGCAGTGTATGTGTATAACAGGCTCCTCAGCAATAAAACTCACAGTAATGTGCAGTGTACGTGTATAACAGGCTCCTCAGCAATAAAACTCACAGTGTACTTGTATAACAGGCTCCTCAGCAATAAAACTCACATTAATGTGCAGTGTATGTGTATAACAGGCTCCTCAGCAATAAAACTCACATTAATGTGCAATGTATGTGTATAACAGGCTCCTCAGCAATAAAACTCACAGTAATGTGCAGTGTACGTGTATAACAGGCTCCTCGGCAATAAAACTCACATTAATGTGCAGTGTATGTATGTGTATAACAGGCTCCTCAGCAATAAAACTCACATTAATGTGCAGTGTATGTGTATAACAGGCTCCTCAGCAATAAAACTCACATTAATGTGCAGTGTATGTATGTGTATAACAGGCTCCTCAGCAATAAAACTCACATTAATGTGCAGTGTACATGTATAACAGGCTCCTCAGCAATAAAACTCACATTAATGTGCAGTGTATGTGTATAACAGGCTCCTCGGCAATAAAACTCACATTAATGTGCAGTGTATGTGTATAACAGGCTCCTCAGCAATAAAACTCACTTTAATGTGCAGTGTATGTGTATAACAGGCTCCTCAGCAATAAAACTCACATTAATGTGCAGTGTATGTGTATAACAGGCTCCTCGGCAATAAAACTCACAGTAATGTGCAGTGTATGTGTATAACAGGCTCCTCAGCAATAAAACTCACAGTAATGTGCAGTGTACGTGTATAACAGGCTCCTCAGCAATAAAACTCACAGTGTACGTGTATAACAGGCTCCTCAGCAATAAAACTCACATTAATGTGCAATGTATGTGTATAACAGGCTCCTCAGCAATAAAACTCACATTAATGTGCAGTGTATGTATGTGTATAACAGGCTCCTCAGCAATAAAACTCACATTAATGTGCAGTGTATGTATGTGTATAACAGGCTCCTCAGCAATAAAACTCACATTAATGTGCAATGTATGTGTATAACAGGCTCCTCAGCAATAAAACTCACAGTAATGTGCAGTGTATGTATGTGTATAACAGGCTCCTCAGCAATAAAACTCACATTAATGTGCAGTGTATGTATGTGTATAACAGGCTCCTCAGCAATAAAACTCACATTAATGTGCAGTGTATGTGTATAACAGGCTCCTCAGCAATAAAACTCACATTAATGTGCAGTGTATGTGTATAACAGGCTCCTCGGCAATAAAACTCACAGTAATGTGCAGTGTATGTGTATAACAGGCTCCTCAGCAATAAAACACACAGTAATGTGCAGTGTACGTGTATAACAGGCTCCTCAGCAATAAAACTCACAGTGTACGTGTATAACAGGCTCCTCAGCAATAAAACTCACATTAATGTGCAATGTATGTGTATAACAGGCTCCTCAGCAATAAAACTCACATTAATGTGCAGTGTATGTATGTGTATAACAGGCTCCTCAGCAATAAAACTCACATTAATGTTCAGTGTATGTATGTGTATAACAGGCTCCTCAGCAATAAAACTCACATTAATGTGCAATGTATGTGTATAACAGGCTCCTCAGCAATAAAACTCACAGTAATGTGCAGTGTATGTATGTGTATAACAGGCTCCTCAGCAATAAAACTCACATTAATGTGCAGTGTATGTATGTGTATAACAGGCTCCTCAGCAATAAAACTCACAGTAATGTGCAGTGTATGTGTATAACAGGCTCCTCAGCAATAAAACTCACATTAATGTGCAGTGTATGTGTATAACAGGCTCCTCAGCAATAAAACTCACATTAATGTGCAATGTATGTGTATAACAGGCTCCTCAGCAATAAAACTCACAGTGTACGTGTATAACAGGCTCCTCAGCAATAAAACTCACATTAATGTGCAATGTATGTGTATAACAGGCTCCTCAGCAATAAAACACACATTAATGTGCAGTGTATGTATGTGTATAACAGGCTCCTCAGCAATAAAACTCACATTAATGTTCAGTGTATGTATGTGTATAACAGGCTCCTCAGCAATAAAACTCACAGTAATGTGCAGTGTATGTATGTGTATAACAGGCTCCTCAGCAATAAAACTCACATTAATGTGCAGTGTATGTATGTGTATAACAGGCTCCTCAGCAATAAAACTCACAGTAATGTGCAGTGTATGTGTATAACAGGCTCCTCAGCAATAAAACTCACATTAATGTGCAGTGTATGTGTATAACAGGCTCCTCAGCAATAAAACTCACATTAATGTGCAATGTATGTGTATAACAGGCTCCTCAGCAATAAAACTCACATTAATGTGCAGTGTATGTATGTGTATAACAGGCTCCTCAGCAATAAAACTCACATTAATGTGCAGTGTATGTGTATAACAGGCTCCTCAGCAATAAAACTCACATTAATGTGCAGTGTATGTGTATAACAGGCTCCTCGGCAATAAAACTCACAGTAATGTGCAGTGTACGTGTATAACAGGCTCCTCAGCAATAAAACTCACAGTGTACGTGTATAACAGGCTCCTCAGCAA
The DNA here is from genome assembly GCA_036172795.1 of Pelodytes ibericus. Lineage (NCBI taxonomy): Eukaryota > Metazoa > Chordata > Amphibia > Anura > Pelodytidae > Pelodytes > Pelodytes ibericus. The sequence continues at coordinate 175,327 of CM069866.1, forward strand.
TAAAACTCACATTAATGTGCAATGTATGTGTATAACAGGCTCCTCAGCAATAAAACTCACATTAATGTGCAGTGTATGTATGTGTATAACAGGCTCCTCAGCAATAAAACTCACATTAATGTTCAGTGTATGTATGTGTATAACAGGCTCCTCAGCAATAAAACTCACATTAATGTGCAATGTATGTGTATAACAGGCTCCTCAGCAATAAAACTCACAGTAATGTGCAGTGTATGTATGTGTATAACAGGCTCCTCAGCAATAAAACTCACATTAATGTACAGTGTATGTATGTGTATAACAGGCTCCTCAGCAATAAAACTCACAGTAATGTGCAGTGTATGTGTATAACAGGCTCCTCAGCAATAAAACTCACATTAATGTGCAGTGTATGTGTATAACAGGCTCCTCAGCAATAAAACTCACATTAATGTGCAATGTATGTGTATAACAGGCTCCTCAGCAATAAAACTCACAGTAATGTGCAGTGTATGTGTATAACAGGCTCCTCAGCAATAAAACTCACAGTAATGTGCAGTGTACGTGTATAACAGGCTCCTCAGCAATAAAACTCACAGTGTACTTGTATAACAGGCTCCTCAGCAATAAAACTCACATTAATGTGCAGTGTATGTGTATAACAGGCTCCTCAGCAATAAAACTCACATTAATGTGCAATGTATGTGTATAACAGGCTCCTCAGCAATAAAACTCACAGTAATGTGCAGTGTACGTGTATAACAGGCTCCTCGGCAATAAAACTCACATTAATGTGCAGTGTATGTATGTGTATAACAGGCTCCTCAGCAATAAAACTCACATTAATGTGCAGTGTATGTGTATAACAGGCTCCTCAGCAATAAAACTCACATTAATGTGCAGTGTATGTATGTGTATAACAGGCTCCTCAGCAATAAAACTCACATTAATGTGCAGTGTACATGTATAACAGGCTCCTCAGCAATAAAACTCACATTAATGTGCAGTGTATGTGTATAACAGGCTCCTCAGCAATAAAACTCACATTAATGTGCAGTGTATGTATGTGTATAACAGGCTCCTCAGCAATAAAACTCACATTAATGTGCAGTGTATGTGTATAACAGGCTCCTCAGCAATAAAACTCACATTAATGTGCAGTGTATGTGTATAACAGGCTCCTCAGCAATAAAACTCACTTTAATGTGCAGTGTATGTGTATAACAGGCTCCTCAGCAATAAAACTCACATTAATGTGCAGTGTATGTGTATAACAGGCTCCTCGGCAATAAAACTCACAGTAATGTGCAGTGTATGTGTATAACAGGCTCCTCAGCAATAAAACTCACAGTAATGTGCAATGTACGTGTATAACAGGCTCCTCAGCAATAAAACTCACAGTGTACGTGTATAACAGGCTCCTCAGCAATAAAACTCACATTAATGTGCAATGTATGTGTATAACAGGCTCCTCAGCAATAAAACTCACATTAATGTGCAGTGTATGTATGTGTATAACAGGCTCCTCAGCAATAAAACTCACATTAATGTGCAGTGTATGTATGTGTATAACAGGCTCCTCAGCAATAAAACTCACATTAATGTGCAATGTATGTGTATAACAGGCTCCTCAGCAATAAAACTCACATTAATGTGCAATGTATGTGTATAACAGGCTCCTCAGCAATAAAACTCACATTAATGTGCAGTGTATGTATGTGTATAACAGGCTCCTCAGCAATAAAACTCACATTAATGTGCAGTGTATGTGTATAACAGGCTCCTCAGCAATAAAACTCACATTAATGTGCAGTGTATGTGTATAACAGGCTCCTCGGCAATAAAACTCACAGTAATGTGCAGTGTATGTGTATAACAGGCTCCTCAGCAATAAAACACACAGTAATGTGCAGTGTACGTGTATAACAGGCTCCTCAGCAATAAAACTCACAGTGTACGTGTATAACAGGCTCCTCAGCAATAAAACTCACATTAATGTGCAATGTATGTGTATAACAGGCTCCTCAGCAATAAAACTCACATTAATGTGCAGTGTATGTATGTGTATAACAGGCTCCTCAGCAATAAAACTCACATTAATGTTCAGTGTATGTATGTGTATAACAGGCTCCTCTGCAATAAAACTCACATTAATGTGCAATGTATGTGTATAACAGGCTCCTCAGCAATAAAACTCACAGTAATGTGCAGTGTATGTATGTGTATAACAGGCTCCTCAGCAATAAAACTCACATTAATGTGCAGTGTATGTATGTGTATAACAGGCTCCTCAGCAATAAAACTCACAGTAATGTGCAGTGTATGTGTATAACAGGCTCCTCAGCAATAAAACTCACATTAATGTGCAGTGTATGTGTATAACAGGCTCCTCAGCAATAAAACTCACATTAATGTGCAATGTATGTGTATAACAGGCTCCTCAGCAATAAAACTCACAGTGTACGTGTATAACAGGCTCCTCAGCAATAAAACACACATTAATGTGCAGTGTATGTATGTGTATAACAGGCTCCTCAGCAATAAAACTCACATTAATGTTCAGTGTATGTATGTGTATAACAGGCTCCTCAGCAATAAAACTCACATTAATGTGCAATGTATGTGTATAACAGGCTCCTCAGCAATAAAACTCACAGTAATGTGCAGTGTATGTATGTGTATAACAGGCTCCTCAGCAATAAAACTCACATTAATGTGCAGTGTATGTATGTGTATAACAGGCTCCTCAGCAATAAAACTCACATTAATGTGCAATGTATGTGTATAACAGGCTCCTCAGCAATAAAACTCACAGTAATGTGCAGTGTATGTGTATAACAGACTCCTCAGCAATAAAACTCACATTAATGTGCAGTGTATGTGTATAACAGGCTCCTCAGCAATAAAACTCACAGTAATGTGCAGTGTACGTGTATAACAGGCTCCTCAGCAATAAAACTCACAGTGTACTTGTATAACAGGCTCCTCAGCAATAAAACTCACATTAATGTGCAGTGTATGTGTATAACAGGCTCCTCAGCAATAAAACTCACATTAATGTGCAATGTATGTGTATAACAGGCTCCTCAGCAATAAAACTCACAGTAATGTGCAGTGTACGTGTATAACAGGCTCCTCGGCAATAAAACTCACATTAATGTGCAGTGTATGTATGTGTATAACAGGCTCCTCAGCAATAAAACTCACATTAATGTGCAGTGTATGTGTATAACAGGCTCCTCAGCAATAAAACTCACATTAATGTGCAGTGTATGTATGTGTATAACAGGCTCCTCAGCAATAAAACTCACATTAATGTGCAGTGTACATGTATAACAGGCTCCTTAGCAATAAAACTCACATTAATGTGCAGTGTATGTGTATAACAGGCTCCTCAGCAATAAAACTCACATTAATGTGCAGTGTATGTGTATAACAGGCTCCTCAGCAATAAAACTCACTTTAATGTGCAGTGTATGTGTATAACAGGCTCCTCAGCAATAAAACTCACATTAATGTGCAGTGTATGTGTATAACAGGCTCCTCGGCAATAAAACTCACAGTAATGTGCAGTGTATGTGTATAACAGGCTCCTCAGCAATAAAACTCACAGTAATGTGCAGTGTACGTGTATAACAGGCTCCTCAGCAATAAAACTCACAGTGTATGTGTATAACAGGCTCCTCAGCAATAAAACTCACATTAATATGCAATGTATGTGTATAACAGGCTCCTCAGCAATAAAACTCACATTAATGTGCAGTGTATGTATGTGTATAACAGGCTCCTCAGCAATAAAACTCACATTAATGTGCAGTGTATGTTTGTGTATAACAGGCTCCTCAGCAATAAAACTCACATTAATGTGCAATGTATGTGTATAACAGGCTCCTCAGCAATAAAACTCACAGTAATGTGCAGTGTATGTATGTGTATAACAGGCTCCTCAGCAATAAAACTCACATTAATGTGCAGTGTATGTATGTGTATAACAGGCTCCTCAGCAATAAAACTCACATTAATGTGCAGTGTATGTGTATAACAGGCTCCTCAGCAATAAAACTCACATTAATGTGCAGTGTATGTGTATAACAGGCTCCTCAGCAATAAAACTCACATTAATGTGTAGTGTATGTATGTGTATAACAGGCTCCTCAGCAATAAAACTCACATTAATGTGCAGTGTATGTATGTGTATAACAGGCTCCTCAGCAATAAAACTTACATTAATGTGCAGTGTATGTATGTGTATAACAGGCTCCTCAGCAATAAAACTCACATTATTGTGCAATATGTAAAAATGACCAAATACAAAGAGTAACAATAAAAAATGTATACACAGCGCCTATATTTATTTGTAACTAGAGTTGAGCGGACACCTCGATGTTTGGATTTGGCAGGTTCGACCGAACTTCGAAAAAATGTCCGGGTTCCGTGCTCGAACTTGACCCCGAACCCTATTGAAGTCAATGGGGACACAAACTTTTGGCCACTAAAATGCCTCTAAAAAAGTCATGGAAAGGGCTGCAAAAGGAAGTAAAATGTGGGTAAGAGTAGGACAAGTGCCCTGCAAGCAAATATGGATAGGGAAATAACTTCAAAAAACATAAAATACATACAAATTACAAATACAGCTGAGCCATAAAATAGCACTAGATGGAATCTTTGATTTTAGCTTTGGAAGAACATAAATCTAAATCTAAAGCATGGCTGCCAGGAGGATCAACAGAATTATCCATTTGAGAGAGGGTTGGAGTGCAGGGTATTCTCTTTCAGTTTATACTAAGTGACCCATAGGTTGAGGAGGCGGTGACTGTGGCGGTGTAGGTAGGGTTGCCACCTGGCCGGTATTTTACCGGCATGCCGGTAAAATATTGGCATCAGGCCAATGTTAAGTCTATGGAGACTGTACCAAGGCCGGTATTTTTTTGGAGGAGAAGGAGGAGGAGGTAGCCAACACTGTTTTTTATTTGTATTTTTTTGTTTTTTTGTTTATTGGACTACAAAAAATGCACCGCAAGACGTAAATGTTCTATTTAGCACAACAATTATAATTTTTCAAAGTGCGCTGTAAGCAAAGTATTGGACTGTTCTACTTGACTCTCAGATATGAAGTGCAGGCCTTAAATGTACTATTTAGCACAACAATTAGAATTTTTCAAAGTGCGCTGTATGCACAGTATTGGACTGTTCTATTTGACTCTCAGATATGAAGTGCAGGACGCAAATGTAATTTTTAACACCAACAAATTGCAGTATTTAAAAATGCCTAGATGTTGCCCACTGAGCTAACAGAACAGGATTAAAGTCATGTGCCTGGCACACATGCAGTTGCAAGTGCACTGCACTCTCTGTGGCACTGGGCTCAGGGCAGGGTACAAATATGTAGTATAGCACCCACTAAAATTATCACTGTTATTTGAATAATCGCTGTAGTTTGCAGATTTAACACCAGAATTTTTTTTAATCTGTCCCTCACAGCTGCAGCATCCTCTCACTACACTAAGAAGAGCTCATGTGATGTGCGTGTACGTGACTCCAGCTTATACCGTATTTGCTTGATTATAAGATGACCCTGATTATAAGACGAACCCCCAAACTTTGTATATTCCTTTAGGAAAAAAACTAAAAGCCTGAATAAAAGACTACCCTATAGGGAAAAAAAGTTTAACTTGTATATATGTAAATTGCTTTTTAATATTTAATAAAAAATTGATATTATACAAATGCGGCCCCTCCCCCAGCTGTCTCTCTCCCCCCCCAGCGTTGTCTCTCTCTCCCTCCCCCCCAAACTTCTCTCTCTCTTTCTCTCTCTCTCTCCACCTCCCTCGTCTCTTCCCCCTCCCCTTGTCTCTCTCTATCCCCCTCCCCTTTTCTCTCTTCCCCCTCCTCCCCTTGTCTGTGTGTGTCTCCCCCCCTTGTCTATGTGTGTCTCCCCCCTCCCTCCCCTTGTCTGTGTGTGTCTCCCCCCCTTCCCCCTGTCTCTGTGTGTCTCCCCCCCTCCCCCTCACCTTGTTTCTTTCCCTGGTGGCTAGTGGGGGCTGCCGGGGGATGTCTGCACGATACGTGCAGACATCCTCCATGCTGCCCGACACCTCCGTCTATTATGACGGACAGCTGGTCCGTCATAATAGACGGAAGTGTCGGGCAGCATGGAGGATTTCTGCACGTATCGTGCAGACATCCCCCAGCTGCCCGATTCTCCTGGTGGCTAGCGGGGCAGCGGAGGATGTCTGCGCGATGAGCAGGACCCGGCTTCATCATAGAAGTTCCAGGCGGTCGTGCCGTGCGGCAGCAGGGGAGGTCTGCGCTCATTGCGCAGACATTCCCCTGCTGTTAGAGAGGGGGATCCAGGTCCCCTGCAGCTCTGCGGGGGACCTGGATCCCAGTCTTATAGTCTGACCTCGATTTGAGGTCAGATTATAAGACGACCTCGAATGTAAGACGAGGGGTATTTTTCAGAGCATTTGCACGGAAAAAAACCTTGTCTTATGCTGCACTGGCCAATCACAGCCATGCCATTAGTAGGCATGGCTGTGATGGCTTCTAAGGGCAAACGAGTCAAACGCTTGTTGATTGGCTGCCCTGCAGCCTTTCAAAATGCGCCATTAAATCGCCGAACTCCAACCCGAACATACAGTGAAATGTCCGTGTTCGGGGTCCAAAAACCGTAATGTTCAGTACGAACCCGAACAGTGCGGTTCGGGTTCCCTCAACAATATTTGTAACCAATAGTGATGTGATAAACAATATAACCACCACCAAAGGAAAAACAGAAAAAATAGATGTATTAAAGAAAAGGAATATTTTAAAATAAATACAAAGTTATTAGGATATGTATAGAGTGGGGGAACTCATAAGTTGAGCGTACTTGGTTTATTCCAAATGAAATTCTTGAGACTAGTTACATTAAACAAGAAATAGCTGCTAGTCTTGAATGACACAGTGGACCCCCCTGAAGGGAGAAAATACAGATGAAAACCTAAATCGACAGCGCTAAAATATAACATAAATTAGATTATAATAAAAAAAAAAAAACATAATAATAAACTGTATATAAAATACACAAATATAAATATAATAAAATATAAATGTTTAATAAACCAAAAAATAGTCTGGACATACAATATATATAATATAGACACAATATATATAAAAAAGAAGAATACATATACAGAAAAATAAGTATTTACGTTAAAAGGCATAGATGGTTAGATGCAGAGAAAAAGTGAACCTCTAAATTAAACAAGTAAATTCCCACAAGGTTGTGCATACGGGAGTAAAGTATCCAAGTACGCAAGTAAAAATACGGCAGGATTAAAATACAATTACATATAATTATACATATACATAGATTCCCGCTGCGGAGATGTGCTGACAACAAACAAAGGAAGGAAAGCGTTTCGATTACTTCTTCAGCCTCATACAAAAACGTCCAGCACATCTCTTGCAGCGGGGGAGAACTGTTTAAATACCACCACTTCCGGAAATCGCGAGACCGGAAGTGGCCTGACATCAGGCGCTGGATGCGTCATAACCATAGCAACGCATTGGGACCCACATAGCAGGCATAGTGGGACCTCGATGAAAGAAAGGAGAGACACAAAATAGCAGCGCCTGAGGCAGAATAAAATGCCCAGTATTGTAATGTTTAAGGCATTTTTATATTGTGACAATTTCGGTTGGCGAATTACATATAAATACAATACTTATGTACATAGCATAGTTTAAAAGATAAGTGGGTGACAAACTTAATTCGTATTATGGAGATCAAATTACATGACAGAACATATACATTAACAGTACTCATGATATGAAAAATGGTTAGTAGCTCATATGTTGATATTAGCAAATATATACTTTTTGGAGATTATGCGTTGTTAGTTATATTTATCCCTTAAAAAAGCATAGCAAGAATAGCACTTCATAGTCTGTTACAAATGGCAAAAAACTTTATAACAAGGTCCATTAGAAGGCTAAAGAGACAGAAGGACAATGCGTTTTACATGTAACAAACAAAATGATTTCAGTATAACTACAGAAGGCAGGATTCTTTCAAACACTCTGAATATTTTGCTCAGTTATAGAAAAAATTAGGACCATGATACAACAGAGAAACAACACATTACACATAGTTGTGTGATTACAAAAATCACTCAAGAAAAGGTATAAGATCAAAATGATCATTTAGTCTTCTAGGAACCAGCGTATTAAGAGTGAGGATCCAAAATGTTTCCCTCATCCAAAACACTTTATGGTTATCACCTTACCTTGGGGCCAAGAAGATTTGTTCAATTGCCAGGGCTTTTAGTTGTTTATCATCCCTGTTATAAACATCTCTAAAATGTTTAGATAGAATGTGTTAACTATAGCCTCTCCTACTATTGTATTGATGTTCTGACAACCTCTTTTTAAAACATCTGCTTATTCTCCCCACATATTGGAGGCCACAAGGGAACTCCAGCACGTAGATAACAAATTTTGAATTACATGACACATGTCTTTTGATTGGATAACTAACTTTTAAATATTACATTTTTTTTACATTAACATTTATTTGTACAGCGCCACCAATTCTCGAAGCGCTTGGTACAGAGCAAAGAAAGGAACTACATACTAATTTAGACAAACTAGTACAGACTGGTACATGAGGTAAAGAACCCTGCTCGTAAGCAAATACCATCAATAAAATCTTTTGCTCTTCTTGGGCACACGCAGCAGTGACCACAACTACCACATCTGTAGCATCCCTTAATGCTACCCAGAAAATGTCCACTTTTTGTACCAGAATTACTTTTTTTACTTTTAAATTTCTCTGTCATATCAGTGGGAGCTCAGATATTCTTAAGGCTTTTGTTTTTTTCTACATATCACCTTACCTCTCTCTGGCAGTGTTGAAGCTAATATGGGGTCGCCCTTTCGCCAATATCGGTTAATGATCCCCTCAATAGCATTTGTCTTATTAGAAAATGTAGTTATAAGACTTTTTCTCACTATCTCGTATATACTTTTCATTTGACAGGGGAACCTCATTCAAGGTAGAGATTTAGTATTTTCTTTTTATTACCATTGAGGAACAGACTCCTTTCTTTCTGTCTTGTTTCTCTCAACATGTTATCAATTAGGCTCAATTTATAGCCTTTGTCCACAAGTCTTTTTTTGATTTCTCCTGCTTGGTAATCAAAATCCTTTAGATTTTTCCTAATTCTACTAATTTATCACTTTGGTATATTATTGAGCCATTTGTTTTATCATGATAGCTATTGGACTTCAAGTATGTATTATTATCTACTGATTTGAAACAAGTTTTAGTTGTAAAACAGCCCTTATCAACCGATATTGTCAAATCCAAAAAATCTACCCTGGTCAGACTATATCCATAGGAAAATATTAAGCCATAAACATTGGCATTCAATTCCTCCAAAACATTATGGAGTGACTCTAGTGAGCCATTCCAGAGCAAGATTACATCATCGATATATCTTTGTAGAGGAGGAGATATATATATATATATGTGGGGAGAAACAAGAATAAAACATGCTTTTCTGTAGCCATTAATTGAAAATGTTGCTTCTATAATCTAGTGTGAATCACACTCTGTTGGGTCTGCGCAAAAAACCTTTGCTCTAGGAATCTGTGGTATGAAGGTGTAGTTGTCTATTTAAGGAATAACACACTAGATATTTATCTTGCAAACATGGTTCACTGTGGAGAGGAGGGAATAATTTTCCACAGTGAAAAACTGTATAAACATTTAATAATCACGCAAGTAAAAAGCTGCTTAAAAGAGGTAGTAAAAGCAGGGCTTATAGCAATAAAAGCAATGTGTATGGAGTACCACCATATATCCACCACAGTCTACCTCGAGTCAGATCTTTGTGTGCCAGTGTCCGTCTGCAGTAAATTTGTAGGCGTCCAAAAATTATGACTCAATAGTCTATAAAGTTTCGAAAATTTACTGCAGACGGACACTTTTACCCCAAATACCCAACAATCCTTCCATATAACCTTAATATCTTTGTGAACATTGTCAAAATAAACACAATTATGTAAGGATCCATTTTAATTAAACAGTAATATGTATGCAATATTTGTATGATCGAATGATCAGGTGATAAATATATATAAAATGGTAAAAACAAAATGATAAAGCAGTTATATTTATTGTAAATATTACCTTATTATATATATAAAGTGTCCAGGCATTAAGTCCTGGGTGCAGAGCAAGTTCTATGAATGCAATCTCGATGCTTGGGTGAATCCTGTGCATGTAGTCTGGATGTTTGGGCAAATACTGTTTGTACATACTGGGTTATGGGCAAATCCTGTGTTTGTAATCTGTGTGCTGGGAAATCCTATGTTTACATTCTTGGCACTGGGGCAAATATACTGCTTGCAATCTTGGTGCTGCAGCAATTTATGTATTTACAATAAGGGAGCTGGTGCAAATCCTGTGTTTGCAATCTGAGTGCTGGGGCAAATCCTGGGTTTGCAATCCGGGTGCTCGGACAAATCCTTGGTTTGCAATTTAGGTGATGGTGAAAGCCTTGTGTTTGCAATCTGGTTGCTCGGGAAAGTCCTGTGTTTACAAACAGGGAGCTAGGGAATGTCCTGTGGGTGTTATATGCATGTTAGGGTAAGTCATGTGTTTGCAATCTGGGTACTGGGGCAAATCCTGCATGTGCAGTCTAGGTGCTGGGACAAAACATGCAAAAAAATCCTGTGTGTGCAATCTGGATGATGGGGCACCTTCTGTGTTTGCAATCTTGGTGCTGGGGCAAATCTTGTTTTGAAATCTGGGTGCTGGGGAATGTCCTGTGTTTGCAAACTGAGTGCTGGGGCAAATCCTGTGTGTGCAATCTGGGTGCTGGCAAAAATCCTGTGTTTTCAATAAGGGTGCTTGGGCAAATCCTGAGTATGCAATCTGGATGTTCGGCCAAATCCTTTTTTAGCAATCTGGATGCTTGGCCAAATCCTGTGTGTGAAGTCTGGGTGCTGGGGCAAATAATGTGTTTGTAATCTGGGTGCTGTGGAAAGTGCTGTATTTGTAATCAGGGTGCTGGAGAATGTCCTGTGTCTGCAACCTGTGTGCTTGGGCAAGTCCTGTGTGTGCAATCTGGGTGCTGGGGGAAGTCCTGTGTTTCCAGTCTGGGTGCTGGGGCAAGTCCTGTGTTTGCTGTCTTTGGCCTGGGGCAAATCCTGTGTGTGCAATCTTGAGGATGGGGCAAATCATATGCGTGTAGTCTCGGTGCTGTTGCAAGTCCTGTGCTTACACTCTGGTATCTGGGGAAAATCATGTGTGTGCAATCTGGCTGCTTGGCCATACTTTATGTTTGCAATCTGGGTGCTGGAGCAAATTCTATTTAAAATGCACGCACATACATTATTGGCACTTTGTAGTGCATTACTTGCAATTTGTCTGATTACTGTGAATCCCCCTCACAAGGCTGATAAAGTCCTTGGGGCAGCAATCCCAGCTTTACTCTATGGGGAGATTTCAATGTGTATAATAACTAGTTGAATAAGATCAATTTTTGTCTTACAAGTCTTGCAGGTAAAAAAATGGCACCATTGCTTTGTTTCATGAAGAATTATTTTATAAAATCACCACATTTTCAATGGATAAGACGAAGATTAACTACTCTTTATTGGCACTTCTAAGCACCTGATTAAATGTTTTACAATTAAATCATTTTTATGTAAAAGTGACATGCATACACTGTGACATAACATGCAGTGTTCACACATTATTTTCATTAATAATAATAAATCAGGCATCTTATTTCAAAGATAAACTTGGGTTAAAGTATCTGCTGAAACCTGATGCTATTTTGTACAATGTGGATCTACGTTATAGCATCTACAGAAGAGGCTCATATTGTGGAGTTTGTGAGATACCTTTTATCTTAAACTTAGGGCTCACCAGTTCCTCTGAGATCACCTGTCAGGTCCCTCTGAGATCCCCTGTCAGATACCTCTGAGATCCCTTGTTAGATTACCTCTGAGATCCTCTGTTAGATTACCGGAGATCACCTGTCAGATCCCTCTGAGATCCCTTGTTAGATTACCTCTGAGATCCCCTGTCAGATTACCTCTGAGATCCCCTGTTAGACTACCTGAGATCCCCTGTTAGATTACCGGATATCACCTGTCAAGTCCCTCTGAGATCCCTTGTTAGATTACCTCTGAGACCCCCTGTCAGATCCCTTGTTAGACTACCGGAGATCCCCTGTCAGATCCCTCTGAGATCCCTGGTTAGATTACCGGATATCACCTGTCAGATCCCTTGTTAGATTACCTCTGAGACCCCCTGTCAGATCCCTCTGAAATCCCTTGTTAGACTACCGGAGATCCCCTGTCAGATCCCTCTGAGATCCCCTGTCAGATCCCTCGGAGATCCCCTGTTAGATTACCGGATATCACCTTTCAGATCCCTCTGAGATCCCGTTAGATTACCTCTGAGACCCCCTGTCAGATCCCTCTGAGATTCCCTGTTAGATTACCGCAGATCCCCTGTCAGATCCCTCTGAGATCCCCTGTCAGATCCCTCTGAGATCCCCTGTCAGATCCCTCGGAGATCCCCTGTCAGATCCCTCGGAGATCCCCTGTTAGATTACCGGATATCACCTTTCAGATCCCTCTGAGATCCCCTGTTAGATTACCTCTGAGACCCCCTGTCAGATCCCTCTGAGATCCCCTGTTAGATTACCGCAGATCCCCTGTCAGATCCCTCTGAGACCCCGTCAGATCCCTCTGAGATCCCCTGTCAGATCCCTCTGAGATCCCGTTAGATTACCGGAGATCCCGTCAGATCCCTCGGAGATCCCCCTGAATGCTTCACCCCAACACATTTTCCGTTATTACACAAACAGAACTAAGCGCAGTCACGTGACCCTGTTTGTTACATAAGTAACAGAACAAACCACCGTCCACCAGGTAGCCACGCCCCCACGAGCGGCATTCCTATTGGTTAATGTCATGTGACCATAATGACTTCCGGGCTCCTCCCCGGGTGGAACCAGAACAGACAGGATGGCTGCAGTGGACCTGGCTCGGGTGGGCTCTGTCCTGGTGAAGAATGCCCTCTCTGGGGAGGTAAGCTTGTACATGCACCCTGAGCAGTGACAGCCTGCTTTATATAACGACTACCAGAATCTAATAATAACCATAATATACTAATACAATGCTAATAATACAATATAATACTACTATGATCATAATCTAATAATAACCATAATATAATAATGTAATGCTAATAATACAATATAATACTACTATGATCATAATCTAATAATAACCATAATATAATAATGTAATTCTAATAGTAATAATAATAATGCAATGCTAATAATACAATATAATACTACTATGATCATAATCTAATAATGTAATAATAATAATGCAATGCTAATAATACAATATAACACTACTATGATCATAATCTAATAATAACCATAATATAATAATGTAATTCTAATAGTAATAATAATAATGCAATGCTAATAATACAATATAATACTACTATGATCATAATCTAATAATGTAATAATAATAATGCAATGCTAATAATACAATATAATACTACTATGATCATAATCTAATAATAACCATAATATACTAATACAATGCTAATAATACAATATAATACTACTATGATCATAATCTAATAATAACCATAATATAATAATGTAATGCTAATAATACAATATAACACTACTATGATCATAATCTAATAATAACCATAATATAATAATGTAATTCTAATAGTAATAATAATAATGCAATGCTAATAATACAATATAATACTACTATGATCATAATCTAATAATAACCATAATATAATAATGTAATGCTAATAATACAATATAATACTACTATGATCATAATCTAATAATAACCATAATATAATAATGTAATAATAATAATGCAATGCTAATAATACAATATAATACTACTATGATCATAATCTAATAATAACCATAATATAATAATGTAATTCTAATAATACAATATAACACTACTATGATCATAATCTAATAATAACCATAATATAATAATGTAATTCTAATAGTAATAATAATAATGCAATGCTAATAATACAATATAATACTACTATGATCATAATCTAATAATAACCATAATATAATAATGTAATTCTAATAGTAATAATACAACTAATTCTAATAGTAATAATAATAATGCAATGCTAATAATACAATATAATACTACTATGATCATAATCTAATAATGTAATAATAATAATGCAATGCTAATAATACAATATAACACTACTATGATCATAATCTAATAATAACCATAATATAATAATGTAATTCTAATAGTAATAATAATAATGCAATGCTAATAATACAATATAATACTACTATGATCATAATCTAATAATGTAATAATAATAATGCAATGCTAATAATACAATATAATACTACTATGATCATAATCTAATAATAACCATAATATACTAATGCAATGCTAATAATACAATATAATACTACTATGATCATAATCTAATAATAACCATAATATACTAATACAATGCTAATAATACAATATAACACTACTATGATCATAATCTAATAATAACCATAATATACTAATGCAATTCTAATAGTAATAATAATGCAATGCTAATAATACAATATAATACTACTATGATCATAATCTAATAATGTAATAATAATAATGCAATGCTAATAATACAATATAATACTACTATGATCATAATCGAATAATGTAATAATAATAATGCAATGCTAATAATACAATATAACACTACCATGATCATAATCTAATAATAACCATAATATAATAATGTAATAATAATAATGCAATGCTAATAATACAATATAATACTACTATGATCATAATCTAATAATAACCATAATATAATAATGTAATAATAATAATGCAATGCTAATAATACAATATAATACTACTATGATCATAATCTAATAATAACCATAATATAATAATGTAATGCTAATAATACAATATAATACTACTATGATCATAATCTAATAATAACCATAATATAATAATGTAATTCTAATAGTAATAATAATAATGTAATGCTAATAATACAATATAATACTACTATGATCATAATCTAATAATGTAATAATAATAATGCAATGCTAATAATACAATATAACACTACTATGATCATAATCTAATAATAACCATAATATAATAATGTAATTCTAATAGTAATAATAATAATGCAATGCTAATAATACAATATAATACTACTATGATCATAATCTAATAATGTAATAATAATAATGCAATGCTAATAATACAATATAATACTACTATGATCATAATCTAATAATAACCATAATATACTAATGCAATGCTAATAATACAATATAATACTACTATGATCATAATCTAATAATAACCATAATATACTAATACAATGCTAATAATACAATATAACACTACTATGATCATAATCTAATAATAACCATAATATACTAATGCAATTCTAATAGTAATAATAATGCAATGCTAATAATACAATATAATACTACTATGATCATAATCTAATAATGTAATAATAATAATGCAATGCTAATAATACAATATAATACTACTATGATCATAATCGAATAATGTAATAATAATAATGCAATGCTAATAATACAATATAACACTACCATGATCATAATCTAATAATAACCATAATATAATAATGTAATAATAATAATGCAATGCTAATAATACAATATAATACTACTATGATCATAATCTAATAATAACCATAATATAATAATGTAATAATAATGCAATGCTAATAATACAATATAATACTACTATGATCATAATCTAATAATAACCATAATATAATAATGTAATGCTAATAATACAATATAATACTACTATGATCATAATCTAATAATAACCATAATATAATAATGTAATTCTAATAGTAATAATAATAATGCAATGCTAATAATACAATATAATACTACTATGATCATAATCTAATAATGTAATAATAATAATGCAATGCTAATAATACAATATAACACTACTATGATCATAATCTAATAATAACCATAATATAATAATGTAATAATAATAATGCAATGCTAATAATACAATATAACACTACTATTATCATAATCTAATAATAACCATAATATACTAATGCAATGCTAATAATACAATATAACACTACTATGATCATAATCTAATAATAACCATAATATACTAATGCAATGCTAATAATACAATATAACACTACTATGATCATAATCTAATAATAACCATAATATACTAATGCAATTCTAATAGTAATAATAATAATGCAATGCTAATAATACAATATAATACTACTATGATCATAATCTAATAATAACCATAATATACTAATGCAATGCTAATAATACAATATAATACTACTATGATCATAATCTAATAATAACCATAATATACTAATGCAATGCTAATAATACAATATAATACTACTATGATCATAATCTAATTATAACCATAATATACTAATGCAATGCTAATAATACAATATAATACTACTATGATCATAATCTAATAATAACCATAATATAATAATGCAATGCTAATAATACAATATAATACTACTATGATCATAATCTAATAATAACCATAATATACTAATGCAATGCTAATAATACAATATAATACTACTATGATCATAATCTAATAATAACCATAATATACTAATGCAATGCTAATAATACAATATAATACTACTATGATCATAATCTAATAATAACCATAATATACTAATGCAATGCTAATAATACAATATAATACTACTATGATCATAATCTAATAATAACCATAATATAATAATGCAATGCTAATAATACAATATAATACTACTATTATCATAATCTAATAATAACCATAATATACTAATGCAATGCTAATAATACAATATAATACTACTATGATCATAATCTAATAATAACCATAATATACTAATGCAATGCTAATAATACAATATAATACTACTATGATCATAATCTAATAATAACCATAATATACTAATGCAATGCTAATAATACAATGCTAATAATACAATATAATACTACTATGATCATAATCTAATTATAACCATAATATACTAATGCAATTCTAATAGTAATAATAATAATGCATTGCTAATAATACAATATAATACTACTATGATCATAATCTAATAATAACCATAATATACTAATGCAATGCTAATAATACAATATAATACTACTATGATCATAATCGAATAATAACCATAATATACTAATGCAATGCTAATAATACAATATAATACTACTATGATCATAATCTAATAATAACCATAATATACTAATGCAATTCTAATAATACAATGCTAATAATACAATATAATACTACTATGATCATAATCTAATAATAACCATAATATACTAATGCAATTCTAATAATACAATGCTAATAATACAATATAACACTACTATGATCATAATCTAATAATAACCATAATATACTAATGCAATTCTAATAATACAATATAACACTACTATGATCATAATCTAATAATAACCATAATATAATAATGTAATTCTAATAGTAATAATAATAATGCAATGCTAATAATACAATATAATACTACTATGATCATAATCTAATAATAACCATAATATAATAATGCAATTCTAATAATACAATATAATACTACTATGATCATAATCTAATAATAACCATAATATACTAATGCAATTCTAATAGTAATAATAATAATGCAATGCTAATAATACAATATAATACTACTATTATCATAATCTAATAATAACCATAATATACTAATGCAATGCTAATAATACAATATAATACTACTATGATCATAATCTAATAATAACCATAATATACTAATGCAATGCTAATAATACAATACAACACTACTATGATCATAATCTAATAATAACCATAATATACTAATGCAATTCTAATAGTAATAATACAACTAATTCTAATAGTAATAATAATAATGCAATGCTAATAATACAATATAATACTACTATTATCATAATCTAATAATAACAATAATATACTAATGCAATGCTAATAATACAATATAACACTACTATTATCATAATCTAATAATAACCATAATATACTAATGCAATTCTAATAGTAATAATACAATGATAATAATACAATATAATACTACTATTATCATAATCTAATAATAACCATAATATAATAATGTAATGCGAATAATACCTGTAATAATGCAATCCTAATAATATAATAATGCAATGCTAATAATAATAATAATATAAAATGGTTGTAGCCTTAAATGTTTCACTGGGGCTTCTAAATTCAGTGACATCCTATATGGAGGGGCTTGGAGAGTGGGCAGAACTGTTACTAAAGCAACACCAATAGCTCAATTCCACTTTATTTGCAGATGTGTTTATTTTACTTTACATAAAGCGCAAACTATATAAAAATATTTTTAGGACAATTTAGATGGAACTGCCCCTTTAACTGTCCCTGTATTTCCAATTCCCTGGAAACACTTGGCATCACGTGGTATGAAGTTTAATTCTATGGACTGGGGGCCACTTTCTAGCAGGATACTTAACCCAGTATGCAGATCAGTAACTGTGCTTTCCTTGGATTCCTATGGCCTCAGATTGAGCGGCGATGTACTGTATTCATTCAAACAGTAACTAGATCTTCTCTTATATTCCATTAGACGGTGGAGCTGGGGACCCTCTGGAAGGACCAGACAAGCGTCCTCTTCTTCCTGCGTCGATTTGGTTGTCAGATTTGCCGTTGGACTGCCAAGGAAGTTTCCAAGTTGAAAGAATCCTTCCACTCACACCAAATCTCACTCATAGGCATTGGACCAGAAGATGTGGGGTTAAAAGAATTCCTGGAAGGGAATTTTTTTAGTGGAGGTGAGACTTACATGGAAAGTATAATTTGGCAAATAACAGTTTGATTTATAATGAATAATGGATTTTTTTCAAGTTGTGCTTCGGCAAGAAAACCCCCCTTTATTTACAGGAGCTTTGGTGGTAAAGATTGGCCACTACTGCCCCAGTCTACAATTAGCTGCAATTCCCATGGTGTTTAGCCAGTAATGGCAGGCTATATATTATGGTACCAACTGGGGGCATGCAATCTCCCCCACACATTTCATTCCCCGTCACACTAGCTGTGGACCTGCAATCTACCCCAAGCTCTTCTTTATTGATGCTGCATGGTTGAGGGGACGTTCTGCATGTGTCTAACAGATGAGAAATGCATTTATTCTTAATTTAAACCAATTTCCAGTTCTGTAGTTTTACATTGACATTAATTTCACCAGGGTTTCTAACTGCACAGACTGAAAGTCTGCATTTTGTTGTGTTTGGTTCTATTACTAGTCTTAGTTTGTGGTTAAGCCCCTGCCCTTTGCTCCCCAAGTAAATCATTAGTTAATATTATGGGACTAGAATATGCTGCCCCAGCACAGAAGATTATATTGGGTTTTGTGTAACATGCTGTTATCTGACAAAAGCACATGAATGGTTCTTACCCTATGTTAATGTATAACCCCCAGGAATAAATACCATGGCCCATCTTGACTGTCTCTTTCTTTTGTGTTTTAGACATTTATCTTGATGAAACAAAGCAGAGTTACAAAGACCTGGGGTTTAAAAGGTTTGTCTTGGACATTGGGCTCAAATCTAGGACTCGTGTAAAGCAGGACAGTTGGGGGACATGCAGCTGGCATGTGAATTCACGTGTGAACCAGGAACAGCTAGAAACATAGGTGTTAAATAATGATAGAGCCTCATGGGAGCCCTGTGATTGGCTGTGAACAGTCATCTGAGGATGGTCAGATATGGCAAATGCTTGGACCCCCAACAGAATAACACTCTCCCATTAAATACAGTATACCAACCTTTTTTTGGTTTATTTTTTTGAAGCTCCTACCTAGTAAATGGGAGATTTTCAGTTAGAATCTCAGCAAGGACTTTGTTTTTTTTTTTATATATAATATATACAGGAGTAGATACCTGGAAAGCACTGGATGAATGTTACACCATCAAAATAATCTGCTGTGCAATGCTTTTATAATTTAATACAAATAAATATATTCTATATACTGGATAGAATTGGACCACTGCTCATTCTTGGTTCTCATCTTCGAGTTGAATTAACACAGTAATGTAAGTCGAAAAAAGACCCAAATCCACCAAGTTCAACCCATTATTCCCCCCTTTGATGCAAAAGAAAGCCCCAAGTAATATAATCTAATTCTATCAAGTAAGTGGAAACATAGTACTAACCTGGAGAAAGAGCTTCCAGTAGAAGTACCGCAGGTTAACACTTGTGTGCAGTAGATAATCTTTTAGTGGGAGTACTAAAGACATTGTAAAGAGTAGTAGATACCTGGAATAACCATCCAGTGAAAGCAGTAAAGACTGACTCTGTAAAGCCTAGTAAATACCTGGAATAACCTTTCAGTGGAACTAGTAAAGGCTGACACCGTAAAGAGTAGTAGATACCTGCAATAACCTTCCAGTGGAAGCAGTAAAGGCTGACACTGTAAAGAGTAGTAGATACCTGGAATAACCTTCCAGTGGAAGCAGTAAAGGCTGACACTGTAAAGAGTAGTAGATACCTGGAATAACCTTCCAGTGAAAGCAGTAAAGGCTGGCATTGTAAAGAGTAGTACATACCTGGAATAACCTTCCAGTGGAAGCAGTAAAGGATGACTCCACTACCAAGGGATTAACAAATAGATAGGACCTGTATAAAACTATTCTGAGAAACCTAAAGCTGAACTTTCAGTATGTACAGACTTGATGGGCATGATTAACATGTTTCGTTGGCACAATCTTTATTTCGGTTCAAGTTTAGAATATTGTTTGGCAGTTTTAAAGTGCATTACTGACTATTAAAACCCACTCTTATTATATAATTCTAGGTATAATGCACTCTCTGTAGTTCCTGCAGCTCTGGGTAAAAAAGTCAGAGATGTGACAACAAAGGTGAGGAAGTAAATATCAGGCAAATGCATGAAAAGCTATTCATTCAATGAGCACTCTCTAGATATCATAACCATGCTTCAAACTACAGGCAGCATCCATCAATGGCATTAAATCATTTACTATTTCACGTGTGTTTATTTCATCCCTTATAGGCAAATGCAGATGGAATCCAAGGCAACTTTCAGGGGGATCTACTACAAAGCGGTGGTCTGCTAATTGTGAGCAAAGGTAAGAAAATGGAATGGGGAGCATTCTGTGTTTCAGCCACAAGGTGGCAGCAATACCATTGAATTATATACAAGTAATGGACAAAATTACAAGAGCAGTTCAAATTCATTTAATATCATTATCCAGAGAGGGAGGATTATATAATATATAATAATATGTAAAGGTCATCTGATAAGCAGACTTTCACTTTAAAAGTCGACCTCCTCACCATATTCATTAAATAAATTGTGACCTCTCTGTCCCTCCATCTTGAACGACTATCAGTGAAAGCAATAAACACTGACAAGAGTTTGAATTGTGAGGTGAGTTGGACAATTTATCTAAAACATACAGTACAAATATAAAACAAGACATATGTACACAACAACATACATACAACGCAACATAGATGTGGGAGAATACGATACATTGCTTGCATTCTTGACTCACAGTTTTAGTTTTCTAATATGTGTTCGGCTTATTTGTCTGTGGACCTCAAGGTGGCTGGTTATCAGAATGGTGGCCATTGTCTACATACTGTTAATCTCTTCTATCAACTTTTCCCAACTTTTTATTACTGGGTTTTTAGGATTCTTCTGTTTTAATATTCCCATTTCCATACCGGCTTGGTCTATGACCTATTTTTTTTATTATAGGCCATGTGGGGGTTTTTGTTGACTTCCATAATCTGGCAATGGCTAATTTGGCGGCCACTAGGATATGCACAATTATCATGGAATCCTTTCTAGGCATCTTTGGCCAGTCCATATTGAACAGAACCCACTTGGGCACTGGGTTCAGTGTTTGGGGGGTTAGCATCTCTATATGTTTCAGAATATCTTTCAACTCACCTTCTTTATAGGGGGCAAGTTGCATAAAAAAAAACATAAATTGGGTACTATGGACTCCTCAAGTGGCCACTGGAACCTTAAAACATATGGGGGGCCAGGAAAACTGGTCCTCCCACTATAAAAAGAACAGTACTGGAAGGTGCCGATGCTCTTGGCACAGAAAAAAAATATTGGTCCTGGCCCCCTACTGTTATGAATGGGACCGTAACCTCCCAAATGGCACCCAGCCACCCTGTTCGTAATGGATACCAGCCACAGAAGGCTAAAAAATGTATGTCTGTGGTTGCTGTGTTCCTTGTGCAGAGGAGACTTGCCAGGCAATTCTGATCTGAATATGGGTGGGACCAGTCTGATAGGATAATGGAGAGGTTTCCTCTGTAATGGTGCAAGCGAGCAATAAACGGTGATTCCTATCACAAGTAGGATACATCCTATAGGGCCGGCTATTTCAGCTTTTGTCTGTTCTCGCTGAGAGGGATCCCACATCCATTTTAAAGTATATCTGTCTATCAATCTCTGTACCTTCTCTGTCAGTATATCTGTCTATCAGTCTCTGTACCTTATCTGTCAGTATATCTGTCTATCAGTCTCTGTACCTTATCTGTCAGTATATCTGTCTATCAGTCTCTGTACCTTGTCTGTCAGTATATCTGTCTATCAATCTCTGTATCTTATCTGTCAGTATATCTGTCTATCAGTCTCTGTATCTTATCTGTCAGTATATCTGTCTATCAGTCTCTGTACCTTATCTGTCAGTATATCTGTCTATCAATCTCTGTACCTTATCTGTATACACAATCATATGTGTTTTAAGTGTTTTTTTTTTACTTTTAGGGGGTGAGAAAGTGCTATTACACTTTATACAGGATTCACCTGGGGACTTTGTACCTCTAGAAACCATTATTAAAGTTCTGGGTATCACAGCGGATGTCACAGACAGCCAGCGCCCGCAGGTGAGTATCACTGTGCACAATCCATATCTGATCTGCCATACATACATACTACATATATGCAGGAGACTCTGTTTTAAACCTCACATGGGACAGAACCAGAGGGAAGTAAATGCTATTTTACAGTAATAACCTTCCAGTGGAAGCAGCAAAGGCTGACATTGTAAAGAGTAGTAGATACCTGGAATAACCTTCCAGTGGATGCAGTAAAGGCTGATACTGTAAAGAGTAGTAGATACCTGGAATAACGGTGTCTCTGATGCCTGGCTGCAGGATTTTTTTGGGCTGTCCCAATGGTGGCAGTAGCTAAATAGCTAACTCCTCTCATTTAGATACATGAAACTTGCAACCATACCCACCTCACTATTGAAGTGCCCCACACCATGTTTCCAGGTAGTCTGCTGTCACAATCTCAGATAAATTAAATATTATTAATCATTTCTATCTTTTAAGTAATCTGTTCATGGGAAAAAGAAAGTCCACCCTCTTTGAATTCAGTGGATTTACATATAATAATCATTTGTTCCTTAGCAGGTCTTAAAATTAGGTAAATACAACCTCAGATGAACAACACATGACCTATTACACCATGTCAAGATTGAACAAAAATAAAGCCAAAATGAAGAAGCCACATGTGAATAACTAAGTACACCCTTACTGCTTCCATCAGACTTAGGTATAAGGCTATCTTAGATATAAGATAAGGTCAGGGACTAATGAAAGTATTACTGTACTGAGATGGTAGTGGATGTATGGAATAGTTTTCCAGTAGAAGTGGTAGAGGTTAATACAGTGAAGGAGTTTAAGCATGCGTGGGATAGGTATAAGGCTATCCTAGATATAAGATAAGGCCAGGGACTAATGACAGTATTACTTTACTGAGAGGGTAGTGGATGCATGGAATAGTCTTCCAGTAGAAGTGGTCGAGGTTAATACAGTGAAGGAGTTTAAGCATGCGTGGGATAGGTATAATAAGGCTATCCTAGATATAAGGCCAGGGACTAAAGAAAGTATTACATTACTGAGAGGGTAGTGGATACATGGAATGGCCTTCCAGTAGAAGTGGTAGAGGTTAATACAGTGAAGGAGTTTAAGCATGCGTGGGATAGGTATAAGGCTATCCTAGATATAAGATAAGGCCAGGGACTAATGAACATATTGCTGTACTGAGAGGGTAGGGGATGTATGGAATAGTCTTCCAGTAGAAGTGGTAGAGGTTAATACAGTGAAGGAGTTTAAGCATGCATGGGATAGGTATAAGGCTATCCTAGATATAAGGTAAGGCCAGGGATTAATGAAAGTATTTCTTTACTGAGAGGGTAGTGGATGTATGGAATAGTCTTCCAGTAGAAGTGGTAGAGGTTAATACAGTGAAGGAGTTTAAGCATGCATGGGATAGGTATAAGGCTATCCTAGATATAAGATAAGGCCGGTGACTAATGAAAGTATTACTTCACTGAGAGGGTAGTGGATGCATGGAATAGTCCTCCAGTAGAAGTGGTAGAGGTTAATACAGTGACGGAGTTTAAGCATGCATGGGATAGGTATAAGGCAATCCTAGATATAAGATAAGGCCAGGGACTAATGAAAGTATTACTTTACTGAGAGGGTAGTGGATGCATGGAATAGTCTTCCTGTAGAAGTGGTAGAGGTTAATACAGTGAAGGAGTTTAAGCATGCATGGGATAGGTATAAGGCTATCCTAGATATAAGATAAGGCCGGTGACTAATGAAAGTATTACTTCACTGAGAGGGTAGTGGATGCATGGAATAGTCCTCCAGTAAAAGTGGTAGAGGTTAATACAGTGACGGAGTTTAAGCATGCATGGGATAGGTATAAGGCTATCCTAGATATAAGATAAGGCCAGGGACTAATGAAAGTATTACATTACTGAGAGGGTAGTGGATGTATGGAATAGTCTTCCAGTAGAAGTGGTAGAGGGTAATACAGTGAAGGAGTTTAAGCATGCATGGGATAGGTATAAGGCTATCCTAGATATAAGATAAGGCCAGGGACTAATGAAAGTATTACATTACTGAGAGGGTAGTGGATGTATGGAATAGTCTTCCAGTAGAAGTGGTAGAGGGTAATACAGTGAAGGAGTTTAAGCATGCATGGGATAGGTATAAGGCAATCCTAGATATAAGATAAGGCCAGGGACTAATGAAAGTATTACTTTACTGAGAGGGTAGTGGATGCATGGAATAGTCTTCCTGTAGAAGTGGTAGAGCTTAATACAGTGAAGGAGATTAAGCATGCATGGGATAGGTATAAGGCTATCCTGGATATAAGACATCTGCCAACACATTCTATGTTTCTATGTAATTATTGCTGCCCATCAAGCTGGGAAGGGTTTTAAGGCCATTTCTAAACAATTTAAAGTTCATCATTCTACAGTGAGAAAGATTATTCAGAAGTGGAAAACATTCAAGACCGTTACTAATCTTCCCAGGAGTGGACATCCAGCAAATTCACCCCAAGGTCAGACCGTGCTATGCAAAAACCCAAGAATTACATCTCAAACTATACAGACCTCAGTTAAATGTTAAAGTTCACAACAATTAGAAAACAAGTTACCAAGTATGGTTTGTTTGGAAGGATTTCCAGGAGAAAGCATCTTCTCTCTAAAAGGAACATGGCAGCAGGGCTTAGATTTGCAAAGTTTCATCTGAACAAACCACCATAAGTCCAAATAGGTCAATGCAATACTCCCTCCCTAACATTTTCATCTTTTGACGGAAATTGCAACAGATTTTAGTCATAGTTTTTGTCCAATTTACTTAGCTTTTATTTATTTATTGTTTAGTTTTAGTCACTGAAAACATGCAGTTGACTAAAACTATGACGAAAATGTTTAGTTGACAAAATTAACACTGCCTTGCAGACCATGAACTCCTCTGTATAGCAAAGAATTCTAGAGTCAAATATGAGGTCATGTTGGACTATGATGCCAAGCACACCAGCAAATCTACAACAGAATGGCTGAAAAAGAAAAGAATCAAGGTGTTGCAATGGCCCAGTCAGAGTCAGCTTGAGTAAAATGCTGTGGCCGGACCTTAAGAGAGCTGTGTATAAACAATCCCATCAAAACCTCAATGAACTGAAGCAACGTTGTAATGAAGAATCCCCCCACAACGATGTGAGAGACTGATAGTCACACAGGAAACAATTGCGGCTGCTAAAGGTGGTTCTACAAGATACTGAATGATAAGTTGTACTCCGTTTTTCACACGTGGTTTCTCCATTTTAGCTTTATTTTTGTTAAATCATGACGATGTGCAATATCAGATCAGGTGGTGTTGTTCATCTAGGGCTTTATTACCTGTTAACCCCTTCGTGACACATGGGGCTTGCATCCCAGATGACGCAAGCCATCGAGGTGATCCTCCTCATACTCACCAGTCTCTTTTGTCCTCATTTATTTTCTTGTCTGCAGTATAAAAATATACATTTTTCAATATTTAACATTCTTAAGTTTTAAATTCTCTTTTTTTCTGATTTGTTTTTAGTGTAATGATGATGTCTGTACAAGATGAATCTTTACCAAGTGCGACGACAAACTCTTAATTAAACCTGTGCTATTGCATTAAAATAAAACAGCCTTTTTTCTCTGTAATCCTGCTGTGGTAGAGCCTTTTATATTCTATATACCTCCTCACATAACACAATGCAACAACAGAGACGGCGCCGAATCACAGGTAACACTCAAAAAGAAATAAATCAACATTAATAGTGCAATAAGTCTGGAACGTGAGTGATACATCTAGTGCACACACAAATACTGTACATTATAGTACCTTGAACACCATTCTCAATCGGGGTTCTTCTTTTGAAAAGGCTTAATGCATGGGTTGGCTTTTACGGCCAGCAGTTCAGCCTACAGAAAAGTATTTACCTGACTCCCGTCCATAGACGATCACATCAGAGTAACCAATGAGGTTCCTGTCTAACAGAAATAAACATTCTTTGGCACTCAGAAATAACCTGTCTCATAGTGACTCCTGCCTTCTGAAGCACTTATATTTTATATTTCCTTGGCCGCATTACCTGTGGGTAAAGCTCCTCCCTAATCAGCTGACAGGAAGAAATACAAACACTTTATAATGCTAGGGACTGTGTTCAGGTGAACACAGAATTCAGACCACCCATTGATTTTGTACATGAGCTCATTGGCAAGAATGGAATCACAGGGCCTGGTGCAGGGTAACTGCACTCCCCTGAAGGCTTGAGGCCCCAGGTTGGTTCAGCCACAGACCAGACCCCTGAGGTAGCAGTGTCTGGAATCCACAATAGGGAACAGGAGCAAATGATATTCTGCAGGGACCCTGGAGCAGGCATGACTGATATCACTATAGAGTAGTATGCAGGATGCTGCAGCAGAATTCAAACAGGCATGACAAAAAGCAAAGCAGAAAACTAAGACAAGGATATGAAATGCAGAGCAGAGGGTTTCTGATAAAATAGGAATACTGAATGGTAATGGACAGGACAGAAAAATAGGGAATTGCTACAGAAGTAAAGACATACACAAGCACAAATATAAACAGACTAGGGCTAGCAACTACGGGGAGTAGGTGGATTGAGGAGCTGGGATGCTTCTAAAGGGGTTTCAGCACAGGGATATGAGGGGAGGATAGAGGAGCTGGAAACCTCGGGGCTTCAGGAAAGGAGGGTAAGGAGACATAAACAAAGACATAAATACAGGAACTAGCCTAGAACTCTTTATTATTTAGGGTTTAGTTGTACCAAATGACGATTAGCAGCTGTAACCGCACATCCGGCCGCATTTCTGCACACACTTATAAGATTCAGCACAGAGTGTCGCACATAATCCCTACCTCCTCTGCCCTGTGTGTGAGGTCATGTACATGTGTAAATGCGACTCTGTGGGGGCTATTCACTAAAAGGTGAGATTCTGGTGAGTTTACTTAGCAGGGGAAACTTACCAAGTTTGCACCTGCACACTGTATAGTTAAAATGGTGAGATGAAATGTTCATCTCACCTCAACTCACCTTTTAGTGAATATACCCCTTAGTGTGTAAGTGTGACTCTGTGTGTGACTGAGATTATGTAAGTGTGACTCTGTGTGTGTGTGTAATAAATTAAATAGATCCAAATCCACACTCTTTAAGTATAGTGGTGCCGAGGTGCTGGGGCACAGGCCTGTGTTTGAATAAATCACTTCACTTGAAATCGTTGAGTGCTGGATCCTTCTTTTGATTCTTCTGTGTGTGTGTGACTGAGATTATGTAAGTGTGTCTGTGTGTGTGACTGAGATAATGTAAGTTTGACTCTGTGTGTGTGTGTGTGTGTGACTGAGATTATGTAAGTGTGACTGTGTGTGACTGAGATGTAAGTGTGACTCGTGTGTGTGACTGAGATTATGTAAGTGTGACTCTGTGTGTGTGTGTGTGTGTGACTGAGATTATGTAAGTGTGACTGTGTGTGTGTGTGACTGAGATTATGTAAGTGTGACTGTGTGACTGAGATTATGTAAGTGTGACTCTGTGTGTGTGTGTGACTGAGAGTATGTAAGTGTGACTCTGTGTGTGTGACTGAGAATATATACGTGTGACTGAGATTATATAAGTGTGACTCTGTGTGTGTGTGTGTGAGACAGAGTATGTACGTGTGAGTCTGTGTGTGTAAGTGTGAGTCTGTGTGCAAGAGAGAAAGGAAACAGGAACTGGCTAGATACAGCTCATACAAGCCTAGATGAGCCTGACATTTAAATAGACCGCCTCTCTATAGACTTTTTTTGTTCCTGTCCTAAGGTGCTGTCACGTTACACAAGGTAAGACACAACCATTTTCAGATCAGGTAGCTTGGGTCTTCTCTCTCTTGGATAGGCAGAGGTCCTTCCCAGAATAAGTTGGTACCAGTAGAGGGTGGTATTTATGCAGTTACACCTTTGTCTGTAAATGGCAAGAGGATACTGCTCCTGGGGTAATACTGGTTTAAGCCTAGTGTCTCTCTTTTCCTGTATTCACTGTTAATTGCTGTTCTGTTTTCTCCTGAGTCTTTTTTATGTTGAATTTTTCACAATTTTTCTTGATAATTAGACTGCCAGAAATACTAGTAATAGATTACTGTTTATGGAAGTGTATGTATCCAGGATAGTTATCATCTCACAAGCCCAGTTACACCTGTCACCTGCTAAATATCTCTGGTTTTTATGGAAGTTTAGCAGAGCCGGTAAAGAAAAGGTAGAGAAACAGCATTTGGTGCGGTAATTACCATTCTTCACTATAATGGGACCTGCTGGAATTGTAATGATGTCTTGGTCCCTCCTGTAAACAAAACCTTCATGATATGCAAACCAATTTAGATCACATTTTACATTTCTCTTTTGGACAGATTTTTAGGGAGTTTATGGTCACTCCTGCTTATCTAGTAATGATTTGTATGCTATGATTGTATGGATAGGGAAATGTTATATTTCTATGGTTCTAGCAATATAAGGCTTTTATCTATCTTATCAAGAGAAATAAACTTGTACCAGATTATGTTGAACAGACAGCTCATCAGAGGATGGGCTAACTCCAGGGAATTGCCTTCACATTCTATGTGCTTAATACGCAGAGATGGGTAATGTATCTGTACGAGCACAGCATAGTGCAGAGCCTGGAGTTCTTTAAAGATCATTCTCCATTAGACTAATGTTTATGTTTTGTTTTCCTTCCATGCCATGTGGCATATACACTCTGTCTCTATTATTATTTTTATGATGATGAGATATATACCTATTTTATAAGCTTACTTTCCCCCCCAAGAATAGACTCTTGCTGAGTTTAGATTCTCTCCTTAAATATTTCAAGATTAGCCAAATAGTGTTTTCTTCAACTATTCAAGTGAATATTTCCCACACTTGTATTTTCATTATTATTTGTTTCTGATACATCTATTAATAATGAACTTATGTATACTATTATCTCTATTCACTACAAACTAACTGGTAGTTTATCATAATGTGTTAAAGAAACAAAACTGTATTTTCACTATTTTATTCCTTGTCCCCAAACCAACCACCCCTCTGAATGACAGCCACCCCTCTGAATGTCAACCACCCCTCTGAATGACAGCCACCCCTCTGAATGTCAACCACCCCTCTGAATGACAGCCTCCCCTCTGAATGTCAACCACCCCTCTGAGTGACAGACACCCCTCTGAATGACAGCCACCCCTCTGAGTGACAATCACCCCTCTGAATGACAGCCACCCCTCTGAATGACAGCCACCCCTCTGACTGACAATCACCCCTCTGAATGACTGCCACCCCTCTGAATGACAACCACCCCTCTGAGTGACAGACACCCCTCTGAATGACAGCCACCCCTCTGAGTGACAATCACCCCTCTGAATGACAGCCACCCCTCTGAATGACAGCCACCCCTCTGACTGACAATCACCCCTCTGAATGACAGCCACCCCTCTGAATGTCAACCACCCCTCTGAATTACAGCCACCCCTCTGAGTGACAGACACCCCTCTGAATGACAGCCACCCCTCTGAATGTCAACCACCCCTCTGAATGTCAACCACCCCTCTGAATGACAGCCTCCCCTCTGAATGACAGCCACCCCTCTGAATGTCAACCACCCCTCTGAATGACAGCCTCCCCTCTGAATTACAGCCACCCCTCTGAGTGACAGACACCCCTCTGAATGACAGCCACCCCTCTGAATGTCAACCACCCCTCTGAATGTCAACCACCCCTCTGAATGACAGCCTCCCCTCTGAATGACAGCCACCCCTCTGAGTGACAGACACCCCTCTGAATGACAGCCACCCCTCTGAGTGACAATCACCCCTCTGAATGACAGCCACCCCTCTGAATGACAGCCACCCCTCTGACTGACAATCACCCCTCTGAATGACAGCCACCCCTCTGAATGTCAACCACCCCTCTGAATGACAGCCACCCCTCTGAGTGACAATCACCCCTCTGAATGACAGCCACCCCTCTGAATGACAGCCACCCCTCTGAATGACAGCCACCCCTCTGACTGACAATCACCCCTCTGAATGACAACCACCCCTCTGAATGACAGCCACCCCTTTGACTGACAATCACCCCTCTGAATGACTGCCACCCCTCTGAATGACAGTGTCTGAATTGTTTACTCACTATTGACCTGAACAGATCATACCGGATCTCCCCATTATACTTTGGGGGGCAGTGGCAATTTTTATCGATAATATGCCTCATTCAAAAGCCCCATTTTCTTTTAAAGATTTAGTCTTTTAAGAACCCTTTCCTTTTTTCCTAACCCTAATTTGAGTGGTGTCCTACTTTTAAAAGCTAAGATTGTAGACCAAGCCAAGCATTACTGTGGGCTTGTGCAGCAAGGGTAGAATGATGATGCCTTTAGCGTCTGCCAAGCAGGAACTGCAAGGCCAAAAAAAATCAATCAGAAAAAGGTGTCCGTACCTGCTGCCAATTACAACTCCTATTTTATTTTCGGTGTGAGTAGAGCTTGAAAAGCTGGAAGATAAGTGTGATGATATGGAACTGGATAGAGACCAATATGCAGGGCAACAATATATATTCAGGTATAAACGTAATAAATAACTAAACCACTTGTAATCCACAGTGGCAAGGTTGCCTGGAGGAAGATGCACACTTGTAATCCACACTGCAGGGGTGATTTGGAGAATAACGAGGATAACGATGGTTACAGGAAAACAGATAATCTTCAGCACGAGTAAACAGTCCGAGATCAGGGGCAATAGAGAGACAGCGTAACGATAAACAAGCCAGGGTCAGAACCAGAGAAATGAGCAAAACGGTAGACAGTCCGGAATCAGGGGCACAGGCAGACAGAGAGTAGTCAGGAAAATCCAAGGGTCAGCAACGATAATCAGGAATAGTAAACGCTAGGCTTCAGAAAACACGAGAATCACCAAGCACTGCTTGTCTGGTGATTCTGCCTTTTAAATCCTCCCGCGCCTCGCGGGTATGCGACGGGCGTGATGTCATCAGGCGCGCGCCTCTGTGTAGAAGGATAGACTAGCGGTGTGAACGCGCTAGCCAGCGCGTGAGATGGATCCTGGCTGCAATACAAGGGGGTGTACTCAGGAGAGTTGCTGCGGGGAAGATCCTGACAATAAGAAGGGGAGGAGTTTGAATACAAGTAGGT
Organism: Pelodytes ibericus; assembly: GCA_036172795.1. Lineage (NCBI taxonomy): Eukaryota > Metazoa > Chordata > Amphibia > Anura > Pelodytidae > Pelodytes > Pelodytes ibericus. The sequence continues at coordinate 207,476 of CM069866.1, forward strand.
GAGACCTAAACAAGAAGGCGGTGCCAATTATTAGCCACTCCTACCTTACCTGCCTCTGCATGTGAATACGTTGCATCGGATAATACTGGATTATCCGTCCGTAATGTACTGTTCCTATTTGGACTCAAGAAGGATATTTTTCCACATTGAAGCAGTTTTGAAATTGCAGAAATAGGGTTTTTTATTTGTCTTCTTTTAGATCAAGAGTGAAAACAAGAATAGAAAAGGGTTGAACGTGATGGACTCAAGTCTGTTTTCATCCTAAATGACTGTTATTGTGTGTGTCATTGACGTGATGATTGAATGCTTGGGCTCTGTATATTGGCAGCACATTGTATGTCTATATCTCCAAGTTTAGTCTTCTTAATGTCAGTTTTTGGCATTCGCAGGAAATGTTAACTTATCCAGCATGCTTTGTGTTTCTGATTTCCTGACAGTAGCACTGATCATTGATACACTATAAATCTGGTATATTTAGCCTGGGAGTTTGATAATATGCCAGTAGTTTGTAGAGTGGAAAGTTCTCTGTTAATTATTACTTTTACTGTCATACGTTGTTATTATTAGAAAGGGAGCTATGGGGAATCCGGACTAATAAAAATAGTTTGTAATATGGGATGTTTGTCTTTGTATTCCCAGATAGTTACATGAAGTTCTAATTGTACAAACATACATAATCTAATCACTAGTTTGAATCTTGAGAAACTGAGGTAGTAGTTTTGGGCCACAGCTTTATGTACTGATATAAATGGGCCTGCTGTGCCTTTGCTACTTAGCCTCTAAAACAGAATTTTATTTCCCTTTTAAGCCAGCAATGTCAATCTCTGGTTCCATTTGAATTCACAGACATCTATTGAGGGTTACACAGTTTTGAGTGGAGAAGGATAGGTAGAGGAAGGGACAGTAAGCATTTTCTAACAGGTGAATTGGATGGAGATGGGGAAGTGATAGGGGGGAAACAAGAACTGAGGTATGAGATCAGTATCAACAAAAGACAAGAAAAGAGAGGCCATTGGAACACATGTAGCCTTGAAGAGGTGAAGTCCGGAGGTGGGGTGTTGCACTGTAAGGTGTTATCATAAAAGTCTTTTAGGTAAGGTAGCAGTTGAGGTAAGAACATCTTGTAGCACTCTGGTCAAGACCATCAGGACAAGGGGACTTATTTTTAGAAAGAGACTGTATGGTGACTTTTTATGGGACCTGATTAGGAACCCTAGAATAGTTCTCTCTTTAGGTGAGCGTTTAGGGATTTGTGCTTGTTGAAAGATGAAAGTGTCTGCCTTATAGTATGTGAATACCATTGAAATGTCTTTGGGGTCTGGAATTGTGGTGGCGGCGTGTAGCTTATGAACCCTACGGTATTTGGGTGGGGAATGCCTAATCAAATTAGATAATAGTTTTCCTGCTCAGTTAACCCAATGATAGAATTTGTTTTTGGTATAATTACACGAGGCCTGGGCCTTTTCAGTGGCCCACGCATCAAACAATGATTTTGCTTATTTTTATTTGCTTACAGTTTCTGATGTCAGGTGCTGTTTGTAGTCTGCTTTGGCTTGTGTAGTGATTTGTTAAGTTTTAGTATTGCCTCCCTCCTGTGCCTCGCCATGTACGAACTAATGTGGCCTCTAAATGCTGGTTTGGAGGCTTCCCACAAGAGGTTAATGTTATCCGTGTAAATAATATTATTGTCAATGTAATTATTCCAATTGTTGACTAAAAAGTCTTTGAAAGCATCAGGCTGGTATAAGAAATATGGGATTAGGGGTTGATAAAAGCATTGGTTAAAAAATATGCCCTGTCTGTCCGGAGTAATCCCAACGTCTACCTTAATAATTACATTTATAATAAAGACACAGCAGTTCTCAAGGCTGTCAGCAGGGGCTCTTGGCCCACGGCTGGGTTATTTTTTTTTTTCTGTTCTCCCAGTCCATGACCTTGGTGGGGTATAGGCCTCAGCTGCTTTCTCAGACCATACATGCCCCTGGTGGGGTATAGGCCTCAGCTGCTTTCTCAGACCATACATGCCCCTGGTGGGGTATAGGCCTCAGCTGCTTTCTCAGACCATACATGCCCCTGGTTGGGTATAGGCCTCAGCTGCTTTCTCAGACCATAACTGCCCTTGGTGGGGTATAGGCCTCAGCTGCTTTCTCAGACCATAACTGCCCTCAGTGAGGTATAGGCCTCAGATGTTTTCTCAGAACATACATGGCCTCGGTGGGATATAGGCCTCAGCTGTTCTCTCCGACCATACATGCCCTCGGTGGGGTATAGGCCTCATCTGTTCTCTCTGACCATACATGCCCTCAGTGAGGTATAGGCCTCAGCTGCTTTTTCGGACCATACATGCACTCGATGGGGTATAAGCCTCAGCTGCTTTCTCAGACCATACATGCACTCAGTGGGGTATAGGCCTCAGATGTTCTCTCTGACCATACATGCCCTCGGTGGGGTATAGGCCTCATCTGTTCTCTCTGACCATACATGCCCTTGGTGGGGTATAGGCCTCAGCTGCTTTCTCAGACCATACATGCACTCAGTGGGGTATAGGCCTCAGATGTTTTCTCAGACCATACATGGCCTCGGTGGGGTATAGGCCTCAGATGTTTTCTCAGACCATACATGCACTCGATGGGGTATAGGCCTTAGCTGTTCTCTCTGACCATCCATGCCCTTGGTGGGGTATAGGCCTCAGCTGTTCTCTCTGACCATACATGCCCTCGGTGGGGTATAGGCCTCATCTGTTCTCTCTGACCATACATGCCCTCGGTGGGATATAGGCCTCAACTGTTTTCTTAGGACATACATGCCCTCAGTGGGGTTATAGGCCTCAGCTGTTCTCTCTGACCATACAGGCCCTCGGTGGGGTATAGGCGTCAGCTGCTTTTTCAGACCATACAGTGGATATAAAAAGTCTACACACCCGTTAAAATGTCAGGTTTCTGTGCTGTAAAAAAATGAGACAAAGATAAATCATTTTAGAACTTTTTCCACCTTTAATGTGACCTATAAACTGTACAACTCAATTGAAAAACAAACTGAAATCTTTTAGGTAGAGGGAAGAAAAAATATAAAAATAAAATAATGTGGTTGCATAAGTGTGCACACCCTTAAACTAATACTTTATTGAAGCACCTTTTGATTTTATTACAGCACTCAGTCTTTTTGGGTATGAGTCTATCAGCATGGCACATTTTGACTTGGCAAGATTTGCCCACTCTTCTTTGCAAAAACACTCCAAATCTGTCATATTGCGAGGGCATCTCCTGTGCACAGCCCTCTTCAGATCACCCCACAGATTTCCAATCGGATTCAGGTCTGGGCTCTGGCTGGGCCATTCCAAAACTTTAATCTTCTTCTGGTGAAGCCATTCCTTTGTTGATTTGGATGTATGCTTTGGGTCGTTGTCATGCTGAAAGATGAAGTTCCTCTTCATGTTCAGCTTTCTAGCAGAAGCCTGAAGGTTTTGTGCCAATATTGACTGGTATTTGGAACTGTTCATAATTCCCTCTATCTTAACTAAGGCCCCAGTTCCAGCTGAAGAAAACCAGCCCCAAAGCATGATGCTGCCACCACCATGCTTCACTGTAGGTCTTTTGGTGATGTGCAGTGTTGTTTTTTTTCATGTCCAGGTCTTGCATACCCCCGTGGGAATAGGTGTCAGCTCATGTCCAGGCCTTGCATACCCTCTTTGGGGTATAGGAGTCAGCTCATGTCCAGGCCTTGCATACCCTCTTTGGGGTATAGGCGTTAGCTCATGTCCAGGCCTTGCATACAGTTGGTGGGGTATTGGCCTCGGTTCATATCCAGTCCTTGCACAACCTCGGTGGGGTATAGGCGTTAGCTCATGTCCAGGCCTTGCATACAGTTGGTGGGGTATTGGCCTCGGTTCATATCCAGGCCATGCATAACCTCGGTGGGTTGTAGGTGTTAGCTCATGTCCAGGCCTCCCTCTTCCCTTTTTGAACAGAAGGCGATGCTTACTGTGGAGTTGGTGGTGGTTGATTATTTCATCATGGGAATAACTAATAAGTGTATTTTCTGTTCTTAAGGACTCTCTACTGTAACTGTGGAACCCCATTTCCCTGGCTTCTGGATGTTTTATTCAGGTTTTGTGGCTTCCTTCAGCCTCTAGTGGCCGCTATTCTAGTGTTTCCATTCTCCTCCTGTTGTGTCAGCTGCCTCGTTATCCTGAGCTAAGCCCTATTTGAACCTGCAGCAATAATTGCATTGCTTTGGTTTTCAGCCTGTTTTGTGCCTCTGTGCCTTTCTTGCTATTCCTGATCCCTGTTGCTGAATGTTTCCTGTCCTGACCCAGTCTGTTTGCTGCATGTCCTGACCCATTTGCCTGCTTTATGACTTCATTTAGTGTCATTGCTCCATTGTACCTTGTCCTGATCCATGTAGAACCCAGCCTGATGACTATTCTTTTATGTGTTTTTGCTTCCTTCGGTGTGTCAAAGTCCTAGGTGGTCATTTGCCTCAGGCTTAACCATAGGGTATAATACCATTCAGGTGAGCTAGCTCTATACAGCTTCCAGTCCTGTCACAATAGTCATTTGTAAATAAACTCAGGTACAGCGCTTATTCAAAACACTAAATGTCAATCAAATCTGCAGTAAGTGATAATGAAAAAAAAGCATTGAACCTTACTAAACTCCAATAGAGAGTAAAAGATAACCAAATACAGAAGTGTCCTATCCTTCAGAGTATTACCAGACCATGTATAGATAATAACATTTATAGGAATAACCACACTTTGCTGACACTCTCCTTAGCTGAATGGGAATTTCCTACAGGAAAGGAAAACCTTTAAATTAAAGAGACCGGATGTGATCACAGCTGTGGAATATTGACACATCCTTATAAAAGCAACATAACTAAACTGTGACTACATAATTAACCTCTTAGTGACTGGACTGTTTTGAAAATGTCGTACCCTTCATGACAATGGCTGTTTTAACACTGCTGTGTTTGTGTCCAGCTGTAATTTCCCGCCTTCTCATTAATGTACACACACATATTATAGAATTTTAACGACATGGGAATGGTTTTCTTAAGAAATAATTATTTTCATCATATTATATACTTTAACGTAAAAAAAAAAAAAAATAAAACATTAAAACTCTTTTTCTAACTTTGACCTGAAAAATCTTTTATAGAATTTCAAACTGTAAAAAAAACCTTTTATGACATTTGTCCCGAGTTTAGATATACCAATGTTTACATGTTTTTCAGTTTTTGTTTTTTTGCAAGTTCTAGGGTAAAAACCAAAAGTAATTCTTTTTTTTTGTTTCCTAACTATTTTCACCTACAGTGACCTTTTGACTCTAAATCTAACCCTGGCACTAACCCTAATTCATAGATCTAGGGTTAATTTAGATCTAGGGTAATTGCTACAGAGTGACAAACTCCGATGACTCTATGCTCTTGCCAGCTAAAGGGCGGCACCATATTGGAGGAGCATTCTGCCATTCAATATGGCGCCTGAGATGCCATGGGGCTAACACTTTGGTGTTGCTCAACCACATCAGCTGTTATGTCCATATATTTGTGATTTAATTACATTAGTGAGCACTATTGGATTCTTGTTTTATTTTATTAAGGACTACCATCTATCAAGATAACACAGAACTTGTCTTATTTTGGTCATAAGTAGTTGTTTGTATCACATTTACATTATCACATTAACGTACACTAGGTTATTAGAATTTATTGATTTGATTTATTATTAAGTTTTGTGCTCCTTCTAGCTTATATGTTGCTTAGTGCCTCACCATCGAGGCATTACAGCACCGCCATTCAAGGGGTAGAAGCGATCATTGAGTGTATGTGTATGTCCTTGGTCACCAACTTCAGACATGTATATATACGTCCAGACATGTATATACGTCGATTTATGCCAAGGGGTTAATGCCAACTGATGACAAATAAGTTATGTTTAATTAAAACATTGCATTGAGTGTAGAAATTTTTAATCGAGAACTTTTAATTAAAGTTTGAACCACACTCCGTTGTGGTGTACTTTGATAGTAATATAAAAGGTAATTCATTAATAACAAAACAACTTAATAAAAATAAAAAATAGCAATACTGTGTCTGTGATTAATGGTTCCATTACACACATGATATAGGTTTAATTTTGATGTATGCTTACTTTATGATGCTTTTAAGGACATTTTTTTCTGTCATTGCATACATGCAATTCTCCATTTAGTACAATGTAATTATTTTTCTTATATACACTTACACTGTCCAATGTGAATATGTTTAACTTTTCATTATTTTATATATATTTTTGTATTGATGGTTTTTCATTTGGATTATATGATATTCTTGTATGTCAATACTTTTTGTTACTGGACTTTATTGAGGTGTTGGCACTTCATATAGGAAATAATAAGCAAAATATGGATATTATAAGCAGTATGCTTACAATACACATGCACAATATGACAGATTGCACTTTTCTACTAGTTTTACTATTATTTAAAGAAATCAGTAATGGCATTTTATTAAATGATTAGAGAATTATAAGACTGGGGAGGTGAAGAGAAATTAATTGCGGGAGTATTGAAGGGGACACTAAAATAGTTTTCAACAGAGACCTTCATAATCTAGACCAACTAATAATATACATTACAATTAGAGGAACAATGCTCTGTGCTGTATAAAATACACCCTCTCCATTGGCTGCTTCTGTGCCTTGTACATAAAAAAGGAAAACAAACATACATATCATGATCATTTTGTTTTTGAAATACATGTAACACGTCATGAGGCAATGATAATTTATTATACTGAACTATGTAACAAACTCACAAAAGCTTTGCAGAGCAAAAATGACAATATGTGTGTCTCAGACTGAAACGATGACCCTCTTATGTTTAATATACTATATCATTTACTTGCAGCAGTAAAGTTATACCAGTTGACATCACGTGTTTAATGCATAATATAATATCTTCTACAACAAAGAATTTGGAAGAGCAAAAAGATATAGTGTGGCAAAAAATATGTTCTTACAGTATGAAGTTCTATACATCTTAATTTAAAAAAAATCCGCAAGATTGTCTTGCGGTGTAGGGTAGACCTACCTCTCAATCTAGTTATATAACACATTTAATAAGAGCCATAAAAAATGATTTAACTTTTTTTTGTGTTTTGACTGATACATTCAATATCCCCACAGCAAATTTATATAATATTCCAAACCTTTTTAATATAATAACATTTCAGTTGTGACAGCCACATAAGAGACGTCAAAAAAGTTTTGGCAACACTGACATATAACATTTATTAAAAGGGAATATCAGCTATTTTGAGTAAAAATACATCTTTTTAAAACTAGTCTTTGAAACCCTGACAGCAGTATTGTTTTTATAACAGTCAAGCCATGGAGAACAGTCTATAATGGCATTTTATACCCAAGATAAATATACCGTGAAAAATGTTAACCTCCTTGTTTTTGTCTCAATGAATCCTGTAGATAATCTCACACCTCTTGACTCTGGATTTCTACCAGCACTTTCATGTGAACAGGGTAAAAACCAGGCACAGAATTGGCTATAACTGTTCAATATATGTAAGCCGGCCCAGGAGAGGATTTCTGAATAATATTAAAGGCACATTAAGCCTTTTATTCTACCACACACGACATTTTTCCATGGGGTTCATTTTTGTTCCCTTCTTGCAGTTAAATTCTTCAGAAAATGCCTCGAAGTTTTGCAAGGATCCCATAACTCTGTAGAGATCAAACACAATATGTTTTTTTAGAATTAGAATATATACAGGGCCAGAGCCATCCTTAGGGCATACTAGTCTTCAGTCACACATTCTCAGTGGAACCATGGTAGGCATAAGGGGCAGAGAGTAGTGTTAACCTGAGAGGAATTGCTGCTTTGGTATGGGCTTCCAGTGATGCTTTTTTATGACATTCCTTAATAAATGTTACATTTAATTGGATCCTATGCTTCTCAGTGGAATATTTCCTGCTACTTGGGCAACATACTCAGTGCTAAAAATATATTTTTACTGGTGAACGGTAGCTCACATTGCTGTTTCTAAACTCTCCACTTCAATGAGATATCTCCGATCGCTGGTTCTAAACTCTCCACTTCAGTATCTCCCATCGCTGGTTCTAAACTCTCCACTACAATAAGATATCTCCCATTGCTGGTTCTAAACTCTCCACTTCAATGTGATATCTCCCATGGCTGGTTCTATATGCTCCACTTCAATGAGATATCTCCCATCGCTGGTTCTAAACTCTCCACTACAATAAGATATCTCCCATGGCTGGTTCTAAACTCTCCACTTCAATGAGATATCTCCCATCGCTGGTTCTAAACTTTCCACTTCAGTATCTCCCATCGCTGGTTCTAAACTCTCCACTACAATAAGATATCTCCCATTGCTGGTTCTAAACTCTCCACTTCAATGTGATATCTCCCATGGCTGTTTCTATATGCTCCACTTCAATGAGATATCTCCCATCGCTGGTTCTAAACTCTCCACTTCAGTATCTCCCATCGCTGGTTCTAAACTCTCCACTTCAGTGAGATATGTCCCATCGCTGGTTCTATATGCTCCACTTCAATGAGATATCTCCCATCGCTGGTTCTAGACTCTCCACTACAATAAGATGTCTCCCATTGCTGGTTCTAAACTCTCCACTTCAATGAGATATCTCCCATGGCTGGTTCTAAACTCTCCACTTCAATGAGATATCTCCCATCGCTGGTTCTAAACTCTCCACTTCAGTGAGATATGTCCCATCGCTGGTTCTATATGCTCCACTTCAATGAGATATCTCCCATCGCTGGTTCTAAACTCTCCACTTCAATGAGATATCTCCCATCGCTGGTTCTATATGCTCCACTTCAATGAGATATCTCCCATGGCTGGTTCTAAACTCAGAATTTCCTGTTGCGGCCTACGGTAATAATTCAGGACAATATGTACCTGCAATCTGGCCCCGAGTGAGGTCCTATTGGGATAAATCTCAGTGTCCCAGAGGCCAGTCTGGCCCAACCTAATAGTTACAGTTTCTGTAATCAAACACTGTTCTGCCTTGTTCTAGCTTTATTACTTTCCCCATAATTTGGCCCACGCTTATCATTAGAACTTGTTAAACCTCACCTGTATTTAAATGGGCTGTGAACATCCGTTTTTATCGAATGCCGGGCATATTCTGGTCGGTATGACCCACACCATACCTAGGAACAGAATCTGTCATTATTTCCCAGTATCCCATGTGACCACATGGAATTGTAATCAGTCAGTTGTAGCGTGTTAATTAAAACATTGGATCTATTATTGAGAACTGTACACTCCTACACATACTAAGAAAATGGTCTTGGGAACAGTGCTGATTGAAACGATATGATATATGAAATGAGACAATGACTGATATGTCATGTTATATATGATATGAGACAATATGATTGATAGGAGATATAATTTATGATATGAGACAATATAATTGATATGAGATAATGATTGAAATGCGATATGATGAGATAATAGGATTGATTAGAGATATGATATATGATATGAGACAATATTATATTATATGTGATATAATATATGATATACGAGATATGACATATGATATGAAACAATATGATTGATTTTATATGTGATATATGAGAAGATTTATGATATATGGTATTATGAGATATGATATATAATATATGATATGATACGAATGTCATGTTATGATGATGTATTTGTTTCTGAAATAGAGTTTTGACATTTTAGGCATTTGAAGAACATATTGAACTCATTTAAACAAGTGCTTCTGGGGAACTTTTCACAAATGGTGAGTTACAGGTGACGTGAGATGAACATTTAATCTCACCAAGTTTGTACCTGCACAATATATAGTTATAATGGTAAGAAATCTTATCTCACCTCCACTCACCTTTTAGTGAATAGACCCCTATGTGTTGATTAGTATTACACATCTCAAGGCCTACTCAACAAAGAGGGAATGAGATGGGATTTTCTTTCTAACTCTGCTACTTCCCTGCAATTCTCTCTTTATTGAGTAGACCCTCTAATATAAACAGATTTAATCCCTTTAGTTATTAGATATAAAAGATAACTGAGGGGCAAATACTTAATATTTTGATATTTTCTTTTTTTGTTAGAACTAAAAAACAATCATTAAAGGATAACTAAACTTTGACTATTTTGACTCTAAACCTAATAGTGTTTTTGAACACTGAGTCAATAATTAAACTAGTTGAAATTATTTTTATTTTTAGTGGGGTACCTACTTTATACTTTTATTTAATTCATAATGTCCCCAACCCTAAACATAAGCAGAATGAATGATTCTGCAGTGGAAGAAGCTGCGATCGCACCTGCACCACTCCACCAGTTGAGTATCTTCTGAATTGTCATCAATTCAATTTGAAGGTAACATTTGTGGAATCCCTAGCAGGGGTTGGAGACTCTATGAATGAAATAAAATATAAAGTCCCCCCCCAAAATAAATTAAGTTCAATTAAGTTCATATAAAGTCATAAAAAATGTAGTTGTCCTTTAAGTGTTTAGTCTGTAACTAAATGTCATTTCACAAACCTAATTATACCGATTAAATGTCACCCTTATTTGAATCATTTCATTATGGCAGCTGTTTTGCTGCTGAAGACATTCTTTGAAAAGCTGGGCACAGTGTGAAGGTTTCTGTAGGATGAGGAAATTCATATCTCCAAATTGATCAGCATATTAAAATGTTTTTGTTATGGAAAGCGGCTGGATCAAGCATTGCATATCCGCTTCAGGGATACAGATTACATACCCCCCCCCCCCCCCCCCCACACACACACACAGAAAAACACTTGCTTTATTTAATACAGTGTAATATTTTTTATAAATGGGAAGTTATCATTTTCAAGTTCTGAACTAAATATAAAGATAATTAAATGATTTACCTGTGCAAAGTTTAGGAAAAAAAGCTGTTTGTGTGTTAAGTCCAGACCAGGAAGTTTTGGCTCCTTCCCATGTCTTTGTACCCACTTTAGATATGCCTGTGAGGTAACAACATAAATTCAAAGTAAAATAAACTTTCCAGTCATCAGGGATGATGGTCCAGCCCTGTGGGATGATGATCCATACACTATACCTTGTACGCCTGCCTCACACCACCGTTATCAGCAATATTCTCCCCTAATGTAATGATACCGCTTACCTGAAAATTAAAAATAACGGGTTAGATATCATGGCTTAATTTCGAAGACTTAGGTTTCATCCAATCATAATCACGCCAGTCACAAATTACTCTTTCAGGAATTTTAATATTTTAAACATTGAGAGGAATTGTGGGGCAAAGTTATAAAAATGGAGCAATCAGCAGGAACCTGCCATTGGTTTCCATGGTGATATCAGCAGGAACCTGCCATTGGTTTCCATGGTGATATCAGCAGGAACCTGCCATTGGTTTCCATGGTGATATCAGCAGGAACCTGCCATTGGTTTCCATGGTGATATCAGTAGGAACATTCCATTGGTTTCCATAGTGATATCAGCAGGAACATTCCATTAGTTTCCATGGTGATACCAGCAGGAACATTCCATTGGTTTCCATGGTGATATCAGCAGTAACATTCCATTGGTTTCCATAGTGATATCAGCAGTAACATTCCATTGGTTTCCATGGTGATATCAGCAGGAACCTGTCATTGGTTTCAAAGTCACAATGAACTGTTACCAAGTGAAATATTGTGTTTGAAAGAACAATACCTTTTAATTACACACTCTCAAAATGTGTTGACCAGGAAACAAGAAAATGAGACTCGTCTCTGTGGCAGGTCAGCTTTTAAAACAAAAATCTTCTTTTGGCCAGTACATTTAGTATAAAGATGTCTACCAGCCATGTGCAGCTAAATACCAGGCCCTTCCCCACTGTGCATCAACAGTATTTACAAAGACTTACATTTTGCCCTCCAGCGAGGTCCCAGGTGTAATTCCCATACTGATGCACCATGCATCGAGACTGCTCTTTGAAATGCATCGCAGAGAAGTTGCTCCACCAGTCAAACATGTTTCCATCCTTGTCAAAGTTTCTGCCTGTTTCAGAGTAAAATCATTTCTCATTGACATTGAATGACAGTGTTATAATAAGAGATACAGGTTAAACTGCTGCCACATGTAGAAGTGATTAGTTAATTAATTGTGTCTCTCTCCATGGGGTCATCACTGCCCTGTTGATGGCTCAGTTTGCTAATTGAAAGTAAATATCTAATGTCAGCAGAATTAAAGACTCAATGAAGTACCTACAGAGCTTGTGGGAGTTGCAGTTGGTACTTGATGTGCAGAATCCACCTTTTAACTTTTATTCTGTATGATGCACTTTGACTCAAATAAAGCCTTATAAAAAAAAAAAAAAGAATCCACCTTATTGGTCCATCACTGCATAGACTATTCTTCAGGCTCCGTCATGATCATAAGACATGTAATGATTTGCAGACCAGCCTGAGTGTACAGGGAATAGGATGCCCACATCTCACATCAGACCACCTCTGACTGGCCCCACAATTGTATTTTTAACTCCCATAATCCTTTGATTGGCTGGTGTATAGAGGAAATATTGCAAATCTACTGGCGTTTGGCGTCCTGAGGGGTGTGCGGACTGCACCGGGTGACACCAACCCTAGTGAGGCCTCTGCTACTGCCCATCCTACCCATAATTCCTCCAGCGTGATACAACATTAGAAAAAGTAATATTACCATTATCATCAAACCCGTGGGTGATTTCATGTCCGATAACCATGCCAATCCCCCCAAAGTTTAATGCCTGAGGCTGGTGTTTGCTGAAAAATGGAGGCTGAAGGATTCCAGCAGGAAACACTGCAATAGATACAAAACTACCGATCAAGCATGTTACCAGACATATTGTACTCCAGGTATTAATTCACAGGGGTTGTTATGTGTTACAGCCAACAAAAAGCTAACTTCTCTGTTGCTGTCACTAGCAGTATTTTTTCAATAAAATGTCCCTAGACGACAACTAACCTAATATAATGTTTTTTTTTTGTTTTTTTTTGTACATAACTAAAACTTATGGGGAAAAAATCTTTTTTTTTAATTTATAAAAAGAATACTTGGAGGGTGAATATGGAACATGGGGCAAGCTGCCTATGGTGTAATCAGTCTCTCCCTGCTCCACAATTTCTGTAGGGCAGCAAGAGACTAAAGCTGTCAAAGCCAGACACTGGCAAGTGTCTGGATGTGTCTCTCTCTCTTCTCATGTTTGTCCCTTTCCTCTTCATTGCCCTGTCTGTCTCTCTCTAACTCCCCCATACCTGTTCTCTCTCTCTCCCTCTGTCTCTCTCCTCCCCTTCCTCTGTTCTGTCTCTCTCTCTCCCCCCCGTTCTGTCTCTCTCCCCCCCGTTCTGTCTCTCTCTCTCCCCCCGTTCTGTCTCTCTCTCCCCCCCGTTCTGTACCCCCCCACATTATGTCTCTCTCTCTCCCCATTCCCCCTGTTCTGTCTTTCTCTCCCTCCCTTCCCCTGTCTGTCTCTCTCTCCCCCTTCCCCCTGTTCTGTCTCTCTCCCCCCCCCCTGTTCTGTCTGTCTCTCTCCCCCTTCCCCCTGTTCTGTCTCTCTCTCCCTCCCCCTGTTCTGTCTCTCTCTCCCCCCCCTGTTCTGTATGCATGAAGGGGGGTAACTCATTGAAAAATGTATTCTGATCTGTGTGTGATGGAGACAGCGTGTAACACTGTGTGTTTGTGTGAGCCTGTGTGTGTTGCTTCCTTCAGTATAAAGAGCATCCCTGGGGTAAGATTGTAAAATTGAGTAAATCAGCAGGAACATAAGGATGCTCCACTTTTAGATTTCTGACCTTCACATGTTCACTAAAGCCTTTTATTTACAGTAAGCCAATCTAGTTTGGGAGATTCACTGTTAAAATCACCTTTATTTTTACATGATTCAGTTTTGGCTTTGCAGATAGACCAAATTGGAAAATATCCAAGCAAATTGAAAATTTCACCTACCTATTTGGTTTCTGTTGGGGGAGTAAAATGCGTCAGCCACTGCGGCTCCAATTATCCAACTAAAGCATAACAAAAATAAAATATGAATAAATTAATCATACAACTGGTTTAATTGAAGGCTCACTTTAAAGAATTATTTTTTCCACCATTTTGTTACTTGTTCCCCAAGGAGTCGTCCCTCTCAAACACAGTTTCTTTGTTGCTACCATTTTCTTGCAAGTAACCGGAACAGATCTTACTTTAATTACTTTTGACTCCATGCATACCGCTATATGTCCAGCCATTTTTTTTGAGGGAGATGTATATAACTTTTACACGTGGGATGGATGCATGAGGAAATCCCTGCTCTAAAAATCCAAATTTTTGTTTGGAGTGATCATGGCATATGGTATAGTTGAAAACCTATAGTCCCGATCTGAGTGCCTCCGACGCTTTGGTTTCCAATTGGCAAAAACAGCCGATTCGGATCTGAAATGCTGTATATTGAGTAGCTGTATTTTGGGGATTCGTCCGATGCAGCTATAATGCCCAATCCAATTCCAGTTCTGCATGGATTAGGCTAGATCGAACCCTAACTCTGCCAGCTGCTTTTTTTGTCATTGGGCTGGCACAATGATTTCTGTTGACCAGGGAATCACAGATTTCTAAATGGAGACTTATGAATTATTTACTACACTCTGTATAAATTATAAATCACTGCTCTTAGTATGTTTTGTTATTACACAGTTTAATAAACACCTTACATTTTTCATTTAGAAGATTTGGATGTATTTAATCTTATGTCCAATTTGGTGTTTATCACCCTTTAAAATCTCTCACAGAGATCCTTCATGTTCCAGCAATTGTCAGATCATTCCTGCCTAATCTGCAGATAAGAAGAGAGAGAACCCAAAGTAGGAAACTAATGTAGAACATGATAGGATCACTTTCATATATTAAGCAAGAAGACCCTGTCAGTTACACCAGATAATCATGTTCTTCCAGTTATATATAAATGGATTGGATTGCCTGTGATGTCTTTTCGTTTGTTAATGTTGCCGGTCCTTTGTACATTTAATAATATGTAACGGCATCAATTCCAAAATGTGTAATAAATATTTAACAAGATGGGAATGAGCACCAAACACTGGGGATTACAAACTACGCACTGTTTCTTTTTTAATAAATAAAAAGCATTCATGTTTAGTTCCTTTTTGCTTGTTTTTACTATTGGCACATTATGATTTCTGTAAAAGGTCAGTTCTAAAAGTGGAGCAGTCATCATGGAAACCAATGGAATGTTCCGCAGTCACCATGGAAACCAATTAAATGTTCTGCAGTCACCATGAAAACCAATGGAATGTTCTGCAGTCACCATGGAAACCAATGGAATGTTCCACAGTCACCATGGAAACCAATGGAATGTTCCGCTGTCACCATGGAAAACAATGGAACCTTCCACAGTCACCATGGAAACCAATGGAATGTTCCTCAGTCACCATGAAAACCAATGGAATGTTCTGCAGTCACCATGGAAACCAATGGAATGTTCTGCAGTCATCATGGAAACCAATGGAATGTTCCGCTGTCACCATGGAAACCAATGGAATGTTGATGACATCACCTTTAGAACTTTGTCCCACAAATACCTTTCTATAGAATCCCAAGCGCATCACCCAGTAACCCTAAAACTCACGCATCGTGGTCCACAGGTTCTCTCAACTTTTTCAGACTTTTCTGAGCTCCAGCTTTTAAGATTTCCAATATATTTTCAAAGTATTGGTATTCACTGAAGTTCAACTACATGAAGGTAAAAAGAAGAAATATTAATATACTCTGACATCTGTTCACTAAACAGTGAACTAACAAGAGAATTGCAGAGATCAGTCATTACAGGTCAAGCTGGGAAAAACTCTCCAACCTGCCTGTTTGTCTAGCTCAATTCCTGTTCCCAGTTATCTACCTAGTGAATAGTGATCACACCTATATGTTTTACATTGTTGACAAGATCAATTTGTGTTGGGCTTTTTCAAGCTGGTGTGTTAAGCTGACTAATATATTTAATTTATAAAACAAAGTTATGATCTGACATTACATTAGGGAAACGAACCACCTATTAAGCTCGTCTAGCTGGGTTGTTTGAAAGCAATTACATTTTTACGTCTGGGGTAAGATTATTTTTAGTTGACGAACTTACCAAATAAGTGACATTCAGATCAATTTCAAAACCACTTGATATTGCTACAAATAGTCAAGATAATAATACTATCTCCATATAAAAGTAAAGTAATGTGCAGTGTGAGTGTATCCCAGACCGCACAGCAATAAAACTCACAATAATGTGCAGTGTGTGAGTGTATCACAGTAATATGCAGTGTGTGAGTGTATCACAGACTCCACAGCAATAAAACTAACAGTAATGTGCAGTGTGTGTGTATCCAGTGGTGTATCTTGATTTTGTGCTGCCCTAGGCAGACAAAATCCGGGCACCCCCCTACCCAAGCTGCACACCCACGTTACACACCTAAAACATGGCCCATCATTCAGACTCACATCAAGCTCATACTCCCATCACACACACACTCCCATCACACTCAGTCACACACTCCTACTCCCATCACACTCAGTCACACACGCCTACTCCCATCACACCCACTCCGACTCCCATCACACTCAGTCACACACACTGTCTCCCATCACACACACTCTGACTCCCATCACCCTCAGTCACACACACTGTCTCCCATCACACACACTCTGACTCCCATCATACTCAGTCACACACACTGTCTCCCATCACACACACTCTGACTCCCATCACACTCAGTCACACACACTGTCTCCCATCACACCCACTCCGACTCCCATCACACTCAGTCACACACACTGTCTCCCATCACACACACTCTGACTCCCATCACCCTCAGTCACACACACTGTCTCCCATCACACACACTCCGACTCCCATCACACTCAGTCACACACACTGTATCCCATCACACACACTCTGACTCCCATCACACTCAGTCACACACATGTCTCTCATCACACACACTCTGACTCCCATCACACTTAGTCACACACATGTCTCCCATCACACTCAGTCACACACACTGTCTCCCATCACACACACTCTGACTCCCATCACACTCAGTCACACACACTGTCTCCCATCACACACACTCTGACTCCCATCACACTCAGTCACACACATGTCTCTCATCACACACACTCTGACTCCCATCACACTCAGTCACACACATGTCTCTCATCACACACACTCTGACTCCCATCACACTCAGTCACACACATGTCTCTCATCACACACACTCTGACTCCCATCACACTCAGTCACACACATGTCTCTCATCACACACACTCTGACTCCCATCACACTCAGTCACACACATGTCTCCCATCACACACACTCCTACTCCCATCACACTCAGTCACACACATGTCTCTCATCACACACACTCTGACTCCCATCACACTCAGTCACACACATGTCTCTCATCACACACACTCTGACTCCCATCACACTCAGTCACACACATGTCTCTCATCACACACACGCTGACTCCAATCACACACACTGTCTCCCATCACACTCTGACTCCCATCACACACAGTCACACACACACACACACACACACACACACACACACACACACACACACACACACACAGTCTCCCATCAGCACTTATCAGCACTTACCTTTCCCTGGCAGGCAGGCAGCATGGTCCCTCCATGCTGCCTGTTCGGCTTCCCGGCGATTGTGCCGACAGGTCACGTGACCGGGCGCGCGTATGACGTCAGCGCGCCCGTCACGTGACTGTCGGCACTTCCGTGTCGGCACACTGCACGGGGAGCCGAACAGGCAGCACGGAGGTTTCTCTGTGCTGCCTGTTCGGCTCCCCGTGCAGTTTTGCAGGCAGAGCAGAGGTGAGAGGGGATCTTCCGATCCCTTCTCACCTCTGTCTCTGCCTGCAAGCGCGGTCTTTTTTTTTTTTTTAAAGGGCCGTTTTTTTTTTTCTTTCTTCAGTGCTGGGGGGCGCTGCCGCCCCCCAAAATTTGCCGCCCTAGGCATCCGCCTAGGATGCCTCGCGGTAAATACAGCACTGTGTGTATCACAGACTCCACAGCAATAAAACTCACAATAATGTGCAGTGTGTGAGTGTATCACAGTAATATGCAGTGTGTGAGTGTATCACAGACTCCACAGCAATAAAACTAACAGTAATGTGCAGTGTGTGTGTATCACAGACTCCACAGCAATAAAACTCACAGTAATGTGCAGTGTGTGAGTGTATCACAGACTCCACAGCAATAAAACTCACAATAATGTGTAGTGTGTGAGTGTATCACAGTAATATGCAGTGTGTGAGTGTATCACAGACTCCACAGCAATAAAACTCACAATAATGTGCAGTGTGTGAGTGTATCACAGACTTCACAGCAATAAAACTCACAGTAATGTGCAGTGTGTGAGTGTATCACAGACTCCACAGCAATAAAACTCACAGTAATGTGCAGCGTGTGAGTGTATCACAGACTCCACAGCAATAAAACTCAAAGTAATGTGCAGTGTGTGAGTGTATCACAGACTCCACAGCAATAAAACCCACAGTAATGTGCAATGTGTGAGTGTATCACAGACTCCACAGCAATAAAACTCACAGTAATGTGCAGCGTGTGAGTGTATCACAGACTCCACAGCAATAAAACTCACAGTAATGTGCAGTGTGTGAGTGTATCACAGACTCCACAGCAATACAACTCACAGTAATGTGCAGTGTGTGAGTGTATCACAGACTCCACAGCAATAAAACTCACAGTAATGTGCAGTGTGTGAGTGTATCACAGACTCCACAGCAATAAAACTCACAATAATGTGCAGTGTGTGAGTGTATCACAGACTTCACAGCAATAAAACTCACAGTAATGTGCAGTGTGAGTGTATCACAGACTCCACAGCAATAAAACTCACAGTAATGTGCAGCGTGTGAGTGTATCACAGACTCCACAGCAATAAAACTCAAAGTAATGTGCAGTGTGTGAGTGTATCACAGACTCCACAGCAATAAAACTCACAGTAATGTGCAGTGTGTGAGTGTATCACAGACTCCACAGCAATAAAACTCACAATAATGTGCAGTGTGTGAGTGTATCACAGACTTCACAGCAATAAAACTCACAGTAATGTGCAGTGTGTGAGTGTATCACAGACTCCACAGCAATAAAACTCACAGTAATGTGCAGTGTGTGAGTGTATCACAGACTCCACAGCAATAAAACTCACAGTAATGTGCAGTGTGTGAGTGTATCACAGACTCCACAGACTCCACAGCAATAAAACTCACAGTAATGTGCAGTGTGTGAGTGTATCACAGACTCCACAGCAATAAAACTCACAGTAATGTGCAGTGTGTGAGTGTATCACAGACTCCACAGCAATAAAACTCACAATAATGTGCAGTGTGTGAGTGTATCACAGACTTCACAGCAATAAAACTCACAGTAATGTGCAGTGTGTGAGTGTATCACAGACTCCACAGCAATAAAACTCACAGTAATGTGCAGCGTGTGAGTGTATCACAGACTCCACAGCAATAAAACTCAAAGTAATGTGCAGTGTGTGAGTGTATCACAGACTCCACAGCAATAAAACTCACAGTAATGTGCAGTGTGTGAGTGTATCACAGACTCCACAGCAATAAAACTCACAATAATGTGCGGTGTGTGAGTGTATCACAGACTTCACAGCAATAAAACTCACAGTAATGTGCAGTGTGTGAGTGTATCACAGACTCCACAGCAATAAAACTCACAGTAATGTGCAGTGTGTGAGTGTATCACAGACTCCACAGCAATAAAACTCACAATAATGTGCGGTGTGTGAGTGTATCACAGACTTCACAGCAATAAAACTCACAGTAATGTGCAGTGTGTGAGTGTATCACAGACTCCACAGCAATAAAACTCACAGTAATGTGCAGTGTGTGAGTGTATCACAGACTCCACAGCAATAAAACTCACAGTAATGTGCAGTGTGTGAGTGTATTACAGACTCCACAGCAATGTAACTCACAGTAGTGTGCAGTGTGTGAGTGTATCACAGACTCCACAGCAATAAAACTCACAGTAATGTGCAGTGTGTGAGTGTATCACAGACTCCACAGCATTAAAACTCCCAGTATTGCGCAGTATGTGAATTTATCACATAATCCACAGAAAAAAACATCACAGTAATGAGAAGCATATACATCAATGTATCCAAGGCTACACAGCAATTCATAGTACAGTAAGGAGGGGCATATACATAAATGTATCACAGAGCTCCATAGTTGTGTGATTAATTAGTTGTGTGATAAAATTCCAGTTTGCCCATTTATGTTTGAATATTGACTCACTGCTGCAGATTCCTGATCCAATTTATCATTCTGATCTTCCAGGATATAATCTGGATAGCCAATCTGCTCCTTAATAGATATTGCCTAAAATGACATAAACACTACATGAATATTATGTCAGGTTATTGACACATTTTGTACATTTCTTTCCCATGAAATGGGAGCCCTAGGAACAGGAGAGGAGTACAAATAACTAAGCACCGGATGTTCATGGGGCTTTAAAAGACTGTTGGGGAGTTGGGTCTAGCATGGCCAGCACCCCGCCTCTCCAGCACCCCTCCCATTCTACACACCATAAAATGGGCAGACTTTTTTAACGTTTCAGCCCTTTCAAGGGGATTTCATTTGGGCTTCATCTCAGTAACAAAATAGCATATTAAAAATAAATGCTGGTCACATTTGAGTGAAGCTTTTTGTGCACTTTGTAGGAAGAACTTCCCTCAACCCAAATGTCTGTATCGGGACAGAGATGACACTGACAAGCTGTATAGGGACTTGTATGTCAATGACAAGCTGTATTGGGATAGATGACTCTGACAAACTGTATGAGGACAGATATGACACTGACAAGCTTTGGGTGCAAATATATTAGAAAGTTGTATGAGAGAGGGGCCCAATGCTAAAGACTTTGCTCAGGGCTCACTAGAGCCTTAAAGCAGCTGCGACAGTCCTGATACCCCAAAGGATGAGCAGGAATAGCCACGAACAGACAAAATCTAGGATTGGATTAGAGGAAATTAGTCAGCCTTATAAGAGCTGTACATTCCAGTGCATTGAAGGGTGGGGCAAAGTGAAATATGGGATTTAACATCCCTGCCAATTAATGTGCTCTCAGAGCACAGGAAAAATAATATTTCATTATGAATCAAGTAACTAAACATATAAAATACACGGATTACAAATTGAACAAATTGATTTTACAATTAGCTACCTATTTACTCAAATTTACTAATAGTCAACCATGAAAAAGGTGTAGTGCTGAGAAAATGTTATATTATTTATTAATGTTAGTGGACTGGTGATTTAATGAGTGAAAATTTAGCAATAAAATAGCTAGATAAATGCATCGCCATGCTGGCCACATGTCGCTTTATGTTGTAGAAATATTTACCTGCCATTTATCAGCTGCTTCTTGTTAAACTTTAGATCATTTAATGGAGAATGTTTAGCAGGGAAAAAAACAAACCCAAAAGATAAATCAACTGTTACTGGATAAACCAGATGTATCTCGCGAGCTGGATGTGAACCAGACAACTCAAAACACTTCTCTCCAGTGCTGTGACCAGGGGTGAACATTGAGGTCAGTTTGACAACCAATGAAAGAGATGTCAATGGTCAATGAAGTGCAAGAGATGGAGCAGCCAATGCATTGGCTGTTTGAATTTAGAGAACCAAAAACCATTGTTATAAGTTATGAGGATGAACGCTGATTGTCTCATTGTGTAAGATATGGACTCAGAAGTGCACAAAACGGCTAAACATATTAAAATAAAGATACTTAAATATCTGTGAGATTCTGTCCTGGACCAGAATCAGGAAAACAGGGGAGAAAGGCGAGTAAACCAAATAACTGCCCAATCTGCCTTGTGTTGGACCAGCCGAAGCTTCAGAGAGATTCTGTGATACTTGCTTTTTCTTGGGCCTTTTCCTTCGATGCACTGTCCATCCATTGTAATTCATCCAACGTTTGAATAAAAGCTTCACGCACTTTATTGATAAGGTCACTGATCTAGAAAAAAAATATTTGAAAGCAGCGTTTGTTGATGTTCCAGATCAGCCCAATGTATCTACCAAGCGTAAAAACTTTCCTACACGAACACAGCATAATTATACAGACATATATAATTGGCCATGTCTGAGGATATAGGAGTTTACAATGGATCATAGATATTTGGGAGGATTTTAGTTGGGAATGTTTATCTAAATTATGAATTTGTACTGAATTAATAATGAAGATTTTGACTTAAGCTTTCCAAATTAGTTTTGAATTCACTCTCTCCAAAAATTCCTCTGTGTTTCCTCAAGAGAAATGGCAAAAATATATGGCACTTTCTAAAATATATGGCACTTTCTAAAATATATGGCATTTTCTAAAATATATGGCATTTTCCTTCTGGGTTTTTGTCATCTGCATTTAAAAAAAAATAATAATGTGGGTTCGCACTCTATTAAAGGGGTGCCAGGCCAGAGATCTCCACCTTGATCCCCAAATAGGCAGTAATTATACACAGTGGCCAGCACTCACGGTGATAGTGACAGGATTTATTCCAACTGATAGCAACGATCCAATCCAGCCAGATCTTTATTGAGCTCAATAGCCAGCTCCTGTGTATAATTACTGCATTTTGTTAACACCCATCAAGAAAATAAATTAAATATAATAACACAACACACTTAGTGATCTGTCATGTTTTATAATTTAGTATGATTTGTGAATGTTTAGTATCCTTTCCAGTCTGTACACTGTTTAATATAAGTAGTATTAATAAAAAGGTACCATCCTCTTGCTCTCTCCAGCGAATGTCTCTTTCACATACATGGCTCCCACTGCATTCTCCATGTTGCTATTCACGTAACTCACACATTCTCTCCAGCGAGCCTCTTCCAGTGTCGTCCCATACAAGGCCTGCAATATTAATACCATTCTGAGGGTTCTGTATAATGATTAAATCTAGGGAGCAATCAGCAGGATTATTCCATTGGATTCCATGGTGATTGCTCCATTTTTGGCGTTTTGCCAAAGTAAGTTATTATTTAATACACTGTATAGTACTCTAAGCCAAATTCTAGACAGATACATGTTTAAAAAGAAGTACAACTATACACCCAGTGGCCACTCTATTAGATACTCAATTCTAGGGCAGGTCCTCCTTTTGCAACTAGAACAATCTGAATTCTTTGTGTCTAGAAACATTTCTTGTGTATTTTGATCCATGCTGACCCTACCGCATCACATATTTCCTGCAGATTGTAGACCTTCTGTACCTAATACCTCTAGTACCGCTAATGGATGATCACAGCACTGTATATTCTATAATATTTCCATAGATCCAGTCATATTCACATCCACAAACTTCTCTGAATACAGTGTGAAAGATCACCAAATTGGTGTCAATGTTCCTTTAAATTCAGCTTTTTTCTTATCATTGAAGTGATTGAATAAATGTAACATTACCTTTCTGTAATTGGCTCGAGCATCTTTATATCGTCTGCTCAAGCTGCTGACTCTGTCAGCCACCACCCGCCAAACAAGGTAATTTTGTAAAGTACTGAAAAAGCCAGGAGAGGGTAAATCAGTCATAAGAAAGGTGATAATACAACACATCAGAAGTTAAACTTGCTTTAAGGACATTAAAGAGCCACAGAATGGTAGTGTTGAAATCATGCAGAAGTGATTGAGCAGTGTCTGCGATGTGAGTGGTTCTTTAAGGTTAGGGTTCCTGAAGGGTCAGGGATCCTGCCGGGTCAAGATTCCTGTACGGTTAGGTTTCCTGAAGGGTCAGGGTTCCTCTAGGGTTAGGGTTCCTGACAGGCCAGGGTTCCTGTGGGGTTAGGGTTCCTGAAGGGTCAGGGTTCCTGTAGGGTTAGGGTTCCTGACAGGCCAGGGTTTCTGTAGGGTTAGGTTCCTGAAGGTGCAGGGTTCCTGCAGGGTTAGGGTTTCTGAGGGGTCAGGGTTCCTGAAGGGTTAGGATTTCTGAGGGGTCAGAGTTCCTGAACTGTCAGGATCTCTGTAGGGTTATGGTTCCTGAAGGGTCAGGGTCCCTGTAGGGTTATGGTTCCTGTAGGCAGTCTACAGCAGTGACATATATAGTAGGGATGTATGACATTTCTTGACTGCACAGTTAAGTCTTAGTGAGCTGATGAAAAGTTGAGGTGAGATGAGCATTTCATGTCACTGATAACTAGACTAGAAGAGCTCAACTGGCAATGGGTATTAAAGCTGTGATAGTTTTTAAAGATTAATCTATGTATTGCCCAATGTCATCTGAGGCACCAGTACTGTTTTACTGTTCTCTTCACTTGCAGTGAATGTACATATTTAAACACTTTGTTCATTTACAGATCTTGTCAGTGCTTATAGGCTGTCCCAGGTTTTTATTGTGCAGATCATATCGGTAGGAGACCATTTTTAGCACATGTTTTGTTATATTAATGACACATACAATTGTGAAAGTGGAGATAGTCATTGGATAAGAAACCATTATAAAAACTAGTGCTTTCTAAAAATGTCATTCACAAGTGTTACAATATCTGTTAAATATACATTATACATAAAGGTCTTTACGCAGCAGAATAGTTGGAGAGGATAGGTCTCAGCTGGTTTAGATAGGGTATTCCGTAAACCACGACTTCTTCATCTTCGTGGAGATCAATATTTACTGATGACATCACTCCTTGGATGAAACTGGTCCAGTTAAAGTCCTAATTAAAACATATGGATATATTTTAAAGTAATACATTTACCAGAAAACTATTTAATGTATCCACTGAATGCACAATCAACATGTGATAGTTGGTTCCACATAATAATTGCCCTTACATCCTATTTTCATGAGCTCAAGTGGTGCTGTCACCACTGAGGATTTTACTCTTGTTTAATAGACCCTCAGACATTCCACTACACAGTGTAATAATCTTACGGGCAACTATAGGCCAGTAAGTCTTACTTCAGTAGTGGGGAAAGTAATGGAAAGCATGTTAAAGGATAGGACTGTTGAACATCTAAAATCACATGGATTTCCAGATCAGAGACAACATGGGTTTACTTCAGGGAGATCATGCCAAATTCATTTTATAGATTTTTTTGATTGGGTGATTACAATAATAGATCAGGGTGGTGCATTAGACATTGCTAATCTAGATTTCAGTAAGGCTTTTGACACTGTCACTCATAGAAAGCTTATCAATAAACTGCAATCCTTGAGTTTGGATTTCAATATTGTTGAATGGATTAGACAATGGCCGAGTGACTGAGAGAGAGAGAGTCAGTGGAGTATATTCAAAGCAAGGTCTTGTTACCAGAGGCATAACTAGAAACCACCGGGCCCCAGAGCAAAAATTTCCCTGGGGCCCCTAGACACCACCATGCAACTCCACCCCAAAAATGCCACTTACATGCCTCCTAACTGTTCCGCTTTGTGCCTGGCCTTGTCTTATATCTAGGGTAACTTTATGCCTATCCCATACATGCTTAAACTTATTTACTCTATTAACCTCTACTACTTCTACTGGAAGACTATTCCATGCATCCACTAACCTCTCAGAAAGTAATAGTTCCATTAATCCCTGGCCTCATCGTATATCTATAATATTTTGCCCATTTTCCAGTGTTATTTTGGCCATCATTTGCCTGTAATCATTTGCTAATCAAATTTTGCCCATCATTTGCTAATCAAAATTTGCCCATCATTTTCTAATCAAATTTTGCCCATCATTTGCTAATCGAATTTTGCCCATCATTTGATAATCATATTTTGCCCATTTGCCAGTCATATTGTGCCCATAATTTACCAGTCATATTTTGCCCATTTGCCAGTCATATTTTGCCCATCATTTGCTAGTCATATTTTGCCCATCATTTGCTAGTCTTATTTTGCCCATTTGCCAGTATTATTTTGCCCATAATTTTCTAGTCATAGTTTGCCCATCAGCTGCCAGTGTTATTTTATCCTTCATTTACCAGTAATTTTGTCATTCATTTGCCAGTCATTTTTTGCCCATCATTTGCTAGTCATATTTTGCCCATCATTTGCCAGTCATATTTTGCCCATCATTTGCCAGTCATATTTTGCCCATCATTTGCTAATCATATTTTGCCCATTTGCCAATGTTATTTTGTCCATTTGCCAGTGTTATTTTGCCCATTTGCCAGTCATATTGTGCCCATCATTTGCCAGTGTTATTTTGCCCATTTGCCAGTCATATGTTGCCCATCATTTGCTAGTCATATTTTGCCCATCATTTGCCAGTCATATTTTGCCCATTTGCCAGTGTTATTTTGCCCTTCATTTGCCAGTCATATTTTGCCCTTCATTTGCCAGTCATATTTTGCCCATTTGCCAATGTTATTTTGCCCATATACCAGTCATATTTTGCCCATCATTTGCTAGTCATATTTTGCCAATTTGCCAGTCATATTTTGCCCATAATGTCCCAGTCATATTTTACCCATCATTTGCCAGTCATATTTTGCCCATTTTCCAGTATTATTTTGCCCATCATTGGCCTGTCATATTTTGCCCATCATTTGCTAGTCATATTTTGCCCATTTGCCAGTGTTATTTTGCCCATTTGCCAGTATTATTTTGCCCATAATTTTTTAGTCATATTTTGCCAATCATTTGCCAGTCATAGTTTGCCCATCACCTGCCAGTGTTATTTTACCCTTCATTTGCCAGTTATTTTGTCATTCATTTGCCAGTCATATTTTGCCCATCATTTGCTAGTCATATTTTGCCCATAATTTGCCAGTCATATTTTGCCCATCATTTGCTAATCATATTTTGCCCATTTGACAATGTTATTTTGCACATTTGCCAGTGTTATTTTGCCCATTTGCCAGTCATATTGTGCCCATCATTTGCCAGTCATATTTTGCCCATTTGCCAGTGTTATTTTGCCCATTTGCCAGTCATATTTTGCCCATCATTTGCTAGTCATATTTTGCCCATCATTTGCTAGTCATATTTTGCCCATTTGACGGTCATATTTTGCCCATAATTTGCCAGTCATATTTTGCCCATCATTTGCCAGTGTTATTTTGCCCATTTGCCGGTCATATTTTGCCCATCATTTGCCAGTCATATTTTGCCCATCATTTGCCAGTCATATTTTGCCCATCATTTGCTAGTCATATTTTGCCCATTTGACGGTCATATTTTGCCCATAATTTGCCAGTCATATTTTGCCCATCATTTGCCAGTCATATTTTGTCCAGAATTTTCAGTCATATTTTGCCCATCATTTGCCAGTCATATTTTGCCCATTTGCCAATGTTATTTTGCCCATTTGCCAGTCATATTTTGCCCATGATTTGCTAGTCATATTTTGCCCATCATTTGCTAGTCATATTTTGCCCTTAATTTGCCAGTCATATTTTGGCCATAATTTGCCAGTCATATTTTGCCCATAATTTGCCAGTCATATTTTGCCCATCATTTGCCAGTCATATTCTGCCCATCATTTTCTCGTTAAATTGCAAATTAACACCCCCCCCCCCCATTCCCCAGTACTTACCTGTATGCTGCTCGTTGGCCATCTCCTCTGAGGTGGCTGTGTGCAGGAAATACAGCCACCGGATATGACGTCATACAACAAAAAGCCTGGTGCGCACGGCTGCTGCCCTATCCACACAGGCAGCGAGGGCCTACGGGGCAGCTGCTTTGGGCCCCAATAATGAATAGTCCCTGGGGAGCTGCCCAATTTGCCCACACTTTTTTACATTTTTTGTTGTTGCAGGGGTCGACAGGGAAGCCGGGCCCCCTGGAGTGACGGGCCTGGTCCCAGCTGCGACCCCTGCACCAATGCGCAGCTGCGACCCCTGCACTACTGCTTGTTACTAGTGGGGCACCTCAGGGATCTGTACTGGGACCCATTCTCTTTAATATTTTTATTAGTTATATTGTTATATAATATTGTTCCTGGAAGGATAAGAAAATGATTTAGCTAAACTACAAAAATTGCCATTGATAGGGTTAGGGTTGATATTTAATGTGGATACGTGCAAGATAATGCATCTTGGGTGTAAAAACCCAAGGGCAGAATATAGAATAGGTTAGAACAGCCCTAACCGCAACATCTGACAAAAAGGATTTAGAAGTAATAATTTATGAGGACTTAAAGGTGAGTAGACAATGTAATAGAGAAGCAGGAAATGCTAGCAGACTGCTTGGTTGCATAGGGAGAGGTATTAGCAGAATGCTTGGTTGTATAGGGAGAGGTATTAGCAGAATGATTGATTGTATAGGGAGAGGTATTAGCAGAATGCTTGGTTGTATAGGGAGAATTATTAGCAGAATGTTTGGTTGTATAGGGAGAGGTATTAGCAGAATGCTTGGTTGCATAGGGAGAGGTATTAGCAGAATGCTTGGTTGTATAGGGAGAGGTATTAGCAGAATGATTGATTGTATAGGTAGAGGTATTAGCAGAATGCTTGGTTGTTTTAGGGAGAATTATTAGCAGAATGTTTGGTTGTATAGGGAGAGGTATTAGCAGAATGCTTGGTTGCATAGGGAGAGGTATTAGCAGAATGTTTGGTTGTATGGGGAGAGGTATTAGCAGAATGCTTGGTTGTATAGGGAGAATTATTAGCAGAATGTTTGGTTGTATGGGGAGAGGTATTAGCAGAATGCTTGGCTGATTAGAAAATATATGTAAACTAAGTTACTATCTTATTAAACACTCCCATTGGATGATAGATGTGAGAGTCTGAATATGTAACAGCTATACAGGGCATTATAAATACTGAGCAGAGTACAGAACCTGTTACAAGAACTACCGGTATGTTTTAATATTTACATCTAGAGCAAACTTCTGCTGGAATTCATAGAGCGTCATCTTGTTGTAGAGCAATGTGACATCATTTCGTTCTTCAGATGGTGCAGTTGCCTAAAATAAAGCACAGGAGAAATAAGAATATGTTATCCCTTACTGTTCATTACATTAACATTTATTTATATAACTCCAGGAATTTACGTAGTACTAGGTACAGAGCATAAAAAGGAACTACACACTATGTTACACAAACTAGAAGAGACTGGTACATGAGGTAGAGAACTTACAATCTGGATAAAAGGGAATTACAGACTGTGCTATATATGAAGAGAGGCAGACCAATACATGAGGTAGAGAGCCTTGCTCACAGAGCTTACAATCTAAAGGAACAGACTGATACATGAGGTAGAGAGCCCTGCTCACAGAGCTTACAATCTAGATAAAAGGGAATTACAGACTGCGTTATATGAACAGAGACAGACTGATACATGAGGTAGAGAGCCTTGCTCTCAGAGCTTACAGTCTAGATATAGGGGAATTACAGACTGCGTTATATGAACAGAGACAGACTGATACATGAGGTAGAGAGCCTTGCTCACAGAGCTTACAAACTAGATAAAAGGGAATTACAGACTGCGTTATATGAACAGAGACAGACTGATACATGAGGTAGAGAGCCTTGCTCACAGAGCTTACAATCTAGATAAAAGGGAATTACAGACTGCGTTATATGAACACAGACAGACTGATACATGAGGTAGAGAGCCCTGCTCACAGAGCTTACAATCTAGATAAAAGGGAATTACTGACTGCGTTATATGAACAGAGACAGACTGATACATGAGGTAGAGAGCCTTGCTCACAGAGCTTACAATCTAGATAAAAGGGAATTACAGACTGCGTTATATGAACAGAGACAGACTGATACATGAGGTAGAGAGCCCTGCTCACAGAGCTTACAATCTAGATAAAGGGAATTACAGACTGTGTTATATGAACAGAGACAGACTGATACATGAGGTAGAGAGCCCTGCTCGCAAGCTTACAATCTAGATATAAGGGAATTACAGACTGTGTTATATGAACAGAGACAGTCTGATACATAAGGTAGAGAGCCTTGCTCACAGAGCTTACAATCTAGATGAAAGGGAATTACAGACTGTGTTATATGAACAGACAGACTGATCCATGAGGTAGAGAGCCCTGCTCATAGAGCTTACAATCTAGATAAAAGGGAATTACAGACTGTGTTATATGAACAGAGACAGACTGATACATGAGGTAGAGAGCCCTGCTCACAGAGCTTACAATCTAGATAAAGGGAATTACAGACTGTGTTATATGAACAGAGACAGACTGATACATGAGGTAGAGAGCCCTGCTCGCAAGCTTACAATCTAGATATAAGGGAATTACAGACTGTGTTATATGAACAGAGACAGTCTGATACATAAGGTAGAGAGCCTTGCTCACAGAGCTTACAATCTAGATGAAAGGGAATTACAGACTGTGTTATATGAACAGACAGACTGATCCATGAGGTAGAGAGCCCTGCTCATAGAGCTTACAATCTAGATAAAAGGGAATTACAGACTGCGTTATATGAACAGAGACAGACTGATACATGAGGTAGAGAGCCTTGCTCACAGAGCTTACAATCTAGATAAAAGGGTATTACAGACTGCGTTATATGAACAGACAGACTGATACATGAGGTAGAGAGCCCTGCTCACAGAGCTTACAATCTAGATAAAAGGGAATTACAGACTGTGTTATATGAACAGAGACAGACTGATACATGAGGTAGAGAGCCCTGCTCACAGAGCTTACAATCTAGATAAAAGGGAATTACAGACTGTGTTATATGAACAGAGACAGACTGACACATGAGGTAGAGAACCTTGCTCACAGAGCTTACAATCTAGATAAACGGGAATTACAGACTGTGATATATATGAAGAGAGGCAGACCAATACATGAGGTAGAGAGCCTTGCTCACAGAGCTTACAATTTAGATAAAAGGGAATTACAGACTGCGTTATATGAACAGAGACAGACTGATACATGAGGTAGACAGCCTTGCTCACAAAGCTTACAATCTAGAAATAGGGGAATTACAGACTGCATTATATGAACAGAGACAGACTGATACATGAGGTAGAGAGCCTTGCTCACAGAAATTACAATCTAGATAAAAGGGAATTACAGACTGCGTTATATGAACAGAGACAGACTGATACATGAGGTAGACAGCCTTGCTCACAAAGCTTACAATCTAGATATAGGGGAATTACAGACTGTGATATATATGAAGAGAGACAGACTAATACATGAGGTAGAGAGCCTTGCTCACAGAGCTTACAATCTAGAGGAACAGACTGGTACATGAGGTTGAGAGCCCTGCTTGCAGAGCTTACAATCTAAAGGAACAGACTGATACATGAGGTAGAGAGACCTGCTCACAGAGCTTACAATCTAGAGGAACAGACTGATACATGAGGTAGAGAGCCCTGCTCACAGAGCTTACAATCTAGATAAAAGGGAATTACAGACTGTGTTATATGAACAGAGACAGACTGACACATGAGGTAGAGAGCCTTGCTCACACAGCTTACGATCTAGAGGAACAGACTGGCACGTGAGTTAGAGAGCCTGTCTCACGGAGCTAACAATCTAGACTGAGTGGGGTACATGAAACACGTAATGTGGATTAGCGCTAGGTGGTTTGGCCAAAGATTAATAGTGTTTGTTCTAGCTGGAAGAGTTGTAATCTACATGATACTAACAGTGATTGAGTACAGTAAGAGCTAGGTGGGTTAATTAACAGGTATTCTAGTGGGTTGGGTAGTAAGCTTCTCTAAAGAGATGGATTTTGAGGGGCTTTTTGAAGTTTGAGAAGGAGGGAGAGAGTTGGATGCTCTGCGGAAGGGAGTTCCAGAGAGGGGGGCAGCTAGGGGCAGGTGCGAGTGGGAAGAGGTGATGAGGTTGGAGGAGAGCTTTAGTGCCACTGAAGAGCGCAAAGGTCGTGCAGGGAAGTATCAAGGGAGGCAATGTATGGAGGGGCCGAGGAGTGGTGGGCTTTGTAGGTTAAAGACAGAAGTTTATGGGAATTCCCAGCTTTATTAAATCTCAGGACAACTGGTGACCCCATGTGATGGAGAATTCACCCCAGAATCTCCAACTTTAGGTGACTCAGGGGGCAACTAGCTGGAACAGAGTCACTTGAACTGCAGTGACCATTGGACTTTCATTACCTGGTAACATTTATCTTATGTATTTTAGCAGCAGTGGGAACACGTTTTACCTTTGCAATGTCTGTCTCCAAATCCATGACACGTGTCATTTCCTCCTGGACGAAGTTGTCATCTTTAGTTAGGTTCTTGTCTTCCCTTACCATTTTGGCAATGGTGATCATAAACTGAAGATACGCTTCCCGGATCTAAAGCAAATACAAAGTATCACATTAACATGCATATAAATCAGTTAATACATGTTCTACAGATTGATATTAGACTGTTTGCTTATTTACACCATTGCTTGCTTCTCCTCCATTTTCCTACTGTCTTTTGCCTGCCTGAAAGTCTGATAGTTCGTATTTCTGAAATCAGGGTTACATTGCCACTTACCCTATGCCCATCATTCTGAGCCTGGATCTTTAAGCTCCACCACATGTGAGTGGAACTATCCTAAGGGGTCATTACCACAAAAGGGGATTATTGAAACAGTCTACACTACTGATTTCTCTTCTATGTAAATGTTTTGTACCAGCAAAGCAAGCCAACAGTGGATAAGATAAGTTGATTGTTTATTATCCTAACCTACTTGTTATTCGTGACATTTACATAGGCTTCTGATTCCTTCTAACCCAGTCCATATATAAAAGACTGGTTTTAATTCACTTTGCACTATTGTGATTTTATATTCTGTCTTTTTTGTATTAAAGTTCTTTTTAATCATAGTGAACTCCACCCATGTTGGACTCCACTCACTGATTTCAATCAATCAATTACCCTGTAGATTGGTGTATAACATGGGTGGTAACGTATGCTTATGATTAAGTGCTGCTAAAGCACGAAACGTGTAAAGCTGATTTCACTTGTTCCTGCACTGTGTCCATTCATCATCGATTAAAGATACATTTTTTACTTTGGCATACCAGTCCGCATCGTTTATCCTTTCTGCAAAATCCACACTTCTTTTGTTTGTTTTATTGTTTATTATGGGTATGGATAGCCCAGCGATGAGAGAAATCCAGCAGACATAAGAGGATATCCTAAAGTATATCTCTTTTCTTTCAAACGATTGTTTATTATTAGCCTTTATAACCTCACTATTTCTTTAGATGTTCTATAGATCATTTTTTTGATCATGAATATAGATATGGGTGATCCAGCCAAGGTCTTTCTAAAATGGCCCCGCAATAAGTAGACGTCCCCCCTATAGAAGTCTATAGTGAGGGCCGAGGATACCATTTTGGCAGCCAAACTCTGGGCAAGTTCAACTTCAGAAATGTTGGCACAAAAATCTGCCACATTGACCAATTTTCATGCCGATTTGAGATCACTTTGGTGGTCTCTGAGTAGCTTGACTTTGAGGGCTACTCTGATAACCAAAATAATCCGATAGGATCTGATACTTGAAGCACCACCCTCTGGTGTTTATTTGGGGAAATCTACTAATGAAAAAGATTTGGGAATAATAGTAGTCAATACACTTGGCAGTAGTGCGCAATGCCCATAAGGTCAATAAGATGTTAGCTTGTATTAAAAGGGTACTGACTCACGGGAGAAAACATTATTCTGCCTCTTTACAGGTCCATGGTAAGACCCCCACCTTGCATATATAGCTCAATCCTGGGAGCCTTTTCTAAAAAAAAAAAGACATTATGGAAGTAGAGAAAGTACAGAGCAGGGCTACAAAACTAACTAGAAAAGTTACAATTTCTGGGGAAATTGTGTGAAGTGTTCTTGCCTCCACCTGTAGTCTACAACTGGAGTGGGCGGAGTAACTGTTATCATTTACATAGCACATTTAATTGCAACGTTGTTGCACAGTTACATTAAACCATACATTTATAAAAACATTAGCAGGTGTTCAAAAGGCCCTGTCTATGACATCACTTGCTGCTGCAGCTTGACACAGGTCAGAGTATTTTGGCGGTTGCCATATTCAAACGGTCGTATTTTAAAAACTATCAATCCTACAGCGAAGAGCTTTATATTGTGAGAATCACAAGACCCAGACCTACATTTTGATGCATAGTATGTCTCTGAAGTATTAAAAATGAAGGCACAGCCGCAGTTTAGAAATTTCACTTCAAATTTGAGCTTTGCAGAGTGAAGTTTCAATGAATGTCAATGGACGGCGTTGGTTGCAAACAAATGGTCATATTGTGAAAACTATCAGGACTACGGCTTAGCCGTTTACATGTTTAGTGGCACCAGGGATAGCTGAACGTTTTGATATAAGATTTGTGTAGGTGGGCTTGAAAATGAGGGAGTGGTGGCAGTTTAGAAATCATGTCCTGATTTTTCAGCTTTTGGCAGCTCCCACTCTAGCTTTGCCATTCATTCCTATGGGACAAATTGCGCCACAAAAACGACGATATTCCGTGAACCATTCGGCGAAACGTTCCACAAAGTAATAGCAATCCGATCGGGAACAATCTGCACGTTTTGGTCAATTTTTGTCTATGTAGTGTAAAAACTGTGGGAGGAGTTAGGGTGGCAAATTTTGCTATAATAATAATAATAATAATATATATGTGAGATAACATTAAGTGGTCTTGCTATGCAAGAACACTTAATAAGGGGAATTTAAAGTTTTAATTATGAAGAAAGGCTGAAAAAGTTAAAATTCATGTTAACAAAATGGCATCTTGGAGGGGAAAGCATAATGTAATATAAATATGTACAGGGCCCATACCATAGACTTTCTAAACACCTGTTCATTAACAGAACAATTTAACAAGAAGTCACCTTGTTCAAGCTAAGACTTGAAAAAATTATATTTAGTAAAGGCAATTAAGGTATGAAATTCACAGTCTAGAGAGGTGGTACAATTAAATATATTAGATGACTTTAAAAAGAGGCCTATATACTTTTATAAAGAAGCAGAACATAGAGAGCTATGTATATATTGAGATTTATTTAGTGGTTGTTAATCCAAGGAGAAATCTGATTGCCTTTTGGAGTTGATAAGGAATATTTTCCCCACTGATACAATGGTATTTTTGCCTTGTTTTGGATCAAAAGTGGAAACTATATAACTATGTAACTATGTAACTATATAACTATATAACTATGCAACCATTCAACAAAGTAACAGTCTAACTATACAACTATGTAACTATTTAACTATGTAACTATATAAATATATAAGTATGTAACTATGTAACTATATAACTATGTAACTATATAATTATGTAACCATACAACAATGTAACTATCTAATTATGTAACTATGTAACTATATAACTATGTAACTATATAAATATGTAACAATAAAACTATGTAACCATACAACAATGTAACAATCTAATTATGTAACCATGCAGCAATGTAACACTCTAATTATGTAACTATATAAATATGAAACTATGTGACCATACAACAATATAACAACCTAACTATGTAACTATATAACTATGTAACTATATAACTATGTAACCATACAATAATGTAACTATCTAATTATGTAACTATATAACAATATAACTATGTAAACAATGTAACTATGTAGCTATATAACTATGTAACTATATGATTATGTAACTATGTAACTATATAACTATGTAACTAAAAACTATGTATATATACTATGGACCCCAGATTTATCCTATATTGCCCCCACACAGCCATCTTCCCTGACTTGCCCAATGCATTCTCCCACACAGTCATCTGCCCCCAGACTTACCCAATATTGACCCCACACAGCCATCTGCCCCAAGACTTACAAAGTTGCCATTTCGTCTAACAAAAACTCTCATTTTACTGGCCCAGAATTTGTATTAACATTGCTTTAAATGACTGAGCAATTCTTCACATTTGTTAATGGAAATTATATTACATTGACTTGCCTTCTTATGTATAACAAACTACACATTGACTTGCCTTCTGATGTATAACAAACTACACATTGACTTGCCTTCTGATGTATAACAAACTACACATTGACTTCCCTTCTTATGTATAACAAACTACACATTGACTTGCCTTCTGATGTATAACAAACTACACAATGACTTGCATTCTTATGTATAACAAACTACACATTGACTTGCCTTCTTATGTATAACAAACTACACCATGAATTGCCTTCTGATGTATAACAAACTATACCATGACTTGCCTTCTGATGTATAACAAACTACACCATGACTTGCCTTCTGATGTATAACAAACTACACCATGACTTGCCTTCTGATGTATAACAAACTATACCATGACTTGCCTTCTGATGTATAACAAACTACACCATGACTTGCCTTCTGATGTATAACAAACTACACCATGACTTGCCTTCTGATGTATAACAAACTACACCATGACTTGCCTTCTGATGTATAACAAACTACACCATGACTTGCCTTCTGATGTATAACAAACTACACCATGACTTGCCTTCTGATGTATAACAAACTACACATTGACTTGCCTTCTGATGTATAACAAACTACACCATGACTTGCCTTCTGATGTATAACAAACTACACCATGACTTGCTTTCTGATGTATAACAAACTACACCATGACTTGCCTTCTGATGTATAACAAACTACACATTGACTTGCCTTCTGATGTATAACAAACTACACAATGACTTGCATTCTTATGTATAACAAACTACACCATGACTTGCTTTCTGATGTATAACAAACTACACCATGACTTGCCTTCTGATGTATAACAAACTACACATTGACTTGCCTTCTGATGTATAGCAAACTACACAATGACTTGCATTCTTATGTATAACAAACTACACCATGAATTGCCTTCTGATGTATAACAAACTACACATTGACTTGCCTTCTGATGTATAACAAACTACACATTGACTTGCCTTCTGATGTATAACAAACTACACCATGACTTGCCTTCTGATGTATAACAAACTACACCATGACTTGCCTTCTGATGTATAACAAACTACACCATGAATTGCCTTCTGATGTATAAAAAACTACACCATGACTTGCCTTCTGATGTATAACAAACTACACCATGACTTGCCTTCTGATGTATAACAAACTACACCATGAATTGCCTTCTGATGTATAACAAACTACACCATGACTTGCCTTCTGATGTATAACAAACTACACATTGACTTGCCTTCTGATGTATAACAAACTACACATTGACTTGCCTTCTGATGTATAACAAACTACACAATGACTTGCATTCTTATGTATAACAAACTACACCATGAATTGCCTTCTGATGTATAACAAACTACACCATGACTTGCCTTCTGATGTATAACAAACTACACCATGACTTGCCTTCTGATGTATAACAAACTATACCATGACTTGCCTTCTGATGTATAACAAACTACACATTGACTTGCCTTCTGATGTATAACAAACTACACCATGAATTGCCTTCTGATGTATAACAAACTACACATTGACTTGCCTTCTTATGTATAACAAACTACACATTGACTTGCCTTCTGATGTATAACAAACTACACCATGACTTGCCTTCTGATGTATAACAAACTACACATTGACTTGCCTTCTGATGTATAACAAACTACACCATGAATTGCCTTCTGATGTATAACAAACTACACCATGACTTGCCTTCTGATGTATAACAAACTACACCATGAATTGCCTTCTGATGTATAACAAACAACACCATGACTTGCCTTCTGATGTATAACAAACTACACATTGACTTGCCTTCTGATGTATAACAAACTACACATTGACTTGCCTTCTGATGTATAACAAACTACACCATGAATTGCCTTCTGATGTATAACAAACTACACCATGAATTGCCTTCTGATGTATAACAAACTACACCATGACTTGCCTTCTTATGTATAACAAACTACACATTGACTTCCCTTCTGATTTATAACAAACTACACAATGACTTGCCTTCTGATTTATAACAAACTACACATTGACTTGCCTTTTGATGTATAACAAACTACACATTGACTTGCCTTCTGATTTATAACAAACTACACATTGACTTGCCTTTTGATGTATAACAAACTACACCATGACTTGCCTTCTGATGTATAACAAACTACACCATGACTTGCCTTCTGATGTATAACAAACTACACCATGACTTGCCTTCTGATGCATAACAAACTACACATTGACTTGCCTTCTTATGTATAACAAACTACAAATTGACTTGCCTTTTAATGTATAACAAACTACATATTGACTTGCCTTCTTATGTATAACAAACTACACATTGACTTGCCTTTTGATGTATAACAAACTACATATTGACTTGCCTTCTGATGTATAACAAACTACTCATTGACTTGCCTTTTGATGTATAACAAACTACACATTGACTTGCCTTCTTATGTATAACAAACTACACATTGACTTGCCTTTTGATGTATAACAAACTACACATTGACTTGCCTTCTGATCGATAACAAACTACACCATGAATTGCCTTCTGATGTATAACAAACTACACATTGACTTGCCTTCTGATGTATAACAAACTACACCATGACTTGCCTTCTGATGTATAACAAACTACACATTGACTTGCCTTCTGATGTATAACAAACTACACCATGAATTGCCTTCTGATGTATAACAAACTACACCATGACTTGCCTTCTGATGTATAACAAACTACACCATGAATTGCCTTCTGATGTATAAAAAACTACACCATGACTTGCCTTCTGATGTATAACAAACTATACCATGACTTGCCTTCTGATGTATAACAAACTACACCATGAATTGCCTTCTGATGTATAACAAACTACACATTGACTTGCCTTCTGATGTATAACAAACTACACATTGACTTGCCTTCTGATGTATAACAAACTACACCATGACTTGCCTTCTGATGTATAACAAACTACACCATGACTTGCCTTCTGATGTATAACAAACTACACCATGACTTGCCTTTTGATGTATAACAAACTACACATTGACTTCCCTTCTGATTTATAACAAACTACACAATGACTTGCCTTCTGATTTATAACAAACTACACATTGACTTGCCTTTTGATGTATAACAAACTACACATTGACTTGCCTTCTGATTTATAACAAACTACACATTGACTTGCCTTTTGATGTATAACAAACTACACCATGACTTGCCTTCTGATGTATAACAAACTACACCATGACTTGCCTTCTGATGTATAACAAACTACACCATGACTTGCCTTCTGATGCATAACAAACTACACATTGACTTGCCTTCTTATGTATAACAAACTACAAATTGACTTGCCTTTTAATGTATAACAAACTACATATTGACTTGCCTTCTTATGTATAACAAACTACACATTGACTTGCCTTTTGATGTATAACAAACTACATATTGACTTGCCTTCTGATGTATAACAAACTACACATTGACTTGCCTTTTGATGTATAACAAACTACACATTGACTTGCCTTCTTATGTATAACAAACTACACATTGACTTGCCTTTTGATGTATAACAAACTACACATTGACTTGCCTTCTGATCGATAACAAACTACACCATGAATTGCCTTCTGATGTATAACAAACTACACATTGACTTGCCTTCTGATGTATAACAAACTACACCATGACTTGCCTTCTGATGTATAACAAACTACACCATGACTTGCCTTCTGATGTATAACAAACTACACCACGACTTGCCTTCTGATGTATAACAAACTACATATTGACTTGCCTTCTGATGTATAACAAACTACACCATGAATTGCCTTCTGATGTATAACAAACTACACATTGACTTGCCTTATGATGTATAACAAACTACACCATGACTTGCCTTCTGATGTATAACAAACTAGACCATGAATTGCCTTCTGATGTATAACAAACTACACCATGACTTGCCTTCTGATGTATAACAAACTACACCATGACTTGCCTTCTGATGTATAACAAACTACACATTGACTTGCCTTCTGATGTATAACAAACTACACATTGACTTGCCTTCTGATGTATAACAAACTACACATTGACTTCCCTTCTGATGTATAACAAACTACACCATGACTTGCCTTCTGATGTATAGCAAACTACACATTGACTTGCCTTCTTATGTATAACAAACTACACCATGACTTGCCTTCTGATGTATAGCAAACTACACCATGACTTGCCTTCTGATGTATAACAAACTACACATTGACTTGCCTTCTGATGTATAACAAACTACACATTGACTTGCCTTCTGATGTATAACAAACTACACCATGACTTGCCTTTTGATGTATAACAAACTACACATTGACTTGCCTTCTGATGTATAACAAACTACACATTGACTTGCCTTCTGATGTATAACAAACTACACCATGACTTGCCTTCTGATGGATAACAAACTACACCATGACTTGCCTTCTGATGTATAACAAACTACACCATGACTTGCCTTCTGATGTATAACAAACTACACATTGACTTGCCTTCTGATGTATAACAAACTACACATTGACTTGCCTTCTGATGTATAACAAACTACACCATGACTTGCCTTCTGATGTATAACAAACTACACATTGACTTGCCTTCTGATGTATAACAAACTACACATTGACTTGCCTTCTGATGTATAACAAACTACACATTGACTTGCCTTATGATGTATAACAAACTACACCATGACTTGCCTTATGATGTATAACAAACTACACCATGACGCCTTCTGATGTATAACAAACTACATATTGACTTCCCTTCTGATGTATAACAAACTACATATTGACTTCCCTTCTGATGTATAACAAACTACACATTGACTTCCCTTCTGATGTATAACAAACTACACATTGCCTTGCCTTCTGATGTATAACAAACTACACATTGACTTGCCTTCTGATGTATAACAAACACTTTCACTTGCCTTTTGATAGTTTCCACCATTAAAGTAATAATCCCGAGATGGCATCCCCAGGCCAGGTTGGTCGATCTAAAGAAAAGATATAACAATTCCAACAAGAGAAAGTTACTAACACAATACTTACACATATACCTATTTACCAAACAGTGAAGTGTAGAAATCAGGCACTAACAGCCAATATAGAATAGACTCTCTTACTTGCCAGCTCAGATATTTTTGCCATTGTTTAGTGAATAGACACTGGGGTTTTCAGATGTATGTAGCTATTCAGATGCAAATCTCGGCTGACAGGTCATTCTAGAGGCAAAGTACTGTTACACAGTGGCTGTTGGATTACTACTTTCACTAAAAGGAGACATCATAGTGAGGTCTGTGGAGGTATAGCTCAAACATGAGTTTACAGCTCACTGTTAATGTCACTGTTATTCTCTGGATGGTACAGCATGGTGTGGAGTTTAACAGTCTCCTCCTGTTGTACCGTCAATGAGCTGTAGTGAAGTAAATGCTCTCCAACTTATTTCAGCTTGGATGGCAGACCCGCCATCAGGGGGTGACGGGTGAAAAAAAATAATTCTCTGTTATGCTGGTCCGCGGCTGTGAGTGAAGCGTCCTGCACTCCTCTCCAGCCGAGCGGCTTCAATAAAGTTTGTTAAAAAAAAAAAAGCGACCGTAGTTACTCTGGTAGCATTTTTTTTAAAACAAACTTCATTGAGGCCGCGGTACTGGAGGGCAGCGCAGAACACTTCCCTCATAGCCATGGACCTGCAGAGCACCGGAAGACAGCAGCAAGGAGGTAAGTACTGGGGAAGCGGGGAGGAGGGTGGTACATAACCAGCATAACGCTGGCATACGGAGGGGCAAAATCCTGGTATATTGAGTGGCTAAATGCTGGCATATTGAGGGGCAAAATACTGGAATATTAAATGGCATATTGAGGGGAAAAATACTGGCATATTAAATGGCATATTGAGGGGAACAATACTGGCATATTAAATAGGAAAAGAATGGCATATTAAATGGCAAACAAATGGTATATTGAATTGCAAAATACTGGCATATTAAATGGCAAAAGAATGGCATATTGAGTGCAAAATACTGAATTATTGAGTGGCAAAATATTACTGGCATATTGAGTGGCAAAATATTACTGGCATATTGAGTGGCAAAATATTACTGGCATATTGAGTGGCAAAATATTACTGGCATATTGACCAACTGCTCACAACCACTCTCCATAATACATTAGACCGGGATCACATGCTTGTGAGGGTAGGTGGGGCGAGTGGGAGATATTATCGAGGGGGTGGGGAGGGGTAGGGGGCCCAGAAAATGTGGTTAGTAAGGAGCCCTGAAATTCCTGGTTGTGGCCCTGACTACAGGCTTTAACCCAAGATGTTCACAGACCAAAGCTGCGAAACCAACATGTAATTGCAAAAAGTCTGCAATAAATAAAGTAGATTTCAGTGTCTGATTTCGTTTTTAAAAAATTTTTTTTTATTTATAATCAGACATAAGAACAACTTCCATAAGTTGGAAGAGTTTTACATTTCCCCTGGGCATTTATTGCGGTAGGAAAAAATTCCACTAATCGTTAAAGTGGTGAACTCCAGCATTCAGTTTACCCAGACCAGATGCTTTACAGAAAGCAGAGTATGAACAGTTTAAATCTGCCAGTCACGTTGATACATCAGGTAACAGCACCTTTTATGCTACTGAAAATCACATAAAAAAATAAAAAATTGAAGTTGAAGATCTGCAGGTCGGACATAAAAGAAAACTGGAAATAAATTAATATTTAAATAAGCAAATCCCTATTTTAAATACGTAAATGATGTTCTTGCTGGATTCTCGGTCATCATTCCACACAAACATGTCGAGCAGGACTCGTTTATTGAATCTGAAGTTCAAAAGGGCCAATTTTTCTTCCAAGCTCCATCCAGATCCTATTAAAATCACAGGTAGAGATGGTTTAGTAGGAGTTTTGCATGTAAAATGCTAGATAAAGGAAGAAGCATTAATGAATGAATGAACAAACAGCTGAGGTTTACCTGCTAGTACCCACCATTATCCGCTGATGGGAATGAGGCGCGGATTCATTCATCCGCTGAGATAGCTCACAAATGCTTTATATTCCTTCCATGGATGAATCTTACTCAGGTGCTTATAAAATGTGTTCAAATCTTTACTAGTTACTCGCAGACTCTTGTGTGTTTGAACTCATTGAAATCAATGAGAAGTTAAATTAAGTCAGCTCGGGAAGTGTGGAGTTACTAAAGAACATAT
Organism: Pelodytes ibericus; assembly: GCA_036172795.1. Taxonomy (NCBI): domain Eukaryota; kingdom Metazoa; phylum Chordata; class Amphibia; order Anura; family Pelodytidae; genus Pelodytes; species Pelodytes ibericus. Next base: position 250,748 of record CM069866.1, read on the forward strand.
ATCAAGTACCACAGATCCCGGAGGCTGAAGATTTCCAAATTTAACAATAAAAAAAAAACATTTCCAAAATATGAGATCCAAATGAAAAAAAGCTAATCTATCCACCTCATTAATCAACTCTTCAGATATCTTAAAATCCACAGTACTCTTAATTCAACAACTGTGTGCAAACAGTTTGTATTACAATTTTTATGATATTTTACAAAACCAGTAAATAAAAAGGTAATAACACAAATAGAATTTCTTATGTTATGACATTCATTCATGTAACTTAGCACCTTCAAAATGAAACTATTTTTTTTTTTTTTACTATCCTTAGGATTTGCACTGTAAATGGCAGATGCGTCCAGTATCCCTGCCAATTTCCCCAAAAAATCTTCAGTTAAAAAAAAAAGGGAAAATATCTGGAATTAGTTTGCTGGTGCTTAGAACTGCCACACTCACACAGTGTTAATCTAAGTAGATGTCCAGTCTGCACAATGTGGAAAATTCATCAAATAAATTAAGGGAAAAACAGTTTAACCTTTAGTCAGATTCCAATCTGCAGAAGCGACTGGCCATTCTCCCATCAAAGCCAACATTTCCAACAAAGGTGATGTATCTCTCTGCTCGATAAGACCTGAAATGACAGCAGAGGATGGGTCACAAGTCATACAGACATGTTACTAACTAATAGTGTTGAGCGAACCCGGACCGCACTATTCAGGTTCGTACCGGACATTACGGTGTCCGTGCCACGAAGCCGAACCCGGACATTTCACTGTATGTCCGTGTTGGAGTTCGAGGTTCGCCTATAAACCGAAAGTCTTTAAACCGAAAGTCATTCGGATTATTGACTTTCGGTTTATTGAATAGCCAATAGCATTACATGTATTCTATAAAACGAAAGACAGAGCAGGGTGTGGAGAAAGGAAGTGTTCATGCAATACATGGAAATAGCTCTTCATATCGCCACATTCACTCTGTAAAGCTGAAGAGGGTTCCCTTTGAAGATTGATGTTCCTCCTACATACATCTCATCTCCTCCACAATATTCAAAATTTGATCTGAACTCATGAAAGAAAAAATCCCCCCCAAAAAGCAACAGGCTACTGTGAGGAGATAACAGGATGGTAGGGGCACATAGCTTTTCAATGTCACTGCAAGTGAACTGCAGGGCGTTATACAAAATGGAAGAATAACGTATAGAAGAAATGACTTTATCACCTACAACTAGGAGATTTGCTATATAAACAATTCTCATTCTCAGGACATTTTGTGCTGAGCTGGATTTTTAAATATACACAGTGTGGTTTTAACCCTTGAGAAATTCACCTTGTGACCCTGCTCAGCGGGATGTGGTCAGATTCCCTGATTATTGTGCTCTGTGGTTAGAAAGTGACCCGAGTTCTAATTACTTTTTATTAAACCAAATATCTAACAAGATGTCTAAAAAGGAAACTGACCAATACCACAAAAACGCAGATCTACACACAGTGCGGTCTATTCACTAAACAGGGAATTGACCAGCAATTATTATCAGAACTGACCAGACAGACAAGCCAGCTAGCTATTAATGACTGTTTTTTTCAGATCTCTTAGTTTGGTGAATAGTCCCCACTGTATAATAATATAAACAGGTGAAGTATGGAAACTGGAATTTCAAATATAAATTAAAACAAGAAAATGTCACTACCCCATAACCCATTGTGGGACCACTCTTCACCTTTAACCCTAGAAGTTAATGATCAATGACATAATCACAATCTGGATCATAGAGGACATTATCACAACCTGCTGGAGACAATGGGGTATGGAGTATCTGTGCTTTTAATTGTATCAACACTCACTATTTCCTTGTACAATATGTGAACTTAAACATGCTGAAAATCGATCTGTAGCTATCTATCTATAGCTATGTATCTGTAGCTATCTATCTGTAGCTATGTATCTGTAGCCATCTATCTATACCTATCTATCTGTACCTATCTATCTGTACCTATCTATCTGTAGCTATGTATCTGTAGCCATCTATCTGTACCTATCTATCTGTAGCTCTCTATCTGTAGCCATCTATCTGTAGCTATCTTTCTATAGCTATCTATCTGTAACTATCTTTCTGTAGCTATCTATAGCTATCTTTCTGTAGCTATCTATCTGTAGCTATGTATCTGTAGCCATCTATCTGTACCTATCTATCTGTAGCTATCTATCTGTAGCTATGTATCTGTAGCCATCTATCTGTACCTATCTATCTGTAGCTCTCTATCTGTAGCCATCTATCTGTAGCTATCTTTCTATAGCTATCTATCTGTAGCTATCTATCTGTAGCTATGTATCTGTAGCTATGTATCTGTAGCTATGTATCTGTAACCATCTATCTGTAACTATCTTTCTGTAGCTATCTATCTGTAACTATGTATATGTAGCTATCTATCTGTAGCAATCTATAGGTGCTATATCTGTAGCTATACATCTGTAGCTATCTTTTTGAAGCTATCTATCTGTAGCTATATAGCTATTGGTATCTATATGTATGTATCTATATGTATCTCGCTATATGTATTTATTGATATCTATCTATCTGTATATATCAATCTGATAATCACAAGTATTAATCATAAGTGAATTTTGTACATTTTTAAATGAAATGATCACACAAAGTGAAGGTATTTCCTATAAGGAGTCTAGGGAACTGCAATGTTACTGGTGGGGGTACACTACATGACTACAACATTGAAAGCAAATAATAAGGTGAAAATTGTCCTGATCTGATTGGTCCTCGTGTGGAAAATCCCCAGACATTTCAGATCTATCTGGATCTGCTGGAGTAATTATACCCGCCGGTTTAGTAAAAGCAAAGATTTACTCACTTTCATTCATACAGGATTTATAGAGAGTTTTGGCTTTTTTGAAAGCATCACGATCGTCTTGTTCTGACATTTCCAACAAACCTTAAAATGCAGAGAATAAGAGATAAAAAAAAATTATATCACTGTCTTTTCCATATTAAACATTATAGTTATTGGCAGACAGATGAGAGAGTAATATATAGACAGACAGAGAACAGAATGATTTCTAGACAGACAGAGAACAGAATGATTTCTAGACACACAGAGAACAGAATGATTTCTAGACAGACAGACAGATAAACTAATAAACCTATATATAGCCGACAGATAGTAATATTAATAAATATAAGATAAAGAAAGATAGATATATAAAGATAGATACAAACATATAGATAGATACAAACATATAGATATAAACAAACAGATAGATACAGATAGATAGATACCAATAGATAGAAATAGATAAATACACACAGATAGATAGATACAAACAGGTAGACCCAGATAGACACAGATAGATACAGATAGATCTAGATAGATGGATACATACAGATAGATAAATAGATAGAGATATATAGATACAAACAATACAGATAGATAAATAGATATAGATAGATAGATACCAATAGATACAGATAGATAGCTTCAGATAGAGATAGATAGATAGATAGATAGATAGATAGATAGATAGATACAGATAGCTATAAATCATTGAGATTTCCTGAATCACCCTTCAAAATAATCTCCATCTCATCCCGTAGTATGTCAAAGATGCTGTATCTGGAGCTGGTCTCTGGGATGACGTGTTTGTTTAACCAGCCACCACAGGCATATTCATAGAAATCAGTGCAAGGGTCGATGGCTGGGTCCATGTTCTGAATAATCCTCCCAGCTATAGACAAAGTAAAGAATTAGAGCCTTGAACATAGCTGTCACATGGAGCATTTATCAATGGTACACTCACCAGTAGCACACACACACTAGTAACACACGCACCAGTAACACACTCACTAATAACACACTCACCAGTAGCACACTCACCAGTAGCACAATCACCAGTAACACACGCACCAGTAGCACACACACTAGTAGCACAATCACCAGTAACACACTCACCAGTAGCACACACACAATAGTAACACATGCACCAGTAACACACTGACTAATAACACACTCACCAGTGGCACACTCACCAGTAACACACTCACCAGTAGCACACTCACCAGTAACACTCTCACCAGTAACACTCTCACCAGTAACACTCTCACCAGTAACACTCCCCAGTAACACACTCACCAATGGCACACTCACCTGTAGCACACACACTAGTAGCACACTCACCAGTAACACACTCACCAGTAGCACACACACTAGTAGCACACTCACCAGTAACACACTCACCAGTAGCACACTCTCCAGTAACACTCTCACCAGTAACACACTCACCAGTAACACTCCCCAATAACACGCTCACCAATGGCACACTCACCAGTAGCACACTCACCAGTAACACTCTCACCAGTAACACACTCACCAGTAGCACACTCACAATGGCACAGTCACCAGTAGCACACTCACCAATGGCACTCTAACTAGTAGCACACTCATCAATAGCACTTTCACCAACCAATGGCACACAGACCAACAAAAGACTCACTGATGACATGTTCACCAATAGCACACCTACCAATAGCATCTATGACTAAGTGTGCTATGCACAAAATGCATAAGGTGGCTTTCTGCCTTTTTGCTCTTACTACATTTGTGCACTTTTAAGGTGGTATAACGGTTTTCACTGTTCCTTATTTCTACACTTGTTTGCATTACTCTCACCACTGGCACATTCACTGATAGCACACTCACAAAACACACACTCATCAATGGCCAATTCACCAATAGCACACATACCTACCAATAGCACACTCATTAATAGCACATAGACCTACCAATAGCACACTCACCAACTGCACACACACCAATGGCACACTCACCAGCAGCACACTCGTCAGTCGCACATTCACCAGTAGCACACATACTTACCAATAGCACACTTATTAATAGCACACACACCAATGTCACACTCACCAGCAGCACACTCGTCATTGGCACATTCACCAATAGCACACATACCTACCAATAGCACACTTATTAATAGCACACACCAATGGCACACTCACTAATAGCACATAAACCTATGGATGGTTCACTCAGTAATAGCACACATACCTACCAATGGCACAGTCATTAATAGCACATAGACCTACTAATAGCACACTCCTTAATATCACACACACCAATGTCACACTCATTAATAGTCCACTCACCAGCAGCACATTTGCATTAAAATCTGCAGAAATAACAAATTTTACCAATTTACATCATGAATTTATTACAAACAAGCACACACTGGCACCTCTGTATAGCCACATACCTGCGGTAACACATCCTGTTGTTGTGCAAACATTTTCTAAATCAAGAGAAAAAGGAAACAAAGTATTTACTATTTCTTGAGTTTCAGTGTTCAAATTAATGATTTTGTTAATTTATATATTAGCACCATTTAATTAGTAAACAAATTCAGTTCATTGTCTAGTTTCTGTGAACATCTTCCTGCAGGTTCCACTCACTATATGATACTACTCACTGTATGGTTTACTCACTCTATAGTACTACTCACTGTATGGTACTATTCACTGTATGGTTTACTCACTGTATGGTCTACTCACTGTATGATACTACTCACTGTATGATACTACTCACTGTATGATACTACTCACTCTATAGTACTACTCACTGTATGATACTACTCACTGTATGGTTTACTCACTCTATAGTACTACTCACTGTATGGTACTACTCACTGTATGGTTTACTCACTCTATAGTACTACTCACTGTATGGTCTACTCACTGTATGGTACTACTCACTCTATAGTACTACTCACTATATGATACTACTCACTGTATGGTTTACTCACTCTATAGTACTACTCACTGTATGGTACTACTCACTGTATGGTTTACTCACTGTATAGTACTACTCACTGTATGGTTTACTCACTGTATGGTCTACTCACTGTATGGTTTACTCACTGTATAGTACTACTCACTGTATGGTTTACTCACTGTATAGTACTACTCACTGTATGGTTTACTCACTCTATAGTACTACTCACTGTATGATACTATTCACTGTATGGTTTACTCACTGTATGGTCTACTCACTGTATGATACTACTCACTGTATGGTTTACTCACTCTATAGTACTACTCACTGTACGGTACTACTCACTGTATGGTTTACTCACTGTATGGTTTACTCACTGTATGGTCTACTCACTGTATGATACTACTCACTGTATGATACTACTCACTGTATGATACTACTCACTCTATAGTACTACTCACTGTATGATACTACTCACTGTATGGTTTACTCACTCTATAGTACTACTCACTGTATGGTTTACTCACTCTATAGTACTACTCACTGTATGGTCTACTCACTGTATGGTACTACTCACTCTATAGTACTACTCACTATATGATACTACTCACTGTATGGTTTACTCACTCTATAGTACTACTCACTGTATGGTACTACTCACTGTATGGTTTACTCACTGTATAGTACTACTCACTGTATGGTTTACTCACTGTATAGTACTACTCACTGTATGATACTATTCACTGTATGGTTTACTCACTGTATGGTCTACTCACTGTATGATACTACTCACTGTATGGTACTACTCACTGTATGGTTTACTCACTGTATAGTACTACTCACTGTATGGTTTACTCACTGTATAGTACTACTCACTGTATGGTTTACTCACTCTATAGTACTACTCACTGTATGATACTATTCACTGTATGGTTTACTCACTGTATGGTCTACTCACTGTATGATACTACTCACTGTATGGTTTACTCACTCTATAGTACTACTCACTGTATGGTACTACTCACTGTATGATACTACTCACTGTATGGTTTACTCACTCTATAGTACTACTCACTGTATGATACTATTCACTGTATGGTTTACTCACTGTATGGTCTACTCACTGTATGGTACTACTCACTGTATGGTTTACTCACTCTATAGTACTACTCACTGTATGATACTATTCACTGTATGGTTTACTCACTGTATGGTCTACTCACTGTATGGTACTACTCACTGTATGGTTTACTCACTCTATAGTACTACTCACTGTATGGTACTACTCACTGTATGGTTTACTCACTGTATGGTCTACTCACTGTATGGTACTACTCACTGTATGGTTTACTCACTGTATGGTCTACTCACTATATGATACTACTCACTGTATGGTTTACTCACTCTATAGTACTACTCACTGTATGGTACTACTCACTGTATGGTTTACTCACTGTATGATACTATTCACTGTATGGTTTACTCACTCTATAGTACTACTCACTGTATGATACTATTCACTGTATGGTTTACTCACTCTATAGTACTACTTACTGTATGATACTATTCACTGTATGGTTTACTCACTCTATAGTACTACTCACTGTATGATACTATTCACTGTATGGTTTACTCACTGTATGGTCTACTCACTGTATGGTACTACTCACTGTATGGTTTACTCACTGTATGGTCTACTCACTGTATGATACTATTCACTGTATGGTTTACTCACTGTATGGTCTACTCACTGTATGGTACTACTCACTGTATGGTTTACTCACTCTATAGTACTACTCACTGTATGATACTATTCACTGTATGGTTTACTCACTGTATGGTCTACTCACTGTATGGTACTACTCACTGTATGGTTTACTCACTGTATGGTCTACTCACTGTATGGTACTACTCACTGTATGGTTTACTCACTCTATAATACTACTCACTGTATGGTACTACTCACTGTATGGTTTACTCACTCTATAGTACTACTCACTGTATGGTACTACTCACTGTATGGTTTACTCACTCTATAGTACTACTCACTGTATGGTACTACTTACTGTATGGTTTACTCAATCTATAGTACTACTCACTGTATGGTTTACTCACTCTATAGTACTACTCACTGTATGATACTATTCACTGTATGGTTTACTCACTGTATGGTCTACTCACTGTATGGTACTACTCACTGTATGGTTTACTCACTGTATGGTCTACTCACTGTATGGTACTACTCACTGTATGGTTTACTCACTGTATGGTCTACTCACTGTATGGTACTACTCACTGTATGGTTTACTCACTCTATAGTACTACTCACTGTATGGTACTACTCACTGTATGGTTTACTCACTCTATAGTACTACTCACTGTATGGTACTACTCACTGTATGGTTTACTCACTCTATAGTACTACTCACTGTATGGTCTACTCACTGTATGGTACTACTCACTCTATAGTACTACTCACTATATGATACTACTCACTGTATGGTTTACTCACTCTATAGTACTACTCACTGTATGGTACTACTCACTGTATGGTTTACTCACTGTATAGTACTACTCACTGTATGGTTTACTCACTCTATAGTACTACTCACTGTATGATACTATTCACTGTATGGTTTACTCACTGTATGGTCTACTCACTGTATGGTACTACTCACTGTATGGTTTACTCACTCTATAGTACTACTCACTGTATGGTACTACTCACTGTATGGTCTACTCACTGTATGGTACTACTCACTGTATGGTCTACTAACTGTATGATACTACTCACTGTATTGTCTACTCAGGTAGCATCTATATGCCTCCAAAATACAAGTAAATCAAAGGTGACCCCCACACTGATATATTCCGACCCCAAAATCCAGATTGGAGGAAGAGTGACCAGGGCAAACGTCAGACCACTGGTAGCAGGATAGGGGTAAGGTAGAGGCTTAGAGGTATCAGTAGAGTTTTTTAGTGGAGGAAAAAAAGGCATTGGTACGCAAGCTGTGCCAAACCTACTACTGGACGAGTGGCAGCAACAAAGAGGGCAAGCCAGAAGAGGAAGAATATCTGGCAGGAGGTTGAGGATGCAGTGAATACATTTGGTAGAATTAAGAGGTCTGAGAAGGTGGTGAAGAAAAGGTAAGTGCATTTACAATACTTGTTCACCACAGGCAGCATGTTATATTGGACTACAAACTGAACTCACACACCTGTAGTTAATGTAACACATATATTAGCTGCCAGAAGGATAGCTAGGACTGTACACACAGGGACTGCTGCACATAGCTTCACATGATAAAATGTCTACCACAAACATAGAAGAGGGAAGGGTGTGTGTAGAGAATTGTAGTTGTTTAAAGCAGCACATTGCAGGAACTGTCATGTATGCATAATGCTGCAAGTAGCTAGGGGCCATGGGAGTTGCAGTAAAATGTATGTATCAGTATAACTGTAAAAACACATGTACATAAATATTGAATTTCAGATACTCGGACATAAAGAGACTGGTGAATAGGAAGCTATCCAATGCAGCCCTCCAGAGCTGCCTAAAATGCTAGATTTTTGGAGAGGAACTACTTCAGATCACTGGCATAGAGACCATCATGGGATTTGAGGTTGCAATTGTTGTTCTCTAACTTTAATTTACACGCATGTTAAATTGGTTCTACAGTTCTACAGACAATTACTGTGCCTATCATTCTTCCATCAGCACAGGTAGTGAAAAGTCAGTCTGCTGAGGGGACGGTAATACTGACATGATTTGACGATTGGCAAGTCAATAGAAATCATCCTTCATTCATTTGATGATGATGGGTAATTCACACTGTAGCATCTTGTTAGTAGCCATTGATCCCTTGGTAACTTACTCACCCAGTAGTACTTCTCTCCTGAAAAAACTATCTCCTGATCTCACTGCCCTGGGCATGTCAAAAAATAAATAAATCATAAATTCTAATGGATTTAAGATTTAAACTTATCTCTTTGTGACTGTGTTGGTATTCAAATGAATCCACATTTCACACACTTCATGTTCCTCTTTTTTCCCCCCAGTGTGGAATCATGCTACATGGGTACTTCTTCCCCCAGAATGGAATTGTGCTACATGGTTACTCCTTTCTTTTTACTTCCCCAGTGTGGAATCATGTTACATGGATACTCCTTTCCTTTTATTTCCACAGTGTGGAATAATGCTACATGTGTACCCCTCCCATTTTTATTTCCACAGTGTGGAATCAGGATACTTGGGTACTCCTCCCCTTTTTATGTCCCCAGTGTGCAATCATGGTACATGGGTACTACTAGGCTTTTATTCCCCAGTGTGGAATCATGCTACATGGGTACTCCTTTCCTTTTATTTCCACAGTGTGGAATCATGCTACATGGGTACTCCTCCCCCTTATTTCCACAGTGTGGAATGAGGCAACATGGGTACTCCTCCCCTCTTATATCCACATTGTGGAATCATGCTACATGGATACTCCTCCCTTTTTATTTCCCCAGTGTGGAATCATGCTACATGGGTACTCCTACCCTCTTATATCCACAGTGTGGAATCATGCTACATGGGTACTCCTCCCCTCTTATATCCACAGTGTGGAATCATGCTACATGGGTACTCCTCCCCTCTTATATCCACAGTGTGGAATCATTCTACATGGGTACTCCTCCCCTCTTATATCCACAGTGTGGAATCATGCCACATGGGTACTCCTCCGCCTTATTTCCCAAGTGTGGAGTCATGCTACAAGGGTACTCCTCTCCTATTATATCTACAGTTTGGAATCATGCTACATGGGTATTCCTCCCTTCTTATATCCACAGTGTGGAATCATGCTACATGGGTACTCCTCCCCTCTTAAATCAACAGTTTGTAATCATGCTACATGGGTACTCCTCCCCTCTTATATCCACAGTGTGGAATCATGCTACATGGGTACTCCGCCCCTCTTATATACACAGTGTGGAATCATGCTACATGGGTACTCCTCCCCTCTTATATCCACAGTTTGGAATCATGCTACAAGGGTACTCCTCCCCTCTTATATCCACAGTGTAGAATCATGCTACATGGGTACTCCTCCCCTCTTATATCCACAGTGTGGAATCATGCTACATGGGTACTCCTCCCCTCTTATATCCACAGTGTGGAATCATGCTACATGGGTACTCCTCCCCTCTTAAATCAACAGTTTGTAATCATGCTACATGGGTACTCCTCCCCTCTTATATACACAGTGTGGAATCATGCTACATGGGTACTCCTCCGCTCTTATATCCACAGTTTGGAATCATGCTACATGGGTACTCCTCCCCTCTTATATCCACAGTGTGGAATCATGCTACATGGGTACTCCTCCCCTCTTATATCCACAGTGTGGAATCATGCTACATGGGTACTCCTCCCCTTTTATTCCTCAGTGTGGAATCATGCTATATGGGTACTCCTCCCATCTTATATCCACAGTGTGGAATCATTCTACATGGGTAATCCTGCCCTCTTATATCCACAGTGTGGAATCGTGCTACATAGGTACTCCTCCTCTCATATATACCCAGTGTGGAATCATGCTACATGGGTAATCCTCCCCTCTTAAATCCACAGTGTGGAATCATGCTACATGGGTACTTCTCCCCTCTTAGAACCCCAGTGTGGAATCATGCTACATGGGTACTCCTCCCCTATTATATGCACAGTGTGGAATAATGCGACATGGGTACTCCTCCCCTCTTATATCCACAGTTTGGAATCATGCTACATGGGTACTCCTAACCTCTTATATCCACAGTGTGGAATCTTGCTACATGGGTACTCCTCCCCTATTATATCCACAGTGTGGAATCATGCTACATGGGTACTCCTCCCCTCTTATATCCACAGTGTGGAATCATGCTACATGGGTACTCCGCCCCTCTTATATACACAGTGTGGAATCATGCTACATGGGTACTCCTCCCCTCTTATATCCACAGTTTGGAATCATGCTACATGGGTACTCCTCCCCTCTTATATCCACAGTTTGGAATCATGCTACAAGGGTACTCCTCCCCTCTTATATCCACAGTGTGGAATGATGCTACATGGGTACTCCTCCCCTTTTATTCCTCAGTGTGGAATCATGCTATATGGGTACTCCTCCCCTCTTATATCCACAGTTTGGAATCATGCTACATGGGTACTCCTCCCCTCTTATATCCACAGTTTGGAATCATGCTACAAGGGTACTCCTCCCCTCTTATATCCACAGTGTGGAATGATGCTACATGGGTACTCCTCCCCTTTTATTCCTCAGTGTGGAATCATGCTATATGGGTACTCCTCCCATCTTATATCCACAGTGTGGAATCATTCTACATGGGTAATCCTGCCCTCTTATATCCACAGTGTGGAATCGTGCTACATAGGTACTCCTCCTCTCATATATACCCAGTGTGGAATCATGCTACATGGGTAATCCTCCCCTCTTAAATCCACAGTGTGGAATCATGCTACATGGGTACTTCTCCCCTCTTAGAACCCCAGTGTGGAATCATGCTACATGGGTACTCCTCCCCTATTATATCCACAGTGTGGAATAATGCGACATGGGTACTCCTCCCCTCTTATATCCACAGTTTGGAATCATGCTACATGGGTACTCCTAACCTCTTATATCCACAGTGTGGAATCTTGCTACATGGGTACTCCTCCCCTATTATATACACAGTGTGGAATCATGCTACATGGGTACTCCTCCCCTCTTATATCCACAGTTTGGAATCATGCTACATGGGTACTCCTAACCTCTTATATCCACAGTGTGGAATCATGCTACATGGGTACTCCTCCCCTCTTATATCCACAGTGTGGAATGATGCTACATGGGTACTCCTCCCCTTTTATTCCTCAGTGTGGAATCATGCTATATGGGTACTCCTCCCCTCTTATATCCACAGTTTGGAATCATGCTACATGGATACTCCTCCCCTCTTATATCCACAGTTTGGAATCATGCTACAAGGGTACTCCTCCCCTCTTATATCCACAGTGTGGAATGATGCTACATGGGTACTCCTCCCCTTTTATTCCTCAGTGTGGAATCATGCTATATGGGTACTCCTCCCATCTTATATCCACAGTGTGGAATCATTCTACATGGGTAATCCTGCCCTCTTATATCCACAGTGTGGAATCGTGCTACATAGGTACTCCTCCTCTCATATATACCCAGTGTGGAATCATGCTACATGGGTAATCCTCCCCTCTTAAATCCACAGTGTGGAATCATGCTACATGGGTACTTCTCCCCTCTTAGAACCCCAGTGTGGAATCATGCTACATGGGTACGCCTCCCCTATTATATCCACAGTGTGGAATAATGCGACATGGGTACTCCTCCCCTCTTATATCCACAGTTTGGAATCATGCTACATGGGTACTCCTAACCTCTTATATCCACAGTGTGGAATCTTGCTACATGGGTACTCCTCCCCTATTATATCCACAGTGTGGAATCATGCTACATGGGTACTCCTCCCCTCTTATATCCACAGTGTGGAATCATGCTACATGGGTACTCCGCCCCTCTTATATACACAGTGTGGAATCATGCTACATGGGTACTCCTCCCCTCTTATATCCACAGTTTGGAATCATGCTACAAGGGTACTCCTCCCCTCTTATATCCACAGTTTGGAATCATGCTACAAGGGTACTCCTCCCCTCTTATATCCACAGTGTGGAATGATGCTACATGGGTACTCCTCCCCTTTTATTCCTCAGTGTGGAATCATGCTATATGGGTACTCCTCCCCTCTTATATCCACAGTTTGGAATCATGCTACATGGGTACTCCTCCCCTCTTATATCCACAGTTTGGAATCATGCTACAAGGGTACTCCTCCCCTCTTATATCCACAGTGTGGAATGATGCTACATGGGTACTCCTCCCCTTTTATTCCTCAGTGTGGAATCATGCTATATGGGTACTCCTCCCACCTTTTATCCACAGTGTGGAATCATGCTACATGGGTAATCCTGCCCTCTTATATCCACAGTGTGGAATCATGCTACATAGGTACTCCTCCCCTCATATATACCCAGTGTGGAATCATGCTTCATGGGTAATCCTCCCCTCTTAAATCCACAGTGTGGAATCATGCTACATGGGTAATCCTGCCCTCTTATATCCACAGTGTGGAATCATGCTACATAGGTACTCCTCCGCTCATATATACCCAGTGTGGAATCATGCTACATGGGTACTCCTCCCCTCTTATATCCACAGTGTGGAATCATGCTACATGGGTACTCCTCCTCTCTTAGAACCCCAGTGTGGAATCATGCTACATGGGTACTCCTCCCCTATTATATCCACAGTGTGGAATAATGCGACATGGGTACTCCTCCCCTCTTATATCCACAGTTTGGAATCATGCTACATGGGTACTCCTAACCTCTTATATCCACAGACATTCGGTTTATAGACTTTCGGTTTATGGAATACATGTAATGCTATTGCTATTCTATAAACCGAAAGTCTATAAACCGAATGTCTTTCGGTTTATAGTCTTTCGGTTTATGGAATACATGTAATGCTAATGACTTTTTAAATACCGAAATAGACTCCCCATTCATAAGAATTTCTTATGAATGGGGACTCTATTTCGGTTCATAGAAAGCCAGTAGTATTACATGTATTCCATAAACCGAAAGTCTATAAATCGAAAGATATTCGGTTTATAGATTTTCGGTTTATGGAATATATGTAATGCTATTGCTATTCTATAAACCGAAATAGAGTCCCCATTCATACGAATAGATCAATTGACCTATTTGTATGAATGGGGACACTCACCCACATTTTACTTCATTTTATAGCCCTCTAGCCCTTTCCAGGACTTTTTTAGAGGTATTTTAGTGGCCAAAAGTTTGTGTCCCCATTGACTTCAATGGGGTTCGGGCTCAAGTTCGGGGTCAAGTTCGAGCACGGACCCGGACATTTTTTCAAAGTTCGGCCGCACCATCCAGGTGTCCACTCAACTCTACTTATCAGATGAAGATTAAAGGGCGTCAGGCATTCCCACTAACGAAAGCAATAACGGCCAATCAGTACTCACTCTTCAAATGGTGCAGGATACAGAGCTTCACCGGGTCCCATGTAATAACTCCAGTCACACGGCACTCAATAAAGTGGGGTGTTTATTTTCACCAAAGCAGCAATGTCTAAACCCTGTCAGTTCTTAGTCAAGTCATCATTAGGGTTAGGGTTAGGGTTAGCCATAACCCTAACCTGAATGGCCTGACAATGACCCCACAGGGTTGAAACATTGCCACTTAAAGGACAACTGTACCAACATATTAACTTGTGTGTAACTGTGTAATTAGTCTGAAATGTCCCTCAATGAAAAATGATAGACCACATTGCACTCTATAAATGTATATATCACGTCTTAACTGTGTATTTTCTAGTTAACCATAACATATCTCTAGTTTAAGCCTTTAACGATAAATATTAAAATGATTTGTGAAAAATGAACATAGAAAATAAAGAAATAATTGAAACGTAGCTTTAGTCAAACAGTTACAGTTTTCTAATTGAAGCTCCGGAGATATCACAGAAATAACTCTGAATCCAGTGGAAAATGAACCAAATTTGATGAACTAACTTATCATGCAGTAATCATGTCACTATATGGAACAGAACACGATAACTGGTTATTTTGGATTCAGTTAATATGCACAATCGTAGCAAGGGGTTAAAAGCAAGCCGAGGACACATCTGTCAAGATTAATAATAAATTGTGAATGACACATGAATTATTGCATGAAATGAAAGTTCATTCTCTCAGTGTGATTACTAACTCGATGGTGACAGGTGAAAGCTGCAGTGTGCTGTGTCTGTTTATTGTATTCCTGCCAATGCACATCAAGATTTCAGCTGTGAGTGTCTGATAGTAGTGTGATATGCAGCTAATGTGTACATGAAGATTTACATGCATGTTGCAAGAAAGGAGTAACATTTTCATGGATGTTCAGACTAAACTTTAATAATAATGTTTCCAAATTCAACATCAATTTTATATTATTCTCTCAATTGCCAGAGACTTCATTTCCCTCATATGTATCTTTGTTTTTGTCTGTATGCGTGTACATGTGTGTATGTGTGTGTACGTGTGGTTGTGCATTTCTCAATAATCCCTATTGGAACTGTGTCACCTAAACATTTGGGTCTATTCGCTAATTTTCAACTTTGGAGGTCGAATTTGGCACCCGAGTTTGACTTAGAAGAAAAACCCAGCTTTGAATCTTCCCTAGTGAAAGTAATGGTGGATGAAATGATCAAAGATATTTTTGAGACTAAGTCAAACTTTCTTTACACTGTCCTGAACCAGCTGTTAGAAACCTGGTGTTTCTTCCTAACACAATACTCGTGTGCTCAATTTGACTTGATAGTCGACCTCCAAAGTCGAATTTTATTGAATAGACACAATTGCTTTTACTGTGCATGCAGATAATAAAAAATCATTGAAATTGATCTATACATTGGGTTAGCAAAATTGCAATCAAATCCTTAAATTAGGGGAAAAAATGTGTGTCTGTGGAGTTTCCTGTTTGTGACATCACCTGTGGCTTGAAATGCAAATGAACTGCTTTTCAGAGGGAAATGTGTAATTTGCATATCAGGCCACAGGTGACGTCATACACTGGAGCCTCCACAGACACATTTAATACACATTTTTGCTCCTCATTTAAGGATTTGCATGTCATTTTAGTAACACTATGTATAGACCATTTTCAATAATTTTTTATACTCTACATTTTCAGCAAAAGACAATGTTTCTGTGATAAAGTCCCTGTGACCCAGACTATTCATCTGAAACCCTAAAGGGTCTTGTCTACTCTCTTTCCGAGTTGCTGATACTGTTTCGGTGTAAATCTGTTTGCCCAGTAAGTTTCCAGGGAGGCAGCATAGTCTTATTATAATAATATGAGGGAACATTACAAAGTGTCTGGGATCAATAATACACAGATACTGTGGGTCTGTAACTCTGTATCTATAGGAAACGATCACAGTGAATGGAGCTGTAATTATGTTCAGTGAGGGAGCGGACATTTTGAAATTGCTCTTAGGCAAGTCAAAAGCTAATTGGAAGATGGGATTTCCTGATAAGCTGCCAGCACTGTGCCAGAGAGGGAAACTGTGCCTTACAGAAAGGCAGGGGTCCGGGAAAGACAGACAGGAAATACAGGCTTATAAGAATGTCTATGTGTGTGTAAGTGTGGCTCAGTGTGTGTGTGTGTGTGTGTAAGTGTGACTCAGTATGTGTGGGTAAGTATGACTCAGTGTATGTGTGTGTGTGTGTGTAAGTGTGACTCTATGTGTGTGTAAGTGTGACTCAGTATATGTGTGTGTGTGTGTAAGTGTGGCACAGAGTGTACGTGTGTGTGTAAGTGTGACACAGTGTGTGTGTGTGTGTGTGTGTGTGTGTGAGTGTGACAGTGTATGTTTGTGTAAGTGTGAGTCTGTGTGTTTGTAAGTGTGAGTCTGTGTGTGTAAGTGTGACAGTGTGTGTGTGGGTAAGTGTGACACAGTGTGTGTGGGTAAGTGTGACACAGTGTGTGTGTGCGTGTGTGTGGAAGTGGGACACAGTGTGTGTGTGTGTGTGTGTGTGGAAGTGGGACACAGTGGGTGTGTGTGGGGGGGGGAGTGTGACAGTGTGTGAATGTATGTGTGTGGAAGTGGGACTTTGTGTGTGAATGTGTGTGTGTGCGTGTGGAAGTGGGACTATGTGTGAATGTGTGTGTGCATGTGGAAGTGGGAACTCTGAATGTTAGTGGAAGTGTGACTATGTAGGAGTGTTTGTAAATTTGTCTCTATGTGTGTATTTGAGTGTGTGTATGTAAGTGTGACTGTGTGTGGAAATAAGACTGTGTATGTGTGTCTGTGTATGCACATGTGAATCTGTGTGCATTTAATGGGAGTTTTTTTTATTGCTGCTGGCTTGCTTGGGAATCTGTGGTACAAGGTAAAAGGAAACAAATGGGCACTCCACTGCAGAAACGATTCATGAAAGAAAGTGATTTTAATAGTACCAAATGATGGTAACAAACAGATATAAAATGACACTCCACGGATCAAAACCCGAGGCTCTCTCTGCCCCCTCCCTCCCACCTTGTCTCTCTCTGCCCCCCCCCCCACTTGTCTCTCTCTGCCCCCCCTCTGGTCTCTCTCTGCCCCCCTCTTGTCTCTCTCTGCCCCCCTCTTGTCTCTCTCTGTCCCCCTCCCTCCCCTTGTCTCTCTCTGCCCCCTCCCTCCCCTTGCCTCTCTCTGCCTCCTCCCTCCCCTTGTCTCTCTCTGCCCCCCTCCCCTTGTCTCTCTCTGCCCCCGTCTTTCTGTCTTCCCCTCCCTCTCTCTCACCTTGTCTCTCGCTGGTGGCTAGTGGGGGCAGCCGGGGGATGTCTGTACGATACGGCCCGGCTTCATCATAGAAGTCCCGGTGGTCGTGCCGAGGGGCAGGGGAGGATGTCTGCACCCATCGCGTGGGACCTGGATCCCTGTCTTATAGTCTGACCTCGATTTGAGGTCAGAATATAAGACGACCTTGAATATAAGACTTTATAGAGCATTTTCTGAAAAAAACCTTGTCTTATATTCGCGCAAATACACACGTATGTATGTATGTGTATATATACACACATACATTTACTTTCAATGAAACATGAATGTGGCTGACGCACAAATAGATTTAAGGTGAAGTGGCCCACTGCAGAACAAACTTGGAACCCCCTGGTATAGGCAGTCATTAAAGTGCAAAATGACACATATTAACTCACAGAATGGAAATATCTCCTCATTATGTCAATAAAAAGCTAATATTTCACTTATTTTTCGCAAGTCTGGACAGAAGTCTGCGTTTAGTCTTATGAACTATCATGGCTTGTCACAGATCCTGCTGATGATGCACATTTTAATTACACACAATCCCTATGTTTGCTCATTATAATTACACACAATCCCTATGTTTGCTCATTTTAATTACACACAATCCCTATGTTTGCACATTTTAATTACACACAATCCCTATGTTTGCTCATTATAATTACACACAATCCCTATGTTTGCTCATTTTAATTACACACAATCCCTATGTTTGCACATTTTAATTACACACAATCCCTATGTTTGCTCATTATAGTTACACACAATCCCTATGTTTGCACATTATAATTACACACAATCCCTATGTTTGCACATTATAATTACACACAATCCCTATATTTGCACATTATAATTACACACAATCCCTATGTTTGCACATTATAATTACACACAATCCCTATGTTTGCACATTTTAATTACACACAATCCCTATGTTTGCACATTATAATTACACACAATCCCTATGTTTGCACATTATAATTACACACAATCCCTATGTTTGCACATTAGAATTACACACAATCCCTATGTTTGCACATTAGAATTACACACAATCCCTATGTTTGCACATTAGAATTACACACAATCCCTATAGGAATGATAGGAATACATCAGATAGTAGGAGCTGGTAGCAGTACATAAGATAGTAGGAGCTGATAGCAGTACATCAGACAGTACTAGCTGATAACAGTACATCAGATAATAGGAACTGTTAGGAGTACATTAGATAATAGGAGCTGATAGGAGTACATCAGATAGTAGGAGCTGGTAGCAGTACATGATACAGTAGGAGCTGTTAGGAGTACATCAGATAGTAGGAGCTGATAGTAATACATCAGATAGTAGGAGCTGATAGGAATACATCAGATAGTAGGAGATGGTAGCAGTACATCAGATAGTAGGAGCTGATATGAGTACATCAGATAGTAGGAGCTAATAAGAGTACATCAGATAGTAGGAGCAAGTAGGAGTACATCAGATATTAGGAGCTGATAGCAGTACATCAGACAGTATGAGCTGATAACAGTGCATCAGATAGCAGAGCAGGTAGGCGTAAAGTAGAATATTTTAAAGGAGCTACATCCTCTTCAATGTTATTACTTGGCTGCTTTGATTTTTTGCTACCCAGAAATTTTAATCAATGCCACAACAGAACGGTTTCTGTACCTTGTTACCTGATACTGCTCCAATTCAGTTCTAAATGGAGCGATACTACCCTCTAATGAACAAGGGCTCTTTGTGAGCTGGTTGCATTGAATAAACAGTGGAAGGCTTAGTTTCTTTTTATGTTCGGGTTCTGTACCTTGCACACACAATACTTCTATAAACAGCCTTACTTTGTTTCCAAAATTCTTTCCCCAGTCTCACATTTCCAAGTAAATCACATTACTGTCAATTTCACAACATACTTTGCATTGAAGAATGTGTCTCTTATTATTATGTTTGTGTGATACATTTATTATGCTAAATATTCTTTTAAAATCTAATTTTATTTTGCCAGTCTCCATGAAAATAGACTTTGCAAAAGTATCTGAACAGGAGACATAGATGGCATGGAATGTGATCTTGCTTTACCCAACACATTTGCTCATCATGGATACTGGACATTTGTAGAAATTAGTTCAAGGAAGGACTGCCATAAAATCCAATTATGTCTGAGTTTGTGACTATCATTCCAAAATGTAGTTAATATCACTTCCAAAACATTAACTGAGGAATACATTCTTGACATTTTATAAAATTAAGGGTTGTTTAGATATCTTGAGTGTATTGAGATGTGATCGGCAGCAGATTAGATGGCTCTACTTGTTAGGTGGGACAAATAGTATGTGCCCCCCCCCCCCCCCCCCAACAAGTTCCCATGCAAAATAACCCTACCAGACAGGTACACTTGCTAAAAAACAACCATCTTTTCTTATCTTGTAGATTGCCACGGTGCCTTCTACCATCACAATTACCCTGGTAGTTCGCACAGACCGGCCAGACATGTTCCCTATCCATGCCTGCCAAAAAACTCTACTATAAATCACAGTTCACAGTTTTGTTTTGTAAGAAACTGTACATTTTTAAAGTTGTTTTTTTACAAATTTGTAGGCACAAACTGCACTTGGCTGACACTGGTCACAATGGCAGCATTTTATACTTCTGCCTTAATGTGTTTTTATCCAAAGAGAGCCCTGGATCTGGCAAGGACACATTTATCAAACACTGCAGCTCTAATCTTTATTAATTACAGAAAATCTATTTAATGGAAGATCTTGGAAGGATCTCACTGTGTTCTAACAGAATCAGTTATTTGCTTTAAATTGAGAAACATTTACAAAATGCTTTTAATTTGCATAATCTTTATCTAATTAAACATCCAGTCTGCCATGAAAGAAACAAACAGTGACAAACACAACAAATGAGACAGATAATCTTTGAAATGTAGCTTTTGTTTAATTTGCCTATTGGGATGATAATTGAGACTCATCTCTGTAATCATCACAGTTTGAAACTTTGTCAGGACAAGCTGTGTTCTGATGATAACAGAGATACGTAAATAACCAAGCATATTAAATTACCTTGTCAAATAATATGCAAATTCTAAAATAAAAAGCACATCTGGCAAGTGGAAACCACCAATGTCCTATAAAGGATACCTCATTTCAAATATTTTCATTTCTTTGTTTGTCTCACTAAGACTTTCTTAAGACCGGCTCATTCATCAGTAGTGTGACCAAGTTAATTCTCAGTATATTTACCTTGGATTCTGACTAATATTTAGCAGAGTGCCCACTATAGGACAAAGTTCAATAAAAAGACACAGACATGTTTTTTAGAATGTTTGCTCTGTATAGCTCCATCAGTGGGTGGACATGTTGTTTAGAATCTTTGCTCTGTATAGCTCCATCAGGGGTGGACATGTTGTTTAGAATCTTTGCGCTGTATAGCTCTATCAGGGGGCAGACATGTTGTTTAGAATCCTTGCTCTGTATAGCTCTATCAGGGGTGGACATGTTGTTTAGAATCTTTGCTCTGTATAGCTCTATCAGGGGGTGGACATGTTGTTTAGAATCTTTGTCTGTATAGCTCTATCAGAGGTGGACATGTTGCTTAGAATCTTGCTCTATATATTTATATAAGGGGACAGACATGTTGTTTAGAATCTTTGCTCTGTATAGCTCTATCAGGGGTGGACATGTTAGAATCTTTGCTCTGTATAGCTCTGTCAGGGGGCAGACATGTTGCTTAGAATCTTTACTTTGTATAGCTCTATCAGGGGTGGACATGTTGTTTAGAATATTTGCTCTGCATAGCTCTATCAGGTGGCAGACATGTTTTTAGAATCTTTGCTCTGTATAGCTCTATCAGGGGCCGGACATGTTGTTTAGAATCTTTGCTCTGTATAGCTCTATCAGGGTCCGGACATGCTGTTTAGAATCTTTGCTCTGTATAGCTCTATCAGGGGGTGGGACATGTTGTTTAGAATCTTTGCTCTGTATAGCTCTATCAGGGGCCGGACATGTTGTTTAGAATCTTTGCTCTGTATAGTTCTATCAGGGGCCGGACATGTTGGTTAGAATCTTTGCTCTGTATAGCTCTATCAGGGGGTGGGACATGTTGTTTAGAATCTTTGCTCTTTATAGCTCTTTTAGGGGGTGGGACATGTTGTTTAGAATCTTTGCTCTGAATAGCTCTATCAGGGGCCGGACATGTTTTTTAGAATCTTTGCTCTGTATAGCTCTATCAGGGGCCGGACATGCTGCTTAGAATCTTTGCTCTGTATAGCTCTATCAGGGGGTGGGACATGTTGTTTAGAATCTTTGCTCTGTATAGTTCTATCAGGGGGCAGACATGTTTGTTAGAATCTTTGCTCTGTATAGCTCTATCAGGGGTTGGGACATGTTGTTTAGAATCTTTGCTCTGCGTAGCTCTATCAGGGGCAGACATGTTGTTTAGAATTATTGCTCTGTATAGCTCTATCAGGAGGTGGACATGTTGTTTAGAATCTTTGCTCTGTATAGCTCTATCAGGGGGCAGACATGTTGTTTAGAATCTTTGCTCTGTATAGCTCTATCAGGGGGCAGACATGTTGTTTAGAATCTTTTGCAGACAGTTGTACTTTACTGAGTGGTGTATCTTATTTTAGCATCAAAGAACTGAAAGAAGAAAATGACAGTCTATGCAGAGTGTAAAGAGTTAATCTGCTTCTCATGTGTGGAGAGATTTATGAATAGTTCTACTATAATAAACAAAGTTACATTTAGATCTTCAAAGTGTTTTTTCTTCATTATATAACTGTGCTCTTGGGGGAGTATTATTTTACAGAGAATCTGTCAGTAAGACTGCTGAGCTCACTGTCCCACTCACAGATGTGACCTCTACCTCATAGTAAAAGCACAGAGGACGTATTCAAATATTTCAAGTGTAGTCTGGTGTGGACCACAGCATGCTATTTACTATTACAGACAAGAGAGTGGCATTCTTGGACCAAATATTTTTGTAGAGATTTATAGCCATTTGCCAATAATTAGTTTACCAGGAAGTATTGTATTTCCTCTATTCTAAGACGCACTTTCCCCCCAATTTTAAGAGCTCTGGGAAAGGGGCCGCAGGATGTAAGATGCAATTTTTGTATTGGAAGCCGAGATTTGCCTTTTGACTGACGTAAGGAGGGAGGAGTTTCGGTGCTGGTGGACATGCAATGCTCTTCTTCGAGGGGTGTGTCTTAGAATCGATGGCATATTAGAGAGTCGAGAAGTAACTCGAGAAGTCGAGAAGTACGATTCTGAACATTGACATAGAATGTGAAAGGGACAGGATCAGGTCATGGATTTAATGGATACCAGGGGAGGACTGGCATTGGGGGTAATTGTCACCACTGTTCACCTCTTCAAAGTGCATTTTTAGTATTTATATACAATTATCTTGCATGTCTATCAATCTTTACTTTACTGAGTAGTGGATGCATGGAATAGTCGTCCAGCAGAAGTGGTAGAGGTTAATACAGTGAGGGAGTTTAAGCATGCATGGGATAGGTATAAGGCTATCCTAGATATAAGATAAGGCCAGGGACTAATGAAAGTATTACTTTACTGAGAGGGTAGTGGATGTATGGAATAGTCTTCCAGTAGAAGTGGTAGAGGTTAATACAGTGAGGGAGTTTAAGCATGCATGGGATAGGTATAAGGCTATCCTAGATATAAGATAAGGCCAGGGACTAATGAAAGTATTACATTACTGAGAGGGTAGTGGATGTATGGAATAGTCTTCCAGTAGAAGTGGTAGAGGTTAATACAGTGAAGGAGTTTAAGCATGCATGGGATAGGTATAAGGCTATCCTAGATATAAGATAAGGCCAGGGACTAATGAAAGTATTACATTACTGAGAGGGTAGTGGATGTATGGAATAGTCTTCCAGTAGAAGTGGTAGAGGTTAATACAGTGAAGGAGTTTAAGCATGCATGGGATAGGTATAAGGCTATCCTAGATATAAGATAAGGCCAGGGACTAATGAAAGTATTACATTACTGAGAGGGTAGTGGATGTATGGAATAGTCTTCCAGTAGAAGTGGTAGAGGTTAATACAGTGAAGGAGTTTAAGCATGTGTGGGATAGGTATAAGGCTATCCTAGATATAAGATAAGGTCAGGGACTAATGAAAGTATTACATTACTGAGAGGGTAGTGGATGTATGGAATAGTCTTCCAGTAGAAGTGGTAGAGGTTAATACAGTGAAGGAGTTTAAGCATGCATGGGATAGGTATAAGGCTATCCTAGATATAAGATAAGACCAGGGACTAATGAAAGTATTACATTACTGAGAGGGTAGTGGATGTATGGAATAGTCTTCCAGTAGAAGTGGTAGAGGTTAATACAGTGAAGGAGTTTACGCATGCATGAGATAGGTATAAGGCTATCCTAGATATAAGATAAGACCAGGGACTAATGAAAGTATTACTTTACTGAGAGGGTAGTGGATGCATGGAATAGTCTTCCAGTAGAAGTGGTAGAGGTTAATACAGTGAGGGAGTTTATGCATTCATGGGATAGGTATAAGGCTATCCTAGATATAAGATAAGGTCAGGGACTAATGAAAGTATTACCTTACTGAGAGGGTAGTGGATGTATGGAACAGTCTTCCAGTAGAAGTGGTAGAGGTTAATACAGTGATGGAGTTTAAGCATGCATGGGATAGGTATAAGGCTATCCTAGATATAAGATAAGTCCAAGGGACTAATGAAAGTATTACTTTACTGAGAGGGTAGTGGATGTATGGAATAGTCTTCCAGTAGAAGTGGTAGAGGGCAATACAGTGAAGGAGTTAAAGCATGCATGGCATAGGTATAAGGCTATCCTAGATATCAGATAAGGCCAGGGACTAATGAAAGTATTACTTTACTGAGAGGGTAGTGGATGGATGGAATAGTCTTCCAGTAGAAGTGGTAGAGGTTAATACAGTGAAGGAGTTTAAGCATGCATGGGATAGGTATAAGGCTTTCCTAGATATAAGATAAGGTCAGGGACTAATGAAAGTATTACTATACTGAGAGGGTAGTGGATGTATGGAATAGTCTTCCAGCAGAAGTGGTAGAGGTTAATACAGTGAAGGAGTTTAAGCATGTGTGCTATAGGTATAAGGCAATCCTAGATAAAAGATAAGGTCAGGGACTAATGAAAGTATTCAGATTTTTTCAATTATTTTAAATGGGGCAGACTAGATTGCCTAACGGTTGTTTTTGACCCCTGGGCTAAAAGTAGCCAGCCCTCCACTCATTCATGCTATATTGATTTTGCTTCTCATTTAACTTTAAACTTATAGTTTAGAATTTTTCGTTAATTTATTGAGATATAATTTTTATTAAATTTTATTGTCTTGAAATTATTTTATTATTGGTAATATCTCTACACATCTGTCAAAAAAACAGCTATCCCAGCATTACTACAAACAGTAGACATCATAGAGGAGAAGCATTTCTCACTAAATGCATCTTTGACATGCATGTTTATATGTGGAGTGTACCTGTACATGCATGTGCACTGGGATTATGACTAGTGTTGAGCGAACGCGAACCGCACTGTTCGAGTTCGTACCGAACATTACGTTTTTTGGACCCCGGACCCGAACACGGACATTCCACTGTATGTTCGTGTTGGAGTTCGGGGTTTGGCTATAAACCGAAATTCTATAAACATTCGAAAAGACATTCGGTGTATAGACTTTCGGTTCATAGAATAGCAATAGCATTACATGTATTGCATAAACCGAAAGTCTATAAACCGAGTATCTTTCGGTTTATAGACTTTCGTTTTATAGAATACATGTAATGCTATTGCTATTCTATAAACCGAAATAGAGTCCTCATTCATACGAATAGGTCAACTGACCTATTCGTATGAATGGGGACTCTAATTCGGTTTATAGAATAGCAATAGCATTACATGTATTACATCTGAGAGTCAAATAGAACCATCAAATACTGTGCTTACAGCGCACTTTGAAAAATTCTAATAGTTTTGGGTGGTAAATAGTACATTTGCGTCTTGTGGTGCACTTCATATCTGAGAGTCAAATAGAACCGTCAAATACTGTGCTTACGGCGCACTTTGAAAAATTCTAATAGTTTTGGGTGGTAAATAGTACATTTGTGTCTTGCGGTGCACTTCATATCTGAGAGTCAAATAGAACCATCAAATACTGTGCTTACAGCGCACTTTGAAAAATTCTAATAGTTTTGGGTGGTAAATAGTACATTTGTGTCTTGCGGTGCACTTCATATCTGAGAGTCAAATAGAACCATCAAATACTGTGCTTACAGCGCACTTTGAAAAATTCTAATAGTTTTGGGTGGTAAATAGTACATTTGCGTCTTGCAGTGCACTTCATATCTGAGAGTCAAATAGAACAGTCCAATACTGTGCTTACAGCGCACTTTGAAAAATTCTGGCTACCTCCTCCTCCTCCAGCGCTGCTTCCACCTACACCGCCACGGTCACCGCCTCCTCAACCTATGGGTCACTTAGTATAAAATGAAAGAGAATACCCTGCACTCCAACCCTCTCTCAAATGGATAATTCTGTTGATCCTCCTGGCAGCCATGCTTTAGATTTAAATTTATGTTCTTCCAAAGCTAAAATCAAAGATTCCATCTAGTGCTATTTTATGGCTCAGCTGTATTTGTAATTTGTATGTATTTTATGTTTTTTGAAGTTATTTCCCTATCCATATTTGTTTGCAGGGCACTTGTCCTACTCTTTCCCCCATTTTACTTTATTTTGCAGCCCTCTAGCCCTTTCCATGACTTTTTTAGAGGCATTTTAGTGGCCAAAAGTTTGTGTCCCCATTGACTTCAATGGGGTTCGGGGTCAAGTTTGGGGTCAAGTTCGAGCACGGACCCGGACTTTTTTCCGAAGTTCGGCCGAACCTGCCGAACACGAACATCCAGGTGTCCATTCAAGTCTAATTATGACACAAATAGTGACACACCTATAAGTTACATCATTTATTCACAGTGAGGCCTTTCCATACTTTCTGTACATTCTTGTGGTTGTGATGTTCAGTGCATGAAGTGGTTTATTTGTATCATATCGTTTCATTGCTCTCACCCTGTGGATATACAAGGCCCACATAATTAAGCTTTGTTATTCTGAAATAGGTCCATGCCTTCAGGGGAATAAGCTGAATCCACACCTTTGTTGGTGTGTAAGACACTTGGCATGCTGTATATTGACAGCAGATCTTGGGTTACCACTGAAGGAGATTTTTTCCTTCTTCTCAAAATCTCTCATTTTTAAACACAAGAAACTACTTTCTCAATGAGGTGGAGACCAACTGCTAGAATGAAACAGTCACACAGGTCTGGCTGCTTCAAAACAACATATGTTGCTAATTATGCTGGTTACAAGGAGAATAGTACTAAACAGACCACAACAAAATACTCCCATACATATAGATCTCGGCCAATTCCCAGAGAGAGATTACAAACCTTAAGCAATCTGGATAATTCCACAACTATTTCCTGCTAACATTTATACACATGAGAATAAGCAATGGATAATAACTTCCTTTCTTTCTAAATATAGGAAGACTGAAACATTACCCTCTGAGTGGCAGATGGAAGTACAACCCCCCCGTGTTATGTACCCTAAGCATCCATCTTTCTCAATCACAGTTTCAGTCTTGACAATGTTCTCCTGATATTAACCTGAACAGATCTGACATTAACTCCTCCTACTTCTCATTCCACGCATACAGCTGTATGATCGGCTACCTGAATAGCTCTGACATTAACTCCTCCTACTTCTCATTTCACGCGTACAGCTATATGATCAGCTACCTGAATAGATCTGACCTTAACTCCTCCTACTACTCATTCCACACATACAGCTGTATGATCAGCTACCTGAATAGATCTGACATTAACTCCTCTTACTTCTCATTCCACGCATACAGCTGTATGATCACCCTTCTGAATAGATCTGACATTAACTCCTCTTACTTCTCATTCCACGCATACAGCTGTATGATCACCCTTCTGAATAGATCTGACATTAACTCCTCCTACTTCTCATTCCACGCATACAGCTGTATGATCAGCTACCTGAACAGATCTGACATTAACTCCTCCTACTTCCCATTCCACGCATACAGCTGTATGATCAGCTACCTGAATAGATCTAACATTAACTCCTCCTACTTCCCATTCCACGCATACAGCTGTATGATCAGCTACCTGAATAGATCTAACATTAACTCCTCCTACATCTCATTCCACGCATACAGCTGTATGATCAGCTACCTGAATAGATCTAACATTAACTCCTCCTACATCTCATTCCACGCATACAGCTGTATGATAGGCTACCTGAATAGATCTGACATTAACCCCTCCTACTTCTCATTCCACGCATACAGCTGTATGATCAGCTACCCGAATAGATCTGACATTAACTCCTCCTACTTCTCATTTCACGCATACAGCTGTATGATCAGCTACCTGAATAGATCTGACATTAACTCCTCCTACTTCTCATTCCACGCATACAGCTGGATGATCAGCTACCTGAATAGATCTGACATTAACTCCTCCTACTTCTCATTCCACGCATACAGCTGTATGATCAGCTACCTGAATAGATCTAACATTAACTCCTCCTACATCTCATTCCACGCATACAGCTGTATGATCGGCTACCTGAATAGATCTGACATTAACCCCTCCTACTTCTCATTCCACGCATACAGCTGTATGATCAGCTACCTGAATAGATCTGACATTAACTCCTCCTACTTCTCATTCCACACATACAGCTGTATGATCGGCTCCCTGAATAGATCTGACATTAACTCCTCCTACTTCTCATTCCACGCATACAGCTGTATGATCAGCTACCTGAATAGATCTAACATTAACTCCTCCTACATCTCATTCCACGCATACAGCTGTATGATCGGCTACCTGAATAGATCTGACATTAACCCCTCCTACTTCTCATTCCACGCATACAGCTGTATGATCAGCTACCTGAATAGATCTGACATTAACTCCTCCTACTTCTCATTCCACGCATACAGCTGTATGATCAGCTACCTGAATAGATCTGACATTAACTCCTCCTACTTCTCATTCCACGCATACAGCTGTATGATCGGCTACCTGAATAGATCTGACATTAACTCCTCCTACTTCTCATTCCACGCATACAGCTGTATGATCGGCTACCTGAATAGATCTGACATTAACTCCTCCTACTTCTCATTCCACGCGTGCAGCTGTATGATCGGCTCCCTGAATAGATCTGACACTAACTCCTCCTACTTCTCATTCCACACATCCAGCTGTATGATCAGCTACCTGAATAGATCTGACATTAACTCCTCCTACTTCTCATTCCACGCATACAGCAGTATGATCAGCTACCTGAATAGATCTGACATTAACCCCTCCTACTTCTCATTCCACGCATACAGCTGATGGAAGAACAAACTCTCATAGCAAATAGTGGACACTGTTAATGCAGTTGGTAGCAAAAACAGGTCTGAGGAGGTGAAGAAAAGGTGAGTGGATTTAAAATACCCATACACCATAGGCAGCATGTTATATCACCATGTACTTCATGTTAAACATGAAATAACTGTGTCAAGGTTTGCCAGGAATGTGCACTTATCATGAGTGGTGCATGTTGTTGCACATGTTAAAATACCACACATAGATAATATGCAAGTATGTTTAGTGAACTGTAGCTGTACAAAGCATGTTAGCTGGTCTAGGGGAGGACAAGCAGCACATTGCAGAAATTGACATGTATAAATGCTGCAAGTAGCTAAGAGCCATGGGACCAGTGGTGTATCTTGGTTTTGTGCTGCCCTAGGCAGACAAATTTTGGGCACCCCCCTATCCACGATGCACACCCACGACATGACCCATAACCCACGTTGCACACCAAGGACATGCCCCATCACCCCATTTACATGCCTCTATCACCCCATTACATACACATTGCCAATATTATTTGCCCAGTTAATTTGCCCAATAATATGCAAGTATTATTTGCCATTAATAAGTCACAGCCAATTCCCCCTATAATATCCCAGTATTTGCCATTTAATCAGCCCCTGCCAATTTGCCCAATATTATGCCAGTATAATTTGCCATTAATATTCCCCAGCCAATTTGCCCAATAATATGCTAGTGTTATTCTGCCATTTACCGGTAATATGCCCCAGCCAATTTTCCCAATATTAAGCCAGTATTATTTGCCATTTAACATGCCCCTTCCAATTTGCCCAATAATATGCCAGTGTTATTTGCCATTTTATATGCCCCTTCCAATTTGCCCAATAATATGCCAGTGTTATTTGCCATTAATAAGCCCCAGCCAATTTGCTCAATAATATGCCAGTGTTATTTGTGATTTAATATGCCCCTGACAATTTGCCCAACAATATGCCAGTGCTATTTGCCATTTAATATGCCCCTGCTAATATGCCCAATAATATACCAGTGTTATTTGCCATTTAATATCCCGCAGCCAATTTGCCCAATAATATGCCAGTGTTATTTGCCATTTAATATCCTGCAGCCAATTTGCCCAATAATATTCCAGTGTTATTTGACATTTAATATGCCCCTGCCAATTTGCCCAATAATATGCCAGTGTTATTTGCCATTTAATATGCCCCTGCTAATTTGCCCAATAATATGCCAGTGTTATTTGCCATTTAATTTGCCCCTGCCAATTTGCCCAATAATATGCCAGTGTTATTTGCCATTTAATATGCCCCTGCTAATTTGCCCAATAATATGCCAGTGTTATTTGCCATTTAATATGCCCCTGCTAATTTGCCCAATAATATGCCAGTGTTATTTGCCATTGAATATGCCCCTGCTAATTTGCCCAATAATATGCCAGTGTTATTTGCCATTTAATATGCCCCTGCCAATTTGCCCAGTAATATGCCAGTGTTATGTCCCATTAATATGCCCCTGCTAATTTGCCCAATATGCCAGTGTTATTTGCCATTTAATAAGCCCCAACCAATTTGCCCCCCATCTCCCCAGCACTTACATTTTCCCTGGTGGCTAGTGGCAGGCAGCATGGTCTCCTCCATGCTGCCTGTTTGCCTCCCAGGCGGTTGTGCCGACAGGTCACGTGACTTTCGGCACTTCCGTGTCACACTTCACGGGGAGCCGAACAGGCAGCACGGAGGTTTCTCTGTGCAGCCTGTTCGGCTCCCTGTGCAACCTGCAGGCAGGCAGAGAAGGTGAGGGGGGATCTTCTGAACCCCTCTCACCTCCGTCTCTGCCTGCAAGCGCCAGATTTAAAAAAACATTTTTTTACAGTGCATGGGACAGGCAATACAAAATTACAGTGCATATCAATGTCTGTATATCAGTAGAACTGTGCATCAGTTCCCTTATATTTTGACAGTGCTGTATCATTCAACATGGATACACCTTCCCTTTCATTGTGATTACCCACTGGTGTCTGTACTAAACATATATTTTGCTGCATGACCCTTTGTTTAACATGTATTTTTTGCCATGGCCATAGTTCTATATATGTTCAAATATAAATTTTCTCACAAATATGTTGATGCTGGATATTTGAATGCGAAATGATGTTAGAGCAAATATGTAGGCATGTCCATGTGAAAAAAGTAGTTTCAAATGTTTTCTAGTGTCGTTTAGAGGGTTTTAAGGTTGAATTCTCCATCTCATATGTGGGCTATCATCCTCACATCCGAATTGTATTTGGGGCTGATTGTCACATATTGGGTAGATAAAATATTCTGATCTGAAAGCCTCCTGTGCGTCATTTTTTGATGGTGTGAACTGCAAATTCTGAGTCAGACTTGTGTATATTGTGTTCAGTTTGTTAGATTTGGACATTATGCCCGACTCGAATTTCAGAATACAACTTATTTATTTATCGAGTAGACCCGTAAGAGAAAGATGTGTCTCCTATTTATGATAGAATCATAGAATGTGTCGGCAGATAAGAACCATTCGGCCCATCTAGTCTGCCCAATGATATCAATATGGGAAATATGTAATTTGCATATAAAGCTCCATGGTGACATAAACAGGAGATTCCACACATTTTCTCTTAATGTATTCATTAATTTGAAATTCTGCTAAGACAATGAATAGATAATTTTGCGATTCTCTATATTTTTTTTTATTTCCCCACTGATCCCTGTCATTACATAGGTCAATCCTCTACAATTTTTAGTTGTTGATTGATGACTTGAAAATCACTTGGATAATTTTGAGGCTGATATTATTACTTATCACACGTGACTGTTATTCATTAGTAGTAGTAGAAGCTGAGGTAGTATTTGGTTATAACTTGGCTCAATGTGGCCAGACTATGGACAAAGCTTGGCTGGTCCATCGAGCTGGGTTTAACTGAACTCATCATGGAGCTCTACATTCCAACCAAATTCATATGGAGAGACTAGCTGTATATAAATGTATCATTGCACTTGGTAGGGTCCAAGGAGTTAATTGTCATTAATGTTTATTATTAATCCTGAATTACTGGGCTCAGCTCCTGGTTTTAGGATATCATAGCAAATGTCCTCATTTCCTTTGGAATCTACTTCAAAAACTGCAAAAGCAAGTTTCATACCCAGACTTCAATAATTAAGATAAGAATGCAAGACATTTGGCTGATAAGAGAATTCTTTCTCTCTGCAGTATTAATCCTCCACTGACCCTAAGTAAAATAATTTGAAATGTTCCTGATGTATTTGAATCCAATCCTCTGTTTTTGTATTGTTTTAAATAGTTCTCTCTTATCCTCCCTTCCTCGCCTGTGGAGTGAAAGACCTCTTTAATCTCCCCTCTACAAAGTAATTTGTTTCTCCATGGGAGCTTTCACTGTCAGGCAAGAAAGCAACGCGTTTCACTCTTCTCGTGGCACTTAAACTTATTCTACAATGTGGAGAAATATTTTGGCTTAATACAAGTCGTTTTTGTGAATCTAAAGAATATTTTTCCTTTACTTTTAAACAAGAACCACAATAATAATAGGACTGCTGGTTTGGTTCGGTGACGTACTTAGAGGTGCTAAAACCAGTTCTTGTTTTTTTAATTAGACTGGTAAAAGCAAATGTCCAATGCTCTAAGAAGATTTGTCCTCCAAGTGATTATAACACTCACCACTGCAATATGTAAAAGAGCCAATATGGCCGGTGCATGCCTCTGGGTGCTCTCTCCATCCAGCTTCTCTAACCAAGCAGCATGCCCACTCTTACCCCAACACACCCTACAATCTCAAATCCAACACCTTACTTGTTGTCCCTCACTTAAATAAAAAGTATATTGTGGCGTCTTCTCTTACAGAGTTCCCCATATGCCTTCCAGATAGTAGCATCCATTAGTGTAAAATCCCTGAAAAAGGTTCACTAAAATCAGAATGACCAATTATTCAGATTTTATAACATTTTATATAAGTTGCCCATGTTTATATTTTCTTTTTCGGTATGAATAATTGTATACCCTCAGAGATGCACAATTCCTATCCACAAACAGGTTACATTTAGCTCTGCTGTGGGTTTATCCTCCCCTCCCCCTCCCCCAGTACTGTTAGGTCTGTCTCTTCAGTTCCTATTAATGAAGACCTTATTTAAAATTGGTTTAGAATAAAATTATATCTTGTATCAAGACAGGTAGACTTAGGGATAAGTATATTGGGTTTCCACTTTAGTTCAATTTCCACACCCGGATCCTGGCAAGACCAGAGAATCTCAATGTATTCTTCTTGCTAAAACATTTGAAAATAAGTGTGTGAATTCACAGATAAACCACATTGTTACGATGTGCTTGAAGTAGTCTATGTTCCATTCTTGTGTGTTGCTCTCTTGTCTCCCACCTACTGCTCAACAGATGTAGCCTCCATCCAGGATTTATTTTCCTCACATAAAACGCTCTGAGGAATGGTGTCCTGTAAGTACTGCAGATGTCTGGGGGAGAAGGAAGACGATGCTCTGGATTCGTTATTATGCAGGTGTTAGAGTTGCATTCATGGTGTTTTCTCCTGCGTGTTTTTCACACTAATGTTAGATCAAAGTTCTAGAGTCTGGTCTCAAATTGGCCCGAATAGAACCATAATGCACTGATTTGCCTCTAGACTTGCAGTACGACCGAGTAAAATAAACTGACCCAAAAAGTTATATTCTATTATATAACAAAGTATTTTATATTTCAAATATATGTGTAATAATTATTATTGTATGTATTACGATTATATATATATATATATATATATATATATATATATATATATATATATATATATATATATACACAAATACAAATATATTTTAGATTAGATTATATATGTCTTTATACATGAATATGTTTCATAAAAGAAATAGATTTGAATTTAAACTCTGTGTTGATTTAATGATGTTGTGTTTTTAAGAAATGATATTCCTTGTTACACCTTCATGTGATGGGTTTGTGATCTTCCCTTTATAGGGTAATTGTTGTATTTTGTTTGGCTTGTTCAGTGTCCCCTATCAACACAGATGATTCATTAAAACACACTTACTGCATTGTCAATTCACTATATGTTGACAAATGGGGAATGTGAATCCTATATAGGAAGACTTGGCAAGTATAGAATGCACTAAACAATGACACACGTTAATTTGCTGCAGGTGATGTTATTAGAAGGCGATAGCACAGACATATCTAAACCCTATATTTGCCTTATCTCATGTTTTTTTAATTATTTTTTTAAATGAGTTTCATGACATTTTCCCAAGACTTCTCTAAACAGGATTTAAGAACTTTTTTTTTTTTTTAATAAGAAAAAGGAATAAGTGAAAATTAAACAATTAGCCAATCAGATCCAAGTGACACTGACATCACACAATTTCTTGTGAGAAATTCACTAATTTGATTTAAGGTGAGGTGAGATGAGGTGAGTTGAGGTGAGGTAAGGTGAGATGAGGTGAGTTGAGGTGAGATGAGATAAGATGACGTGAGATGTGGTGAGATGAGGTAAGATGAGATGAGGTGAGTTATGGTGAGATGAGGTGAGTTATGGTGAGATGAGGTGAGATGAGATGAGGTGAGTTATGGTGAGATGAGGTGAGTTATGGTGAGATGAGGTGAGATGAGATGAGGTGAGTTATGGTGAGATGAACAAACAATACAGTATACTGTGCCAATAACTGTGATGGAGTAAGCTAGCACTTGTGCACAGCTAGTGTCTCACTCCTAGCAAACCAGTGAAAACAAATACAATAAAGTGAACATCTGCGCTAGTGACCAATACTAGAGAAAAAAGAGCATTACCCTTTTCTATGAGACGAAATGCTCAGATATTATGCAAAGGGAAAAACAAAAACAATAATAGTGTAGTATATCAGTGCAATAGTATAATAGTGCAAAGTGCATAAATGGTACACTCACATTTACATGAGCAATACCCTGCTCAAGATAAATAGCGTGGGTGAGCTCAGATAAGAGCAAGTAGATCTTGTAAACCAGCTCCAGAGGCAGCCCAGATATCCAGATCACATGGGAAGGAGAAGGCAGGATTGCACAAGTAAGTATTTTAATATAAGCAATAAAACCAACAAACAATAAGATCTTACATTTAAAAACGTATTAAAAGTACCAGATGCTTGTCCATAAAACCAATAGTGTTGTCTGTGCACTCCTCTCCTCTCTCACAACGCGTGTCTGTGCACTCCTCTCCTCTCACACAACGCGTTTCTGTGCACTCCTCCCCTCACACAACGCGTGTCTGTGCACTCCTCTCCTCTCACACAACGC
This sequence comes from Pelodytes ibericus, assembly GCA_036172795.1. Classification (NCBI taxonomy): domain Eukaryota; kingdom Metazoa; phylum Chordata; class Amphibia; order Anura; family Pelodytidae; genus Pelodytes; species Pelodytes ibericus. Next base: position 286,733 of record CM069866.1, read on the forward strand.
GTGTCTGTGCACTCCTCTCCTCTCACACAACGTGTGTCTGTGCACTCCTCTCCTCACACAACGCGTGTCTGTGCACTCCTCTCCTCTCACACAACGCGTGTCTGTGCACTCCTCTCCTCTCACACAACGCGTGTCTGTGCACTCCTCTCCTCTCACACAACGCGTGTCTGTGCACTCCTCTCCTCTCACACAACGCGTTTCTGTGCACTCCTCTCCTCACACAACGCGTGTCTGTGCACTCCTCTCCTCTCACACAACGCGTTTCTGTGCACTCCTCTCCTCTCACACAACGCGTGTCTGTGCACTCCTCTCCTCACACAACGCGTGTCTGTGCACTCCTCTCCTCTCACACAACGCGTGTCTGTGCACTCCTCTCCTCACACAACGCGTTTCTGTGCACTCCTCTCCTCTCACACAACGCGTGTCTGTGCACTCCTCTCCTCTCACACAACGCGTGTCTGTGCACTCCTCTCCTCTCACACACAACGCGTGTCTGTGCACTCCTCTCCTCTCTCACAACGCGTTTCTGTGCACTCCTCTCCTCTCCTCTCACACAACGCGTGTCTGTGCACTCCTCTCCTCACACACACAACGCGTGTCTGTGCACTCCTCTCCTCTCCTCTCACACAACGCGTGTCTGTGCACTCCTCTCCTCACACAACGCGTGTCTGTGCACTCCTCTCCTCTCACACAACGCGTGTCTGTGCACTCCTCTCCTCTCACACAACGCGTGTCTGTGCACTCCTCTCCTCTCACACAACGCGTGTCTGTGCACTCCTCTCCTCTCACACAACGCGTGTCTGTGCACTCCTCTCCTCTCACACAACGCGTTTCTGTGCACTCCTCTCCTCTCCTCACACAACGCGTGTCTGTGCACTCCTCTCCTCTCACACAACGCGTTTCTGTGCACTCCTCTCCTCTCTCACAACGCGTGTCTGTGCACTCCTCTCCTCTCTCACAACGCGTTTCTGTGCACTCCTCTCCTCTCACACAACGCGTTTCTGTGCACTCCTCTCCTCACACAACGCGTGTCTGTGCACTCCTCTCCTCTCACACAACGCGTGTCTGTGCACTCCTCTCCTCACACAACGCGTGTCTGTGCACTCCTCTCCTCTCACACAACGCGTGTCTGTGCACTCCTCTCCTCTCACACAACGCGTTTCTGTGCACTCCTCTCCTCTCACACAACGTGTGTCTGTGCACTCCTCTCCTCTCTCACAACGCGTGTCTGTGCACTCCTCTCCTCTCACACAACGCGTTTCTGTGCACTCCTCTCCTCACACAACGTGTGTCTGTGCACTCCTCTCCTCTCACACAACGCGTGTCTGTGCACTCCTCTCCTCTCACACAACGCGTTTCTGTGCACTCCTCTCCTCTCACACAACGCGTGTCTGTGCACTCCTCTCCTCTCCTCACACAACGCGTTTCTGTGCACTCCTCTCCTCTCACACAACGCGTGTCTGTGCACTCCTCTCCTCTCTCACAACGCGTGTCTGTGCACTCCTCTCCTCACACAACGCGTTTCTGTGCACTCCTCTCCTCTCACACAACGCGTGTCTGTGCACTCCTCTCCTCACACACAACGCGTTTCTGTGCACTCCTCTCCTCTCTCACAACGCGTGTCTGTGCACTCCTCTCCTCTCACACAACGCGTGTCTGTGCACTCCTCTCCTCTCACACAACGCGTGTCTGTGCACTCCTCTCCTCTCACACAACGCGTGTCTGTGCACTCCTCTCCTCTCACACAACGCGTGTCTGTGCACTCCTCTCCTCTCACACAACGCGTGTCTGTGCACTCCTCTCCTCACACACAACGCCTGTCTGTGCACTCCTCTCCTCACACACAACGCGTTTCTGTGCACTCCTCTCCTCTCACACAACACGTGTCTGTGCACTCCTCTCCTCTCACACAACGCGTTTCTGTGCACTCCTCTCCTCTCACACACAACGCGTGTCTGTGCACTCCTCTCCTCACACAACGCGTTTCTGTGCACTCCTCTCCTCTCACACAACGCGTGTCTGTGCACTCCTCTCCTCTCACACAACGCGTGTCTGTGCACTCCTCTCCTCTCACACAACGTGTGTCTGTGCACTCCTCTCCTCTCTCACAACGCGTGTCTGTGCACTCCTCTCCTCTCACACAACGCGTTTCTGTGCACTCCTCTCCTCTCACACAACGCGTTTCTGTGCACTCCTCTCCTCTCACACAACACGTGTCTGTGCACTCCTCTCCTCTCACACAACGTGTGTCTGTGCACTCCTCTCCTCTCACACACAACGCGTGTCTGTGCACTCCTCTCCTCACACAACGCGTTTCTGTGCACTCCTCTCCTCTCACACAACGCGTGTCTGTGCACTCCTCTCCTCTCACACAACGCGTGTCTGTGCACTCCTCTCCTCTCTCACAACGCGTTTCTGTGCACTCCTCTCCTCTCTCACAACGCGTTTCTGTGCACTCCTCTCCTCTCACACAACGCGTGTCTGTGCACTCCTCTCCTCACACACAACGCGTGTCTGTGCACTCCTCTCCTCTCACACAACGCGTGTCTGTGCACTCCTCTCCTCACACAACGCGTTTCTGTGCACTCCTCTCCTCTCCTCTCTCACAACGCGTTTCTGTGCACTCCTCTCCTCTCACACAACGCGTTTCCCCTCTTGTTGAGGCTTTTTCAAGTGTCATTTCGTCTCATAGAAAAGGGTAATGCTCTTTTTTCTCTAGTGTTGGTCACTAACGCACATGTTCACTTTATTGTATGGTGAGATGAGATGAGGTGAGATGAAGTGAGTTGAGGTGAGATGAGGTGAGATGAGGTGAGTTATGGTGAGATGAGGTGAGATGAGGTGAGATGAAGTAAGTTGTGGTGAGATGAGGTGAGATGAAGTGAGTTGAGGTGAGATAAGGTGAGATGAAGTAAGTTGTGGTGAGGTATCTACTACTCTTTACAGTGTCAGCCTTTACTACTTCCGCTGGAAGGTTATTCCAGGCATCTACTACTCTTTACACTGTCCGCCTTTACTGCTTCTGCTGGAAGGTTATTCCAGGTATCTACTAGTCTTTACAGTGTCAGCCTTTACTACTTCTGCTGGAAGGTTATTCCAGGCATCTACTACTCTTTACAGTGTCAGCCTTTACTGCTTCTGCTGGAAGGTTATTCCAGGTATGTACTGGTCTTTACAGTGTCAGCCTTTACTGCTTCCGCTGGAAGGTTATTCCAGGCATCTACTACTCTTTACACTGACAGCCTTTACTGCTTCTGCTGGAAGGTTATTCCAGGTATCAACTACTCTTTACAGTGTCAGCCTTTACTGCTTCCGCTGGAAGGTTATTCCAGGTATCTACTACTCTTTACAGTGTCAGCGTTTACTGCTTCCGTTGGCTGGTCTAGGGATCCACTCACATTGTGATCTTTTAATTTGGTTATCCCCTCAGTGACAGGACTGTTTTTGTACCTTCCTTGACAATGGCTGATTGAAAATTTCTGCTGTAATATTCCTCTTTCTCAGTAAATATAACCACACATATTATATACTGGTTTTATAGCTATATAAAGGATTACTATCATTTTCATAAAAAAAATCATAAAATATGATGAAAAAAAACAACCAAAAAAATATTTTACAAACGGTAAAAAGACCCTTCTAAACAGTTTCTAAAGTTTGTTGTGAGTTTAGAAATAAGCCATGTTTACATGTTTACAAGTAAAAAGCCCAAAATATTTTTATTCCCTAACCATTTTCTCCTATAGTGACCTTTTGACCTAACTCAGCACTAGCACAAACCCTCTTACTCTAACCCTGTGTGCTAACCCTATCCCTTGATGCTAACCCTTTCTCTAGATGCCAAACCTAACCCTAAATGTTTGATTTCAACCCTAATCATCACCCTAACTGTAACCCTAAATCTAACCATAATCCTAATTATAAACCTAACCCATCTGTAACCCTAAGTGGAACTCTAACCATAACCTAACACTAGATCTAGGATTAATAGTTTTAAATAGATTAGTTTTTTCCTTTTAAAAATAATAAATGCAATGTTTCTGACTGCCTCCAGAGGCAGTAAAGCATCAAAATGACAGTAGTGATTTCTGATCACTTCGGTCAAACTAGTCAGATACATGGCGCCAGCATTAACTGCTTGGGGATGATCATGGTGACCTGGGGTGCCACACTTTGGTGTTGATGTTGCATTAGGGTTAGTAAAAGCAACAGTAAAAGCATAGGCAGCGATCACTGCTTATGCAGATTTCACCGCAATGTTTCAGGTGCCTGCAGTGGGATCCCACCTGTCACAGTGATGCGCAAAACGAACACTAACTACATTTTACTAAAACGCACCATGCCCAAACCCAGAAGGGATGTCAAGAAATCTTGATATTGGGCCTTTGCCACTGTGCCCCTGACTACTGATTACAGAAGTACCATGCATTGTAGTATTTAGTGGTGTGTATTGAGAAACACAGGGACCACCCCTGGCAGCAAAAGGTCTATCTACGCCACTGTTCTGGGATCCTGCTGCTCCTCCAATTTCTAACAAATACCAACTTTGTAGCCATCATAATATGGGTTCATCATTCTACTTTAGGCATTTTAGGCTAATCCAGGAGTAATGCATCAAGGGCATGAGCGAGTTCCACCACGCATGGTATCTACGCTGCAGCTCCATAGATTTCTGAGTAAGCCACAATGCAACCAGATATGTAGATAACCGTCTTTTCCCCATTCGATTCTCCACAAGCCATTATCCCTTTCTCTATTCATTTTAGAAATCCTTTCATGGACTACATAGCACCTATTTAACAGTTTGTAGAAAGTCTGCACAATATTTAGGCAGTGTACAGTACTAGTTACATTCTATACTTTCACTTTGTGATATTAGTGAGTCTTAATGAACTTTAAGCTTTAATTTGAGATCTTGCACCCTGGTATAACAGGGGTGGCGTTGTATCCATAGCCTTATAATGGGGTTTACCTAGTTATAATTAGTATACAACACATATGCAGCATAAATACCAGTTTTAAATGAGAATAAAGTGAAATATTAGTAATGCAATAAGAACTGAGACTAGTGACTGAAGATGGAAATCCAGGAGAGTTGGCATGTAATGAAGACTTTGAGTTGTGTAGGTCTCTTACCTTTCTTGCTTGTGTACAAGACTAGTAGGGAAACAGCAGCAGCAGTCATCAGACCCAGCACTAGTGACAGTCCGATCTCCAACACACTCCAAGACGTCTTCACAGACTTGCTTGATTTCTCCACAATGTCCATCTGACTTTCTGATTTCCCCATAATTGTAACTCTTAAAATGAAGACAGAGAGCCTTGTTTAGGTCACAGGTAATGAGTATAAAAGATGCCAGGACCATTCCCTGGAAATAATCATTCTAATCAGAACTTAAAACCTAGTATGTAATACAGAGACACAATGAGACAGCACAATCTACAATATAAACAAAAAAACAAAAAAGACATTACATGTATTTCTCCATCTGATTGTCAACAGTTTTTGACACTTCATTTTCCATCTCAACAAGATCCAGATTATAAACTGAAGATTTGATTTCGTTCTCCTGCTCTGCAGAGCTAGATGACCAGAGATCTATATTGCAATCAGATCTGTGTGTCCTGCAGGCAGCTTGTGTCCATCACATGTAACAAATCTTAATCATAATGATAATCTCAGGGTCTCACAGCCACCTCCCTCTGCATTTGGATCCAAAACAGATTCATTGCATGTGTTTGTCGGTCCAATGCTTTGCTGACTGCTCCACAAATCATCTGCCAGACCCTATTATATATCAAAATCCTAGTTATCCATGTTGCTGTGCTGCAGTGCTGCTGTGCTGGATGCTTCCTCACCTCTCCTTACTCCAAATACAAACTTCTCAGCTCAGCGCAGCTTTCACAGCCTTCAGGAACTATATGATCCAAAGGGGGTGTGGAGATTAAGCTGTAACCGTTACAGTGCCAGTAAATTGGGTTAGGGATTGCACTGCTATGGGTTATTCAGTTCTGTGACACCTAAATGGTTAAACCAAAAACAGAAGGGACAGGAAAGCTCTACAGGAAAATGAAATGTATCCCCTGAATAACATGAAGCATAAGCACATTTATTTGACATATTTTGAGGCCAGAGTTTTACAATACTTTGATCTTTCCTTTGGTGATCAAAATGTTAAACGTGTGCAGTATGCATGTACTGAGCTGACTGCCGCGGCTGCATGTGGCCTGCACTGGGGCTTATCCTGCGGAATAGAGGAATGTTGTTCTTATAATAGCACTGGAGCAGGTTTAAAGAGAAGCTGCCAATCCAGCTACGCCTATTGATCAGCAAAAAATTGGCTTTTTTCTACTAGTAGAGTTGAGCGGACACCTGGATGTTCGGGTTCGGCAGGTTCGGCCGAACTTCGAAAAAAAGTCAGAGTCAGTGCTCGAACTTGACCCCGAACTTGACCCCGAACCCGAACCCCATTGAAGTCAATGGGGACACAAAGAATAAGTGCACTTGAGTATAACAATGACTGGGTGAGGCCGGTATAAATGTCTATTCTGCACAAGGTACAGACAAGTCTGGTGGGATCCATGCCTGGTTCATCTTAATAAACGTCAGCTTGTCCACGTTGGCTGTGGACAGGCGGCTGCGCTTGTCTGTGATAACGCCCCCTGCCGTGCTAAACACACGTTCAGACAATACACTGGCTGCAGGGCAGGCCAGCACCTCCAAGGCATAAAGGGCAAGTACAGGCCATGTGCCCAATTTGGAGACCCAGAAGTTGAATGGGGCAGACCCATCAGTCAGTACATGTAGGCGTGTGCACATGTACTGTTCCACCATGTTGCTGAAATGCTGCCTCCTGCTAAGACGTTCCATATCAGATGGTGTTGCTGCTTGTTGTGGCGTGCTGACAAAGCTTTTCCACATTTCGGCCATGCTAACCCTGTCTTCTGAGGTGCTGGCGGTGCCCATCTGCGTTGGCGACCTCTTCCTCTGCCTTCGCCTTGTGCTTCCATTGAGCCCCCGGTGTAGTTTTGGAATGCCCTCAGCAGTGCGCTGGTAGTCGCGCATCTTATGATCACGCTCCAGTGATGGAATTAAGGACGGCACGTTGTCCTTGTAGCGGGGATACAGCAGGGTGGCCACCCAGTTAGAATGTGGGCAACTCGGCAGTCGGTGCGCAGGCACTGCAGCATGTAGTCGCTCATGTGTGCCAAGCTGCCCAGAGGCAAGGACAAGCTGTTCTCTGGGGGAGGTGTATCATCTGTGTCCTCCGTGTCCCCCCAGCCACGCTCCAGTGATGCCCACGAGCTGCGTTGGGTGCCACCCTGCAGTGAACACGGTTCCTTCTCCTCCTCATCCTCCTCATCCTCCTCCAAAACTGTGCCCTGGCTTGACTGTTGTGTACCTGGCATATGCTGGTGCAGGAACCCACCCTCCAAGCCACTTGTGAATGACTGGCCTGATACCCGTGGAAATGACCCCTCTTCTTCCTCCTCCTCTTCCTCCTGTGCCAAATCCTCTTCCAATATTGCCCTAAGCGTTTTTTCAAGGAGACATGCAAACGGGATAATAAGGCTGAGAACGGCGTCATTGGCACTGGCCATGTTGGTGGAGTACTCGAAACAGTGCAAAATGGCACACAGGTCTCGCATGGAGGCCCACTCATTGGTGGTGAAGTGGTGCTGTTCCGCAGAGCGACTGACCCGTGCGTGCTGCAGCTGATACTCCACTATCGCCTGCTGCTGCTCACACAATCTCTCCAGAATGTGCAAGGTGGAGTTCCCTCTTGTGGGCACGTCGCATATGAGGCGGTGAGCGGGAAGCCCTAAGTTACGCTGCAGTGCACACAGGCGAGCAGCAGCAGGGTGAGAACTCCTAAAGTGCGCACAGACGGCCCGCACTTTCTGCATCAGCTCTGATATATCTGGGTAGTATTTCAGGAATTTCTGCACCACCAAATTCAGCACATGCGCCAGGCAAGGGATGTGCGTTAAACCGGCTAGGCCCAGAGCTGCTACGAGATTTCACCCATTATCGCACACCACCAGGCCGGGCTTGAGGCTCAGTGGCAACAACCACTCATTGATCTGCTGTTCCATGCCCATCCACAGCTCCTGCGCGCTGTGGTGTTTTCCCCCCAAACATATGAGTTTTAAAAGAGCCTGCTGTCGTTTCCCCCTGGCTGTGCTGAAGTTGGTGGTGAAGGTGTTACGCTGACCGGATGAGGAGGTGGTAGATGAGGTGGTAGAGGATAAGGAAGAAGCAGAGTAGGAGGAGGAGGCCTGCCCGTGCTTACTGGTCCACGTATCTGTAGTTATGTGGACCTTGCCACAGATGGCGTTATGCAGTGCACACCTGATTTTGTCTGCCAATTGCTTGTCCAGGGAAGGGATGGCTCGCCGGGAAAAGTAGTGGTGGCTGGGAACCACGTACTGTGGGACAGCCACGGCCATCAGGTTTTTAAAACTGTCCGTCTCCAACAGACGGAATGACAGCATTTCAAAGGCTAGGAATTTGGAAATGCTGGCATTCAGGGCCAGTGTTTCGCGGGTGGGTAGGGCCATACTTCCTCTTTCTCTCCAGTGTTTGGGAGATGGACAGCTGAACGCTTCCATGGGACAGTGTGGAGATGCTTGGGGACGGTGGCGGACGCTGCCACTTCCTCTATTTGCTCGGTGGCAGGTGACACTGTTACTCCAGAGCTGGAGGAAGAGGCCAAGACAGCAGCAGAAGAGGAAGCAGGAGGAGCCTGAGACCTTTCTTGGGTTTTGAGATGCTTACTCCACTACAGCTCGTGCTTTGCATGTAGATGCCTGGTCATGCAGGTTGTGCTCAGGTTTAGCACGTTTATGCCTCGCTTCAGGTTCTGATTGCACAGCTTGAAAAGCACTCGTGTCTTGTCGTCAGCACATTGTCTAAAGAACTGCCACGCCAGGGAACTCCTTGGAGCTGGCTTTGGTGTGCTCAGCCACTGGGTGCGGTAGGCAGTAGCAGGCGTACTGTATAGGGGATGGCTGCTACGGTTTTGCACCCTGCTCCCTCTTATGCTGCTCTGGTGCCTCTTTGTGACCACCGCCTCTTCCTACAAACTGGACACGTCACTCGCATGACCTTGATTTCATGTGGGGTCAAGGACCTCATCATCCTCCACATCATCTTCCACCCACTCCTCAACCCTGCCCTCCTTGCCGGTCTGCACACTGCCGAAAGCCACAGCAGTTGGCACATGTGTTTTGTCATCATCAGAGACGTGCTGCGGTGGTCCTCGCATGTCCACATCCTGACACATAAGTGGTTGTGCATCAGTGCACTCAATATCTTCCACTTCTGGGGCAAGGCTAGGTTTGATGACCCTGCCAGCAGAGTCATCAAAAAGCAAAAGAGACTGCTGCATGACTTGTGGCTCAGACTGCTTGGCTTTGCAAGGGGGTGAGGTGAAAGACAGATGGCCATGGGCTGCAGGTGTCAACTCTGAGCTTTCAGCAGGGGACCGGGTGGGAGACAATGTGAAGGAACTGGAGGCACTGTCAGCCACCCAATCTACTATCGCCTGTACTTGTTCTGGCCTCACCATTCTAAGAGCGGCATTCGGGCCTACCAAATAACGCTGAAGGTTCTGTCGCGTACTAGCACCTGAGGAAGGTGTTTCACTTGTTCCTGTAGCTGGCACAGATCGACCACATCCCCTACTTGCAACAGGAGCTCTACCAACACAAGCAGCCCCACGACCAGGGCCACGTCCCTTATTTGACGCTCTCCTCATTCTTTGCGGTCACCCACCAAAGTAACAGAAGGTTTATGTCAGGCGACAACCTAACCGCCAATAGTCAACAATTTTTATTTGTATTTTTTGGACTGCAAGAAATGCACCGCAAGACGTAAATGTACTATTTAGCACCCAAAACAATTAGAATTTTTCAAAGTGCGCTGTAAGCACAGTATTGGACTGTTCTATTTGTCTCTCAGATATGAAGTGCACCGCAAGACACAAATGTACTATTTAGCACCCAAAATAATTAGAATTTTTCAAAGTGCGCTGTAAGCACAGTATTTCACTGTTCTATTTGACTCTCAGATATGAAGTGCACCACAAGACGCAAATGTACTATTTAGCACCCAAAACAATTAGAATTTTTCAAAGTGCACTGTAACCACAGTATTTCACTGTTCTATTTGACTCTCAGATATGAAGTGCACCACAAGACACAAATGTACTATTTAGCACCCAAAACAATTAGAATTTTTCAAAGTGCACAAAGTGCACTTGGCCCCAGCCAAGTAGCCATTAATGTATTCCCTAGCCATGTGCCCATTAATTTGCCACTGTTTGTCCTTTAATATGCCACTGTTTGCCCATTAATATGCCAATATTAGTTTGTCCATTAATATGCCACTGTTAATTTTCCCATTAATATGCCCCTTTTAGATTGTCCATTAATATTCCACTATTAGTTTGCCCATTAATATATTTCCCAGCCAGGTGCCCATTAATATGCCACAGCTAGTTTGCCCATTAACATATGCCCTAGCCAGCTGGCCATTAATGTATTCCCTAGCCAGATGTCCTTTATTATGCCACAGCGAGTTTGCCCATGAATAGCCGCCGGATATGACAGGAAGTCATTTCTAAAGGCAGTAACAGCAAGTCAGGGACTGATGCACTATCGTGACTGCCTCCTTGTGAAATGTCATGCAGGCAGTTGGCCCTTGTTGCCAACAGTAGAGCCATGGGGAAGCTGTTTTGGGCCCCTGAGGAATAACTGCTCCTAAAGACAGCCCTGTGGGAGGTATGTCTTTCCCACATGCCGCAGAATAAAACAGCATTCAAGATGCAGTCCAGCAGTATGCAAGATGCATATAAACACAGACACAATCCAATTCATGAACCATGGCAGGTCCTATGAGAAGGCAGTATGTAGGATCTATATACACACAGACACAACCCAATTCATTTATCATGGCAGGTGCTATGAGATGGCAGTATGTAAGATGTATAGACACACAGACACAATCCAATTCATTAATCATGGCAGGTCCTATGAGATGGCAGTATGTAGGATGTATATACACACACAGACACAACTCAATTCATTAATCATGGCAGGTCCTATGAGAAGGCAGTATGTAGGATGTGTATACACACACAGAAACAACCCAATTCATTAATCATGGCAGGTGCTATGAGATGGCAGTATGTAGGATGTATATACATACACAGACACAACCCAATTCATTAATCATGGCATGTGCTATGAGATGGCAGTATGTAGGATGTATATACATACACAGACACAACCCAATTCATTAATCATGGCAGGTGCTATGAGATGGCAGTATGTAGGATGGATATACAAACAGACACAACCCAATTCAATAATCATGGCAGGTGCTATGAGAAGGCAGTATGTAGGATGTGTATACACACACAGAAACAACCCAATTCATTAATCATGGCAGGTGCTATGAGATGGCAGTATGTAGGATGTATATACATACACAGACACAACCCAATTCATTAATCATGGCAGGTGCTATGAGATGGCAGTATGTAGGATGGATATACAAACAGACACAACCCAATTCATTAATCATGGCAGGTGCTATGAGATGGCAGTATGTAGGATGGATATACACACAGACACAACCCAATTCATTAATCATGGCAGGTGCTATGAGATGGCATTATGTAGAATGTATATACACACAGACACAACCCAATTCATTTATCATGGCAGGGGCTATGAGATGGCAGTATGTAAGATGTATAGACACACAGACACAATCCAATTCATTAATCATAGCAGGTCCTATGAGATGGCAGTATGTAGGATGTATATACACACAGACACAACCCAATTCATTAATCATGGCAGGTGCTATGAGATGGCAGTATGTAGGATGTATATATATATACACACACAAGTTGGACACCATTAGCCTGGAACCCAGAAATATAAATGCAGTTAAAGCAATGTGATCTATATCACTAGAGATGAGGTTGAATCTCTTCCATAATGTATTCCATGAGAGCTGATTATGTTCTCCTCAGAGACCTCTAACCACTGTAACAGGTCAGGAGGTTAAACGCATTTCTGCACATCTTGTGCCATAATTATAGGGTCTGTGATTCATTCTGCTTTATTCACAGTCATGGTTTTAGCCAATGTAGTTAATGGATTTAACTTCTAATGATGAGTTTTAATGAGATACTTTACGTTGTCAGATGTAGTATACATTTTTTACTTTCCCTTGTCAGTTAATTCATTTATATTTTTACATTATGACATCATTACTTCAATGAAAAATGCATTCTAGAAATAAACATAACGTTGAAATGACTATTTCACTATAGAGTATTCTCAGGGCGCTTCAATAGTCATAGTCAAGATTGAGTGCCTGAAATCCAGATTTTTCAGATCATTTTGGTGAGAACATCTGCATTATGAGCTACTCAGGTAGAACCAATATGTCTCCATATACGTCCATAGTTTAGCATCAAAGACAATCTCAAAATGAGATGTTCCGAATTCGAAAGGAGCCAAATGGCACCAAAAAGAAGTGGTAGCCTTGAACGCCCCATTATGTCTTATGGGAGCTCTCACATTGTAAAAATAGCTGTGAACAAGTGGAATCTGTCCGAACTGATAACAAAAACAATGGCAGAAATACTCAACAAACTGAAACCTTTTAACTATTGCTAACCACACAGCGAACCAGTGACAAGAATATAGAACAAGTTGTGTGATAACCACATACAGCATGAATACAGAATAATACAATGGCGTAATGTGAATGAAAAACATTCATACTCAAGCTACAACAGGGCAAGCAGGGATTCAACAAGATTTATGACAATAGCATAATGTGTTAATCATGTGTATTTTGATGTGATTGCTGGGACCTCAAAGGTGGATTAAGGTGTGTACTGCAAAATTCAGGCATCTCTAGCAAATGTCATGGTATGCTAAGGAATTTATAATATATGTTATTATTGTGTATTTGCAGAAATGTTTCTGTCTATGTATTTATTTTCTTAGTTGTTCCACAGATGATGGTTTGGGATTATGTATAACAGAGACTACTGATACATATTTACATCTTAGTACATTCAGTAAGGATCAGTAAATATGAGCAGCAGGTCCAAGTCTGATCCAGTGCAGACCAAGTGCTTCCACAGAGCATCACATGTTCATTTTGTGTCCACACATTTCCATCCATACTCCACCCTTTTGTTTCCACATTGGTTTAACACATTATAAATACACACTTGCGCATGGCCTATTTATTTTTTCTCACCAACCATGTTTTCCTTCTTCTTGCACAACATCCCTGTGATCTATGTTAAGATGTTCAAATCTATGTTCAAACCATTCCTTCAGGTTATGGTATCAGGAGTTTTTTTTATATTTCTATGGGATCACAGAATGTGTAAGCTAAATGAATTCGGCTACCTAGTTCAAACATACAAGCTCATGTTCTAAGGGTTATGTAAGCTTTCATTCTGTTTCTGTCAGCTAAATAGAATTAGCCAACTGTCTCTATGTGACTCTATATAATGGGACTTTCTGATAAATCAGCTCTGCTGACCAGGCTATGACACTCACAGCTACATTATTTTATGTGTCATGATGAAGGTGGACATATTGATAGCTCCATTTCATCCCAATTGTAGTTTTGTTACTGATGCAATAATAAAGCAAAATTCATGGTAAGTGTGGAGTGTCACATCCTTTCTAGAAATGAATCGAATACATTCTTATCTCATGACAGACATCAGGTGTAACTAAACCCTTACCATTTACTATCCAGTAAGATACTTCTGTGTTTTATGTCTGTGCCTTGTTTTCCTTACCCTCCTTGAAGCTCCTGAGGATTCCATTTTCTCTGCCCTCTCCTCATGTGCCTTTGTCTGGTTTCCCTTCTGAGGCATCTGAGGATTTATGCTACTCACTCCATCCTTTGTGCTTCTAATCCTAGTCCAGTCCTTGGGTTGTCCAGTCATGTCTTGTCATTGCATGCAACAATAAATTAAATTTAATGGAATGTGTGGAGTGAATTCTTGTCTGAAATAAGTGTCTTCAGAAGGAGACAAAAACTGTCACACCTCCATGGAAAAGAAAATAGAGCTCCACACCAAAAAAATACAACAGATTCATCGTTATTCAAATGTATTTAAAAACTGGCACAGGAGTGGGAAAAATAGTGCTAGATAGACCTTATCTGACGCGTTCCACGCTTAATCATAGAAATGATTGTCAGTGATTAACCCCAGAATTCTGTTGCAACATAATTGGTGGCGAAAGCTTGGGCATTGAAAGGCAAAGGTGACCTACAGGTATAGGTGGGTGCATAGGTGTTATCATTTTCAAGAACCTGCTGGAAAACCGTTAAGTTGAGCCAGCTGGGAAACATGTGTAGCAGAGGAACCTAAGGACAGTTTCGGGGTAAGAGGCAGGACTACAGCAAATTAGCCTGTTATATAGGTCAAAGATATAAAATACAGAAAGAATTGGAGATGAATAAGTAGCAACCTGTCCTGCATTACCTATGAGTCTGTCTGGTGGTGGGATGACTGGAAAGGGGATCTCCAGGTACACATATCAGATTTATACACTTCTGTGGTCAGAGCATAACCAAATCATGATGAAAACATTTAAAGAATTCAAGATAAGTTTCCATTTTTTCTAAATTGCATGTTCATAAAATCAATGTTGTGATCGCAATTAATATTTTGTGGATAGAAACATAGAAACATAGAAACATAGAATGTGTCGGCAGATAAGAACCATTCGGTCCATCTAGTCTGCCTAATTTTTTTTGAGTACTTTTATTAGTCCCCCGTTCCCGGTCTTATAGCTAGGATAGCCTTGTGTCTATCCCACGCATGCTTAAAATCCTTGACTGTGTTTACCTCTACCACTTCTGCTGGCAGGCTATTCCATACATCCACTACCCTCTCAGTAAAGTAATACTTCCTGATATTACTTTTAAATCGTTGCCCCTCTAATTTAAGACTATGTCCTCTAGTTGTGGTAGTTGTTCTTCTTTTAAATATACTCTCTTCCTTTACTGTGTTGATTCCCTTTATGTATTTAAATGTTTCTATCATATCCCTTTATTAAGCAAATAAAGGAATTGCTAAAATGGTTGTGTTGATATCTGCTATAAGAGATCCCAGTCTGGCATCAGTCAGATGTGAAAACATTGGTATATTTAGCTTGCAAGAAAATAGAAGTAGTTACAGTGAGTAAGGTTTGGGAAGAAACATCTGTTCCACCCCGACATTTACTATGGATAAATCTAAGAATACTCCTTTTTTAAGGTTAATACAGTTTTTTAAGGTCATTATAAAGGGCAAGGTCTCAGTTATAAAAAGGAAAACTTAAACCAGATTGGGTAAAAACAAAATAATCCAGTATAGAGTGTCTGGTAACAGTGAAAATGGACTGTATGAAAATGGCTGAAAATGTTTGAAAGCGTTAAAAGCAAGAAGTTGATGCTGGTGGTACATTAACTCATAAGCAAGAACCAGACCAATGACTAAAAATGTTTTTTTTTTTATAAAATGACCTAGTAATTTAGCTAATGCATCTCTGAAACATGTTTTCATGATGCACATAGCAGATGTTCTATTTTTCAATGTACTCGGGTAACAAGCCTGATGCAGTTCAGTACATCCAAGTCTATTTTTAAAAAAGAACAGGTTCTAAGGTGAGTCTATTTACTGAAGTTCAGCTTTGTTGGTCGATTTTCATTTTGCACCCAAGTAATGGGAGGTGAAATGATCTCTTTTTGAGACCAAGTCAAACTTTCTTTACACTGTTCTGAACTCATCTGTGATAAGCTCTGTCTGAAATTAAAATATTATAGAACAGTATAAAATCCGCAAGACACTCATATAACAAAAATAAATGTTAATAGAACACAACTCAAAGTATAATTATCTTATTTGGATCATAGAAGTGTGGCACACATTAAATTAAAGTTTTATTATGTGCAGCTAAAATGTGGCTTCATTACCAGACATTATGGTACAGATCAACAGTACAGTTAGATATATTTTAGTCGATAATAATAAGAATAAAAAAAATAATACGAACAAGGTTAGTAATGGTTATAAGTCCTGCTACAACTAGTATTACAATGTTTTGTCATTTAAAATAAACTATACAGAAGTAAGTCTGCGTCCTTTTGAGGTTAATAAGATGTGAAATATAGTATAGAAACAGAAAGATAATGGTTACACTACAGCCAGTCACTGGAACAGTTCAAGAGAGAGAATATACTAGTATACGTAGGGCTGATGTGTGTGCTCCTAGAGTAATAATAGAAACCTAGTTATATCACAAAGTTTCTTTAAAAATTGTGGCATAGATGTTGTCCTTGTCTCAGTCTGGTTTCTGCTTTGCCCTATTTGTGTCTGTTCTAGTCCTGTGCTAGTTCCTGTCCTTGTCTTTGCCCTCTTCTAGTTCTGTCATAGTCTTGCCTTAGTCCTGAACTCTGTCATTGTCTTTGCCCTGTTCTAGTTCTGTTTGTGTCCTGGACCGGTTCCTGACATGGGATTTCATCCTCACAAGCTTATGTCATTGTCTTTATGTTCGGAAATCTGCATGGAGAGCAAGTAACTGTGGATAATAGATGGACTCAGGTTTTATTTTGTGGGATTTGGAAGTGTCTGGTTCCATTTGCCATGTTGTGTCTTTGATCAGTTCAGAAAGCATAGAGACTTCACCAGGATCCAAGGTAAGAAATCCAGACTGAGGAACTGTATTACCATTGGGCTGACACTGGAAGGACCGGGCTGGTGTTACAGATATTGGTGTTTATTTGGATAATATTGTTACCGCAGTAATCAGCTTACTCAACTTGACAGTCTTTATCGCTAATATATTCAGCCATGAACATGTTATTATTATATAATATTAATGTTCATCTTACTGTCTTTGCAGAATGTTTTGCATAATTTCAACTGAATACAAACTGTGCGGTGGTAATTATCTTCTAACTGGCTGTCAAGCTAATGTCAGGGCAGGATATTGCCTTCACTGACACCTGCTGTGTGATCTTAAAGGTGCATACATTGTTCTATATCTTAGAAACGTACAAAGACCTCCATTCTGTTTGTATGCTTTAGGGAGGTCAAGATGCAAAATATTTCTTGTATTTTAATTCATAATACATTTTCTCAGTAAAAAAAATTGTAACTACAAACATTCTGCATTAAAGAAAAAGGAATGAAATATTTGTATCAATGGAGTATTTGTTCTCTGTTTTGTTTTCAATCAGGAAAAAATCTTTTAAAATTATATCTTATAATAAGGACTCAGGAATGGTCAGCATGAGCAACGTGTAGAGAAATGGTTATTTCATGGGTACAGGGTTACAGGCTTCTATGCAGCACTTCACGCATGCACACACAGGCACGTGTACATTCACACTCAGACATACACACGGGCATGTATACATTTACACACAGACAGGCATGTATACATGCACACACACATACACACACAGGCATGTATACATTCACACAGACACACCCACACACAGGAATGTATACATTCACACCCACACACATTCATGTACACACACACACACACACACACACACAGGCATGTATACATTCACACACAGACACACACACATACACACACAGGCATGTATACATTCACACAGACACACCCACACACAGGCATGTATACATTTACACCCACACACATTCCTGTACACACACACACACACACACACAGGCATGTGTACATTCACACACAGACAGTCGCACACACACATACACACACACATGTATCCATTCACATATGAATGTACATTCACACACACAAGCATGTATACATTCACACACAGGTATGTATACATTCACACATACAGGCATGTATACATTCACACACACATGCATTTAAACACAGGCATTAGCAGATATTGTTAACTCGGAGGGTCCTTCACTATATATTAATAACATGATTTGAATGTATTCATATTTATCTTTCTATACCAAATACGGTTGCCACCTTTTCTTCAGAAAAATACCGGCCTGGGTACTGTCTCCATAGACTTAACATTAGCCTGAAGCCAAATTGTTTTGCCGGTGTGCTGGTAAATTACCCTGATCCCAAAGTGTATGTCAAAAACCAAGACTTTATCCACAGGAAACAATTCTCTTCATTGTTTGGATTCAGAGTGCAATCTCTGGGATTTTACCCAAGCTTCTGTTTGTTAAACAGTATTTCTGCTCTGGGGTAAAATTGGTGTAATTAGAAAATAAATCGGTCCTGATTTCACAGTACAGTTGGACTGAGTAGAAATGTTCTCTGCTTCATCATGTTTTCTGCTTTATTATAGTTAACAGGAATTTTGAAGATCAACTAGAACTGAAAAGGTCTTCTGAAAAGTAAGTCAAGATCTTTTTAAAGTCACATTTTTTTTTATGGAGAAAGACAATTTTTTTGTGTTTCCGGTACATCCACAATCTCAGGTACTCTGCGGTACCATTAATTATTTTCCTGTGCAATACGGTCAAAGGAAATAGAACAATTTATCATCAAGACAGTTCTCCAGCAGAGAAAATGTGTCTCTAGTCAGTTCAGTACGTTTCACTTGAAAGATAGTTCTTAATGGCAACCTTGGCCCACAGGCCTGGAGCTATTTATCAAGAGATAAATGCTACATGCTTTTGCTATTATAACAATGTAACTGCTTATCTCATTGGGAACCTAGCATTTATTTCCCAGAAGTTCACAGTAATTACTGCAAATTACTCAAACGTGTAAGTTGCATATAGTAAAGGGTTTTTGGTGCCATTTTTATATCTTGTCTTTGGTAAAATGTTAGAGTTTTAGTATGTACATTAATCTTTTAGAATCACTTCATTGTATTCACAAAGCCTGTGTCTAGGAACTTGATGTTTACATTTTTTTCCTCTAGACGGTAACATTTCGGTTAATTCCCTTAACAACTGATCAGTCCGTGAGAATTATAGTGGGCTAGTGAAAATAAGAGTCTGACATTTGATTAAAGAATTATTTCTGTATTTGTGCGTCATGGGAGAGCTATTAGGATGGGTAGCTCCTACCCAAAACAGTTCCACAAAAGACACTCCTCAGGTCCGGTAAAGAGTAAATATCCAAACGGGTCTATAATAACTTGTTCCCAGCTAACAATCCCACAGCATAGCGGATGAGACCGGTCGTGTTGGGTAAAATCAAAATAACTTTTATTGATACATAAAACAAAATATTTATACAGTAAAAACATCATGATAAAAATAGATTGAACAAAGAACTATAACAGGATTACATTTAACATATACTAATGAATAGAAATAGGACATGGTAGATTACAAGTTTAACACATAATAAAAAGGACAATTGAATTTAGGGCCAAACTAGTTGGCGACCAATAGGGAAGAGGCAACATGAGGCGACAAATGAGGGGCATGGTCTAGGGCCAGGAACCAATCAGCACAGCGCCGATTAGGCCCTTTAAACGAGTGACAAATCAGCGCTGTGCTGGACATTTAAACTTGTTAGGGGAAATATGGGCGAATGATTATACCCTACTAGCCAAACAGAGAACGAGCGACATAATTTGTGTCTAATTCGGCTAGTGGACCTTTAAACCGCTGGGCTTAACCTGTATTGAGGAACTTGGACTCTGGCTGGTCATCCAAAATACAGTGAAAGTGAATATAGCCCTTTTCGACACAGACACATAGGCACATAAGACAGGGTAAAATAGTTGGTTGCCGGACTGCCGTGACACTGGACATTTTAATATGCACAGCATGATGTTCCTGATGTGAGGTGTATTATAGTAACATTTTATTCAGCAGAGTAGGGTAGGAGTAACATAAAAGCTTCACTTTATTGGCAATAATAAAAGCCATGAATAGGTGTAAATAACAGATAGAGAAAGTGGTCACTGGGTTAAACTGACATTTTTAAAGCTAAATAGACAGATTTATCACATTCCACTTCCTTCAGGCTGAAACTTGTTCATATTGTTGATCATATTTGCTTCATTGCAATAGAACATTAAGACAATCAATCACAATTTGCAGGACAATTAAATGCTCAGCTGAAGGAAGCAAGTTAAATAGTTACAGTAATTTATAATCTACCATAAAATACTTTCCTTGGCTTAATGGAAATTGTTTCATATGATCATGTTAAGAATGGTGAGATTATAATTTCACAGCAATGTTTTATAAGAGGATAGATATCGTTTTATATATGTGACATTTCTAGGTTATCCAAACAGTGTCACAATCCGAATAATGAACACAAGAGATTCATATTGGGATCTCACCAGATCCCAGGCTGAGTGGCTCTCAGAAGAAAGGGTTTCTATTTCACGTAGAAGTAAGAATTGACTGAACCATCTTGTTCTCTGTTCTCTGGGGATCAGTCCAAGGCCTACAAACCCATATGATCACCAAGCATTGTAGTATAGTTTTCCTCTCCATATTATATTACAATTAATGGATGGTTTCTTATCTAGAAACTAGAATTTTATAATTATAATCCTTTTCAGATTCTTTTTCATGTTTCGTTTGACTTGTGTGTAATAAATAGTTTAATTTGGTGCATATTATAATATTTTTTATATATGTAGTATCTACAGGCACAAGTGTTAGCTGGATTTTAATCAGGTTAAAAGTGCTGAATATTTACCAAGACGTTTGTTAGTAGACACTGGATAATTGTCTTCCGGTGTTTCATTAAATCTCTAATATAAAATCTGTGTCAGTTTTCATATAATGGGCCAATGGTGGATTTAGTCAGATCTTAAGATGTGACCAAGGAACGTCTATAAACGAATGTAGCAGAGAACATCAACCAACACTGGAAACTGTCTGCTGAGTGAACATTACAGAATATATACGTACTGACAACAATACAAGTAAATGTAAGGTAAAGAATGAATGGTCCTAAACTAGACACCATAATAACGATTCCCAGAACTGGTAGAAGAATTTGCATTACAAAACCCGTATAAATTCAATTATTTAAGAGTTAGAGGTTATGTACAAAAAGAAATTCATAGTATTCCCAATGTAAAATAGATCAAGCAATAGAAGAAAGCAATTTAACTGTAAGTAAAACAGAACAAACAGTACAGTGAGTAGACAATTTGGGGAAAGAGAAAATGGGAAAAAAGATAAGCAAATGAGACATGGAATTCAATAATGGTAATGTTTAGGAGTTCGTGCCACTATCTGAATCAGAGATGCAATATTAGTTACTGCACAAATACCATCTAGTTGTTCTAGTTGTTAACATCTAGTGTAATAAAAATGATTGGGGAATGGTTAAAGAGGTATATGGATTGGGGATGGTTAAAGAGGTTTATGGATTGAGGGATGGATAAAGAGGTATATGGATTGGGGAATGGGTAAAGAGGTATATGGATTGGGGGATGGATAAAGAGGTATATGGATTGGGGGATGGATAAAGAGGTATATGGATTGGGGAATGGATAAAGAGGTATATGGATTGGGGGATGGTTAAAGAGGTATATGGATTGGGGGAATGGATAAAGAGGTATATGGATTGGGGGATGGATAAAGAGGTATATGGATTGGGGGTTGGTTAAAGAGGTATATGGATTGGGGAATAGATAAAGAGGTATATGGATTGGGGGATGGATAAAGAGGTATATGGATTGAGGGATGGATAAAGAGGTATATGGATTGAGGGATGGATAAAGAGGTATATGGATTGGGGAATGGGTAAAGAGGTATATGGATTGGGGAATGGATAAAGAGGTATATGGATTGGGGAATGGATAAAGAGGTATATGGATTGGGGAATGGATAAAGAGGTATATGGATTGGGGGAATGGTTAAAGAGGTATATGGATTGGGGAATGGTTAAAGAGGTATATGGATTGGGGAATGGATAAAGAGGTATATGGATTGGGGTATGGATAAAGAGGTATATGGATTGGGGAATGGATAAAGAGGTATATGGATTGAGGAATGGATAAAGAGGTATATGGATTGGGGAATGGATAAAGAGGTATATGGATTGAGGGATGGATAAAGAGGTATATGGATTGGGGGATGGATAAAGAGGTATATGGATTGGGGAATGGATAAAGAGGTATATGGATTGAGGGATGGATAAAGAGGTATATGGATTGGGGGATGGATAAAGAGGTATATGGATTGAGGGATGGATAAAGAGGTATATGGATTGGGGGGATGGTTAAAGAGGTATATGGATTGGGGAATGGATAAAGAGGTATATGGATTGGGGGAATGGTTAAAGAGGTATATGGATTGGGGAATGGTTAAAGAGGTATATGGATTGGGGAATGGATAAAGAGGTATATGGATTGGGGAATGGATAAAGAGGTATATGGATTGGGGAATGGATAAAGAGGTATATGGATTGGGGGATGGATAAAGAGGTATATGGATTGGGGGATGGATAAAGAGGTATATGGATTGGGGGATGGTTAAAGAGGTATATGGATTGGCTAATGGACAAAGAGGTATATGGATTGAGGAATGGATAAACAGGTATATGGATTGGGGGATGGATAAAGAGGTATACGGATTGAGGGAATGGATAAAGAGGTATATGGACTGTCGGATGGGTAAAGAGGGATATGGATCTGGGAATGGGTAAAGAGGTATATGGACTGTCGGATGGGTAAAGAGGGATATGGATCTGGGAATGGGTAAAGAGGTATATGGACTGTCGGATGGGTAAAGAGGTATATGGACTGTCGGATGTGTAAGAGGTATATGGACTGTCGGATGGGTAAAGAGGTATATGGACTGTCGGATGTGTAAAGAGGTATATGGATTGGGGAATGGGTAAAGAGGTCCTAGAGTATATGGATTTGTGAATAAGAAGTTTAAACTTGGTTTATTGTTGCTTCAAGTAAATTGGCCAACATTCTTCCCAGTAAAGAGATATTTATCTATTCAGTTATAGATCTTATATTAGCTAAGGAAGCATTGCTAATTTGGATATCTCATTTTGGTATTCAAGCTGTATAGATAATGTAATAGATATGTTATTTTCCACCTAAACTTATACTGATCATAGGAAACCAGAGGGGTGTTATAGCTTGACGGTGGAGTGCTGTGTATTTTTTAAATGTTTTTCTTTTATGTTAAGTTGGTTATTTGCCTATGTATATGATGTATGATTATATGCCATTCTTTAATACAGGAATAATTGTTGTTTTGCAATTTTGATGCTTTCATATACATTTTTTTTAAATTTCACAAAGAAGATAAAAATCTCTGGACAAACAATACATATTTATAGCATTTTTTTCTGGATGACACTGAGTATGTTCATGCTTGCATGATCGATTTGGTGAGCTTTGCAAACCTCTAACTGGTTTATTGTCTGGGGGATTCATTTGCAGACTGAAAATAACATTACTAATAACATAGTAACATAGTAATTTGGATTGAAAAAAAGACACAAGTCCATCGAGTCCAACCCTTCTACCTATCATTCCCGCTTTTGATCCAAAAGAAGCAAAAACCCCTAAGGAAGCTATTTTGAATTTTGCCTCCTAGGTGGAAAAATTCCTTCTTGACTCCAAAGGGCAGTCGGATTTCTCCTTTGGTCAAGAAGCTCTATTATTAATGCTTATTCCATTATTAACATCCTGTTTGTTTTCTTATCATTTCTCAAGACAGATACATTTGAGTAGAAGGTGGTATGGCTTGCATGGGCAACAATTGTATATATAATTCCTTTTTTACTAAAACAAATGACAGGAAAACTGATCATTATTAGTGTGATCGTATCATGCTGCAATTGCACTGGAAATAAAAAAAAAAAAAGGAACAATATATATATATATATGTATATGCATTAGGGCATACTATCCAAAAATGGATAGTATTTGATCAAGAAGTATTTAAAGTGACAGTAAAGGTTCAGATATTTATCTTACCATTTAACCTGAGACGATTGGTAAATGGACAAACACATCTGTCAGCATGGTGTAACACAATGGATAGCAGTGAGCTTTGCTTCTATTATTAAAAGGCACATGGATGACACCTATCTCACTGTAAGCTCCAGGCAGTTGTACAATGTGTATCATATAGTTATAGATATTCCCTCTCCAGTAATCACTGGTTTTAAAGTATTCTTTGGCACTTCCTTTATCTCCTGCTTGACTTTAATTGTGGAGTCTGGAATTTTCTCTTGTGTGAGACCTTTAATGCATCAAATTAGAGATATGTCATTTTTCTATTCCTTAAGAAGATGTTGCTCGTGTAATTCAGCATGGATACAGTTGCAATGAGAATTTCTCATAATGGACAATGTTTTACATCAAATAACTCTCTTGAAAACACATCTTATAAAGGTACAAAACAAAACACACGGATTAAAAACATTGTTTACTAAACACTTTCTCTAAATCCCAGATTCCTTAAAATAGCCGTCCTTTGCCCAAATAGCTTCATACATGGCAGTAAAGCAGGAAATATATCTTCCTGTAAATGGATTGTTTATTATTATCAACTAAGACTAGAAGGAGCTGACGGAATAGGAGAGGGGCTTTCAAGCACTGGTGAATACAAGGTGACCCCTCATTGGGCAAAACCCCATTAACTGCCTCAAATTGAACAGTCGGTATGTTTATCTTGAACCCTTTTTCATGAGTTTGGCACCAGGCAGAGCAGAGGGCATTTTTCAACATTTTTTATTGGTTTTGCAGAGCTGTTCTGTCTTGTTTTAAAGAACTCATTATCAGTAAAACCTTTTTCTAATTAGAATAATTTTTAATTAGACTCCTTGCATGAATGTATCAACTACCCATAAACATCAACAACTACTGGTAATCAACAAATGCTAGTTATCAGCTACCCATAAACATCAACAACTACTGGTAATCAACAAATGCTAGTTATCAGCTACCCATAAACATCAACGACTACTAGTAATCAACAAATGCTAGTTATCAGCTACCCATAAACATCAACAACTACTGGTAATCAACAAATGCTAGTTATCAGCTACCCATAAACATCAACAACTACTGGTAATCAACAAATGCTAGTTATCAGCTACCCATAAACATCAACAACTACTGGTAATCAACAAATGCTAGTTCTCAGCTACCCATAAACATCAACGACTACTAGTAATCAACAAATGCTAGTTATCAGCTACCCATAAACATCAACAACTACTGGTAATCAACAAATGCTAGTTATCAGCTACCCATAAACATCAACAACTACTGGTAATCAACAAATGCTAGTTATCAGCTACCCATAAACATCAACAACTACTGGTAATCAACAAATGCTAGTTATCAGCTACCCATAAACATCAACGACTACTAGTAATCAACAAATGCTAGTTATCAGCTACCCATAAACATCAACAACTACTGGTAATCAACAAATGCTAGTTATCAGCTACCCATAAACATCAACAACTACTGGTAATCAACAAATGCTAGTTCTCAGCTACCCATAAACATCAACGACTACTAGTAATCAACAAATGCTAGTTATCAGCTACCCATAAAGATCAACAACTACTGGTAATCAACAAATGCTAGTTATCAGCTACCCATAAACATCAACAACTACTGGTAATCAACAAATGCTAGTTATCAGCTACCCATAAACATCAACAACTACTGGTAATCAACAAATGCTAGTTATCAGCTACCCATAAAGATCAACAACTACTGGTAATCAACAAATGCTAGTTATCAGCTACCCATAAACATCAACAACTACTGGTAATCAACAAATGCTAGTTCTCAGCTACCCATAAACATCAACGACTACTAGTAATCAACAAATGCTAGTTATCAGCTACCCATAAACATCAACGGCTACTAGTAATCAACAAATGCTAGAAATCAACTAACCATAAACATCAACGACTACTAGTAATCAACAAATGCTATAAATCAACTACCCATAAACATCAACTACTACTAGTAATCAACAAATGTTAGAAATCAACTACCCATAAACATCAACGGCTACTAGTAATCAACAAATGCTAGAACTCAACTACCCATAAACATCAACTACTACTAGTAGTCAAGTCCTTAACTATGACTTGCTCTCCACAATTAGTCTGTAACTATGACTTGCTGTCTATAGGTAGTTTGTAACTATGACTTGCTGTCTATAGGTAGTCTGTAACTATGACTTGCTGTCTATAGGTAGTCTGTAACTTTGACTTGCTGTCTATAGGTAGTCTGTAACTTTGACTTGCTGTCTATAGGTAGTCTGTAACTATGACTTGCTATCTATAGGTAGTCTGTAACTATGATCTGCTGTCTATAGGTAGTCTGTAACTATGACTTGCTATCTATAGGTAGTCTGTAACTATGACTTGCTGTCTATAGGTAATCTGTAACTATGACTTGCTGTCTATAGGTAGTCTGTAACTTTGACTTGCTGTCTATAGGTAGTCTGTAACTATGACTTGCTATCTATAGGTAGTCTGTAACTATGACTTGCTATCTATAGGTAGTCTGTAACTATGATCTGCTGTCTATAGGTAGTCTGTAACTATGACTTGCTGTCTGAATGTTTCTTAGGATTTAAACCCAATGTATTAAAGGCTGAAATGAATCCCGGTTCTTTAAAAAAACATAATCAATAATATAAAAATAAAACACATATAGAAAACATCTGTTAACCAAAACATCTGACACCAAAGCTGGAATTTTATTATTTCTATGGGGGTTTCAGCCAATCAGAATTCAGCTGTAACAAAAACCATGGTAACTGACCAGATATACATTAATGAGATTATTCGAATGGCTCCCACTTCTTCTATAAAATGTAGGTTTCTTAGAGCAATACAAGTAAAGACTCTAATGCTTCATCATGTTTCTATATTTATATTTGTTGTTGAACTTATCTAGAAGTGTTTTTGTATGTATCCTCTTGTATGTATGCTCTTGTATGTATTCTTGTATGCATATTTTTGTATGTATGCTCTTGTATGTATGTCTTGCATGTATATTCTTGTGTGTAGGTTCTATTATGTAGGTTCTTGCATGTATGCTCTTGTCAGAATATTCTTGTATGTATGTTGTTGATTTTGTGCACTTGTATGTATGTTCTTGTTTTTATTCTCTTGTATGCATGTTCTTTTATGTATGTTGTTGTATGTATACACTTGTCTGAATATTCTTGTATGCATGTTCTTGTTTTATTCTCTTGTATTTATGTTCTTGTTTATATACTCTTGTATGTATGTTCTTGTATGTATTTCCCTGTTTATATACTCTTGTATGTATGTCCTTGTATGTATGTTCTTTTTTTATAAACCCTTGTGTGTATGTTCATCTACGTATGTTCTTGTATGTATGTTCTTGTATGAATGCTCTTGTATGTATATTCTTGTACATATGTTCTTGTATATATGCTCTTGTATGCATGATCTTGTTTTATACTCTGTTATGTATGTTCTTGTATGAAAGTTCTTTTTTATGTACTCTTGTGTGTATGTTCCTGGATGTATGCTCTTATATGTATGTTCTTGTACATGTGCTCTTGTATGTATGTTCTTGTATTTATGTTCTTGAATGTACACTCTTGTTTATGTACTCTTGTATGTATGTTCTTATTTATATGCTCGTGTATGTATGTTTGTGTATGTATGCTTTTGTAAATATGTTCTTGTATGTATGTTATTGTTTATATACACTTGTATATATTTTTTTGTATGTATAATCTAGTATGCATATTCTTATATGTATCTTCGTGTATGTATGGTCTTGTACATATGTCCTTGTTTGTATGCCTTCTATGTATATTCTTGTATGTAGGTTCTTGTATGTAGGTTCTTGTTTAAATACTCTTGTATGTATGCTCTTTTATATATGTTTTTGTTTATGTAATCTTGTATGTATGTTCTTGTTTGTATGTTCTTGAATGTATGCTCTTGTTTATGTTCTCTTGTATGTATGTTCTTTTATATATGTTCTTGTTTATATGCTCGTTTATGTATTTTTGTGTATGTATGCTTTTGTACATATGTTCTTGTTTGTATGTTATTGTTTATATACTCTTGTATGTATATTTTTGTATGTATAATCTTGTATACATATTCTTATATGTATGTTCTTGTATGTATGCTCTTGTACATATGTTCTTGTATGTATGTTCTTTTATATATACTCATGTATGTAGGTTCTTGTATGCATGTCCTTGTTTGTATGCCTTCTATGTATATTCTTGTATGTAGGTTCTTGTATGTAGGTCCTTGTTTAAATACTCTTGTATGTATGTTCTTGTATGTACGTTCTTATTTGTATGTTATTGTCTGTGTGCTTTTGTTTATATACTTTTCTATGTATGTTCTTGTATGGATGTCTTGTATGTATGGTCTTGTATGTAAGTTCTTGTTCATGTAATCTTGTATGTATGTTCTTGTTTGTATGTTCTTGAATGTATGCGCTTGTTTATGTACTCTTGTATGTATGTTCTTGTTTAAATGCTCGGGTAAGTATGTTTGTATATGTATACTTTTGTACACATGTTTTTGTATGTATGTTATTGTTTATATACTCTTGTATGTATGTTCTTCTATGTATAATCTTGTATGCATATTCTCATATTCTTTTTCTTGTTTTTCTTGTGTTATATCTATGTTCTTGTTTATATACTCTTGTATCTATGTTCTTCTATGTATGTTACTGTATGTAGGTTCTTGTATGTATGCGCTTGTATGTATATGCTTGTACATATGTTCTTGTATAAATGCTCTTGTATGTTTGTTCTTCTTTATATACTCTTTTATGTATGTTCTTGTATGAATGTTCTTTTTCATGTACTCTTGTATGTATGTTATTGCTTAAATGCTCTTGTATGTATGTTCTTGTTTATATACTCTTGTATGTATGTTCTTGTATGTATTTTATTGTTTCTCTACTCTTGTATGTATGTTCTTTTGTATATACTCTTGTATGTATGTTCTTGTTTATATACCCTTGTATGTATGTTCTTGTATGCATGTTCTTGTTTATATACTCTTGTGTGTATGTTATTGTATGTAGGTTATTGTATGTATGCTCTTGTATGTATATTCTTGTACATATGTTCTTGTATATATGCTCTTGTATGTATGTCTTGCATGTATATTCTTGTATGTAGGTTCTTTTATGTATGTTCTTGTCTGAATATTCTTGCATGTAATTCTTGATTATATGCGGTTGTATGTATGTTCTTGTTTTTATAGTCTTGTATATATGTTTGTCAGGGTATTTTAATACATCTCATTCTTTGGGGGACTCATATTCTGATATTAAGAAGAACCTTTAATTGACCTCTGTGTTTCAGTCTTCTGCTTTGTTACTTGGTATCATTGTCCAACTTTCAGTGATGTTTGGGTAAGACTTTAAGAAGACAATGGGTCAATATAAGTTAACTATCTGATAAACAAAGGCCTAGTTTTATGATGGGAAAACCAAATACCTGGGAATCCAGAGAGAGCTCTGTGTTAGAAGTGTATATACCAGGTGTTCAGATAGATCCTGAGAGAGCTCTGTGTTAGAAGTGTATATACCAGGTGTTCAGATAGATCCTGAGAGAGCTCTGTGTGAGAAGTGTATATACCAGGTGTTCAGATAGATCCTGAGAGAGCTCTGTGTTAGAAGTGTATATACCAGGTGTTCAAATAGATACCTGGGAATCCTGAGAGAGCTCTGTGTTAGAAGTGTATATACCAGGTGTTCAGATAGATACCTGGGAATCCTGAGAGAGCTCTGTGTTAGAAGTGTATATACCAGGTGTTCAAATAGAAATAGGAAGAATGAATTAACATTTGGCCTGCTAACTTATGGTAACTAATATAAACGTATATAGATATTCTGTATTTTATTAATAAGATACACTCTTTGGTTTTTATCTATTTAATAGACATGTGCAAAACTCAAATTTTCCTTTTGTTTTCGTCCATTCGGACAAAATTTTTATTTATTTCGTCTAAAACGAATTTCGTTCATTACTGCATTCGTTTCAGACGAAATTCGTTCATTATTTTCATTTCGTTTTATTCGTTCGTTTTATAGAATACGTGTAATACTATTGGCTTTCTATAAACCGAACGAGAGCCCCATTCATAAGAATTTCTCGTTCGGTTCATAGAAAGGCAATAGTATTACACGTTTTCTATAAGCCGAAAGTCTATAAGCCGAAGGTCGTTCGGTTTATAGACTTTTGGCTTATAGAAAACTTGTGGTAATATTGCCTTTCTATAAACCGAATGAGAAATTCTTATGAATGGGGCTCTCGTTCGGTTAGAATTGGGTTTTAGTAGATTCTGGTTCTGCATTAGTGTTGGTTACTCTGATACACTAGGATTGTGTGGGTAGAAGTCACTACATTGCTCACAGTAAGGCTGCTATTGATAGATTGTGTGTATCTGGTCTGTTTGTTTACTCTGCCACTGCCTTTGTTTTACAACCTATAGAGTTCTCAGGTCTGTAACTGTTTTTTTTGGTATTAACTAACAATAGGTTGTTGTTTGTTGGTGTATTGGCTCAATCAATGTATTATTATTATTTTGTGTTATTTCTATATTAGTGTGTGTAAATAAATTTTCATATTTTGTTACTGTATGCTTTATTTCATATTTATAGTGGTTTAAGTGTATGTCATATTATCGCCTTGTAAAACGAACTTGGGAGATACTGTTTTTATGAATGGTTATTGGCCATATTTAGTGGCATCTGATCTTTCATAATTCCACTTATCTCTGACATGTTCTTGTTTATATACTCTGTACACTGTATGTATGTTCTTGTATGCATGTCCGTGTATGTATGTTCTTGTATGCATGTCCGTGTATGTATGTTCTTGTATGAATTTTCTTTTGTATGTACTCTTGTGTGTATATTCCTCGATGTATGCTCTTGTATGTATGTTCTTGTACATATGTTCTTGTATATATGCTCTTGTATGTATGTTCTTGGATGTATGTTCTTGCTTATATACTCATGTATGTATGTTCTTGTATGTATTTTTTTTTTATACTCTTCTGTGTATGTTTGTGTATGTATGCTCTTGAACATATGTTCTTGTATGTATGTTCTTGTATATATACTCATGTATGTAGGTTATGGTATGTATGTTCTTTTTTGTATGCCTTCTATGCAGGGCCGGTGCAAGGATTTTCGTCTACACAGGCGAAGGTGCATTTTGGTGCCCCCCTCCTCTGACCCGCCACGACTCCCATACTACCAACCCTCCATATATTTTATATTTATAAAATTATAATGTATAGTGTGGAAAATAAATACATCTAAATATTTAACTTGCATGCTCTAAATTTGTCACACATTGACACCCTATGACACATTGAAACCCTTAAACACAAAGACACCCTTGCAGTCACACACAGACACACATAGTGACACACTTACACACACACACACACACACACACACACACACACACCCTTACACAGACACAGTGACACACTTACACACACACACACACACCCTTACATAGACACAGTGACACACGTACACCCTTATACAGTGACACACTTACACACACACACACACCCTTACACTGACACAGTGACACACACCCTTACACAGAACGTGACACACTTACACACACCCTTACCACTTACACACACACACACACACACACACACACACACACACACACACACAGTGACACACATAACCTGAGACACACTATTTTGCCACTCAATATGTCAGTATTTAGCCACTCAATATGTCATTTAATATGCCAATATTTTGCCCCTCAATATGCCAGAATTTTGCCACTCAATATGCCAGGATTTTGCACCTCCAAATCCCAGGATTTTGCCACTCTATTGCCACTTAATATGCCAGGGTATTGCCACTTAATATGCCAGGGTATTGTCAATTAATATGCCAGGATATTGCCACTTAATATGCCGGGATATTGCCAATTAAAATGGCAGGGTATTGCCACTTAATATGCCAGGATAATGCCAATTAATATGCCAGGATAATGCCCATTAATATGCCAGGGTATTGTCAATAATTATTCCAGGGTATTGCCACTTAATATGCCAGAGTATTGTCAATAATTATGCCAGGGTATTGCCACTTAATATGACAGGATATTGCCCCTCAGTATGCTCGTTATGCCACCCTCCTCCCCCCTTCCCCAGACCCCAGTACTTACCTCCTTGCTGCTGTCTCCCGGTGCAGGTCCGTGGCTGTGAGGGAAGGGTTGTGCGCTCCCCTCCAGCCACGCGGATCAAAAAAGTTTGTTCCAACTTTTTTTTAAAACAAACTTTATTGATCCGCACGGCTGGAGGGGAGCGAACAACGCTTCGCTCACAGCCACGGACCTGCACCGGGGGACAGCAACAAGAAGGTAAGTAAACGGGCCTGGTGGCGTGGGCGATTTTCCCGCCCCCCTTGGGGCGCCCTAAGGCAGCTGCCTGTGCTGCCTTACGGTAGTGCCGGCCCTGCTTCTATGTATATTCTTGTATGTAGGTTCTTGTTAAAATACTCTTGTATGTATGCTCTTGTATGTATGTTCTTGTATGTACATTCTTGTATGTATGTTATTGTATGTATGCTCTTGTTTATATACTTTTGTATGTATGTTCTTTTTTATATACTCTTGTATGCATGTTCTTGTTTATATACTCTTGTATCTATGTTCTTGTATGTAGGTTCCTGTATGTATGCTCTTGTATGTATATTCTTGTACATTTGTTCTTGTATATATGGTCTTGTATGAATGTTCTTTTTCATGTACTCTTGTGTGTATGTTTTTGTATGTATGTTCTTGCTTATATGCTCTTGAATGTATGTTTTTGTTTATATACTCTTGTATGTATGTTCTTGTTTATATACTTGTGTATGTATGTCTTGTATGTATGGTCTTGTTTATGTACTCTTGTATGTATGTTCTTGTTTATATACTCTTATATGTATGTTCTCGTATGTATATTCTTGTTTATATACTCTGTTTGTTCTTTTTTTTATAAACTCTTGGGTGTAGGATGTGGATGTGGGTTCTTGTATGTATGGTCTTGTGTGTATATGGTTGTACATATGTTCTTGTATATTTGCTCTTGTATGTATGTTCTTGTATGTATGTGCTTGTTTATATACTATTTTATGTATGTTCTTGTATTAATGTCCTTTTTAGGTACTCTTGTGTGTATGCTCTTGTATGGATGTTTTTGATTGTATGCTCTTGTATGTTTAATCTTGTACATATGTTCTTGTATATATGCTCTTGTATGTATGTTCTTGTACTTATGTTCTTGCTTATATCCACTTGTTTGTATGTTCTTGTATGGATGTTCTTGCTTATATGCTCTTGTATGTATGTTCTTGTTTATATACACTTGTAGGTATGCTATCATACATACATTCTTGTATGTATGTTTTTGTTTATATACTCTTGTATGTATGTTCTTGTTTATATACTTGTCTATGTATGTCTTGTATGTATTGTCTTGTTTATGTACTCTTGTATGTATGTTCTTGTATGTATATTCTTGTTTATATACTCTTCTTTGTTTGTTCTTTTTTTTATAAACTCTTGTGTATTTTCTTGTATGTATGCTCTTGTGTGTATATGCTTGTACATATGTTCTTGTATAAATGCTCTTGTATGTATGTTCTTGTATGTATGTGCTTGTTTATATACTATTTTATGTATGTTCTTGTATTAAAATCCTTTTTGTATTTACGCTTGTGTGTATGTTCTTGTATGTATGCTCTTGTATGGATGTTCTTGTATATATGCTCTTGTAGGTTTGTTCTTGTACATATGTTCTTGTATATATGCTCTTGCATGTATGTTCTTGTATGTATGTTCATGCTTATATACTCTTGCATGTATGTTCTTGTTTATATACTTTTGTATGTATGTTCTTGTATATATACTCTTGTATGTACGCTCTTGTTCATATACTCCTGTATGTATGTTTGTGTACGTATGCTCTTTTATGTATGTTTGTGGTGGTTATTTCATACTGTATCTTTCAGTAACATAGTAATATAGTAATTTATGTTGAAAAAAGACACAAGTCCATCAGGTTCAACCCTTCTACCTATCATTCCAGCTTTTGATCCAAAAGAAGGCAAAAAACCCTAAGGAAGCTATTTTGAATAGGGGAAAATTCCTTCTTGACTCCAAAGGGCAATCAGATTTCTCCTTCGATCAATTAGCTCTATTATTAATGCTTATTCTATTATTATTAGCCCTGTATGTTCTACTTTTCTAAAAAAAAAAAACATCCAGACCATTTTTAAATGCACCTATTATAGTTGATAGCACTACCTCTCTTGACAGTGAGTTCCATAACTTTATTGTCCTTACTGTAAAGAATCCATTCCTTTGCTGTCTTTGAAATCTTTGTTCTTCCAGTTTTTAGGGGTGACCTCATGTTCTTTGTACATATTGATATATAATGTTATCATATCCCCTCTAAGACACCTTTTTTCTAACGTATGTAAATGCAATTTTACTTTATAACTAAGATCCTCCAATCCTAAATCCAGTCCTAACCTCAACATCTGAGGAAAGGGATTTATGAGTAATAATTTCAGAGGACTTGAAGGTAGGTAGGCAATGCAATAGAGCAGCAGGAAATGCTAGCAGAATGCTTGGTTGCATAGGGAGAGGTATTAGCAGTAGGAAGAGGGAAGTGCTCATGCCATTGTACAGAGCACTGGTGAGACCTCACTTTATTGTACGCAGTACTGGAGACCGTATCTCCAGAAAGATATTGATACTTTGGAGAGAGTTCAGAGTAGGGCTACTAAACTGGTTCATGGGTTGAAGGATAAAACTTACCAGGAAAGGTTAAAGCATCTTAACATGTATAGCTTGGAGGAAAGACGTAACAGGGGGGATATGATAGAAACATTTAAATACATAAAGGGAATCAACACAGTAAAGGAAGAGAGTATATTTAAAAGAAGAAAAACTACCACAACTAGAGGACATAGTCTTAAATTAGAGGGGCAACGATTTAAAAGTAATATCAGGAAGTATTACTTTAGTGAGAGGGTAGTGGATGTATGGAATTGCCTTCCAGCAGAAGTGGTAGAGGTAAACACGGTCAAGGATTTTAAGCATGCGTGGGATAGACACAAGGCTATCCAAACTATAAGACCGGGAACGGCGGACTAAAAAATAATTGGGCAGACTAGGTGGACCGAATGGTTCTTATCTGCCGACACATTCTATGTTTCTATGTTTCTATGTAATCCCCTTATTAATTGTGTAGCTCTGCTTTGCACTTTTTCTGGTTCCGTAATATCCTTTTTAAAGTCTGGTGCATAGAATTGTACTGCATATTCAAGGTGAGGTCTTACCATTGACTTGTAAAGAGGCAAGATGATATCCTCCTCCCGTGAATCTATACCTCATTTTATAAATGCCAATATCTTATTGGCCCTTGCAGCTGCTGACTGGCATTGAGCACTGTTTTAAAATCTGTTATCTACAGTTATTGCTAAATCCTTTTGATTAGTAGTTTTTGCCAGGGCAATGCCAATTAAAATATATGTTGCTTTGTTATAATTTTTCGCATAATGCATAACTTTACATTTGTTTATACTGAACCTCATTTGCCACTTAATTGCCCAGTATTCTGCATATTTCATTTGAATGAACTGAGATGACAATTTGACCTGGACCAGAGTTCATAAGCAGCAGGTCACAGTTTCTGACTTCAGGGACAGCTTTCAATCTCCCGGCACATATTAAATTGTTGCTTTTCCAACTGACCTTAAACTGATTATACAATCAATTATTTTCTATTCTGTATAAAGCGTAACACTGTTACTATGTGAAAGTAGATGGCAGAGGCACCACCAAAAACAAATCTCCCAACACCAAACAAGCCAGAAGAAATGCTTTTCTTAAATGTAAAAGTATACAAAATAAGAATTGGTCCTTTTAATGTGATCAGCAAGCCAATACAGATATGTTTTTTATGGTTAAAATAATATTTACTCACATTTAAGTACAGTCTAATCATTAAAATACAAGGCGTTAAACATAGTGTCCATAATGGATAAACTCATTTGGCACTTAAGAGTGGTAAAAGTACGATGAATTCACTACTATAAACCTCTCAGTAACACACACAGGGGTCTGTTCACTAATAGTGTGGTGTAGGTGAATAGAGATGGACATTTTCAAGCCTGATAGAAAAGCTTAGCTGAACATAAAGTCTTCTATCAAGACAATGTCACCAGGTGAGGGTCACCAGATGAGGGTCACCAGGTGAGGGTCACCAGGTGTGGGTGCAGCCTGTATATTAATTAATGTTCTTCTCACCTCAAATCAGTTTTAGTTAAATGCACCAATACAGAATGTACATCTTTAGCTTTATGTATGCTGTAGA
Organism: Pelodytes ibericus; assembly: GCA_036172795.1. Classification (NCBI taxonomy): domain Eukaryota; kingdom Metazoa; phylum Chordata; class Amphibia; order Anura; family Pelodytidae; genus Pelodytes; species Pelodytes ibericus. The sequence goes on from CM069866.1 coordinate 323,102, forward strand.
TTAACAGATACGTGATTTACATTTTACGCCGTGTTTTATTCCATATTTGGGCTATGGGAAATGTACATTAAAATAAAAGCAGCTTTAATGCTGCCGGTGTTAGAATTTAGCTATTCTCATATATTTAACGGTTTTCCAATACATATTAAATTGTTGGGGGAAATAACTAGTTCATTATTTTTACAAATTGAAAACCTCTTCAGAAAATGAGCAGAACTCATCTGTAATGCATATATCCATATCTTAATACACAATGGGTGCAAGGTGCGTTAAGATATTACATTGAGTTTTAGTAGATGTGTTTATATCTGATATCTTCCAAACTCTCACACAAAGCAGTCCACATAATTAGATAGTGTGGTCCAGTATGCATGAGTTACATATTGTGGCCAAGGACCACAGAGTGTGTCTACCCTAAAACAAATATAGAAGAAAGACATTGACCCAAAGGTTAACAAAATGATTGAACGTTTTCTAGGTGATTGAAATCAGAGACTTTTCTTTCCAAAAAGTATTTTTTTTTATCATGACGAAAGGTTATTTCATATCAATCACTCAGTATGTATTACTTACAGTGTTTGTTTCAGCTTTTTTTTTTTTTTTTTTTAGCTGAAACTGAGGCAGAATAAATCAGTAATGTATAATAATATTATTATAAAATAGCATTCATATAAAACTACATTCTTATAAAATAACAGCCAACACTACAAAAAACGTTAATATAAAATGACAATATGATGGTGTGTGTATAAACAAATTGTTCTCAAAACATATAAAATGGCTAGATATTAGCAATTTATAAAGTACATCTTCATAATAAATTGGATGTACCTTACAGCATGAACAATGTAAAGCAGATAATTAAACTGACTCCAGCTTTAGATTATATCACGTGTAAAATAGAATATATCAGTAAAAATCTTTCTCTGTCAGTGGTTAATCCTATGAAATGTGTCATGAATGGGATCAAATGCAGTGTGATTATTGTAGAAAATGTAACACAGCCTGTAGTAAACATTTAGCAAAGAACACAAGATATATATGTTAAGTTGTCTTACCTCTCTGTGTGGAAGGCTTCTATCTGCTCCTGCAGTCAGTGACAGTCTCACAGAGACAGCTCTGATCTTTACATTTTCAAGTGAAATGTTAATTTGCATCAGCACCAGGCGATTCTAGACAAGCTTTTCTCAGGAAGATGGTTTTTCACAAAGTGCTGAGACCACAGATCTGTCTTTCCCTCTGTGCTTGAATCAATCAGTAATGGTTCTCACTGTCTGATTAGACTGCCCTCGAATCCTCTCTACGGCTAATATATTGGCATGTGTTTAACCCTTTCCACGTCCTACAGTCCTTTTCCAGCAAGTGTTCTGTATGATACAATGTGCCTAGTAATCTATATTAATACTGTAAGAAAGACTGTGGTACTGGAGACATCCTGGGCATCAGATAAAGTTCTATGTATATGGGTGTTGAGTGGTCCTTCTGATGTGGTATTTAATCTAAATGTGATATGTTTTTATGAGATATAGCTCACCCAGCTGGGGCTTTGTCCAAAGAGTATTGATATTGGCACAGGCTCCCAGTCTGCTCTCCATCTCGTTACATTCTGTCATTTCTAGAGTAGCTTAATATATATACATAAAGGGACTGGATCACCTAAACAAAGAGAATAAATAAAACTGATTGAAAATGATCTTTACATTGCGTTAGCGGAAAATGCCTTTTAAATGTGTCTCTTACTTATGACATCATCAGTGCCTTAAAATGCAAATTCCACATTTCCCATTGAAAACCAGTTGATTTGCATAATAAGATGCAGGTGATGACTCCACAGACATATATATTACTGGAACTAACACAATATGAGTGATTTATGGCACCCCTTTATGCTAAAATATGCATATGATCTGGTACAAAAGATGATAGAAACAGGTTGTTATTAGCAAACATCACATGCAAAATGTGACTTGTATTATAAAGGCCTGGAGGTCACATGACCTTCGGCAGTCTGTCATAGAAGATGGAAGTGTTGGGCAGCATCAGAGGATGTAAGTGCACATTGCACATGTATCCACCGACTGCCACCACTAGCCATCCGGGAGACTGGAGGAGCAAGTCTGGAGAGAGGGATGCATTGGCTGTGGGGGGATGCATTGGCTAAGTCTGGGGCAGATGGCTGTGTGGGAAGATGCATTGGATAAGTCTGTGGGCTGATGGATGTGTGAGGGGATGCATTGGCTAAGTCTGGGGCAGATGGCTGTATGAGGGGATGCATAGGCTAAGTCTGGGGCAGATGGCTGTGTGAGGGGATGTTTTGGCTAAGTCTGGGGCAGATGGCTGTGTGAGGGGATGCATTGGCTAAGTCTGGGGCAGATGGCTGTGTGAGGGGATGCATTGGCTAAGTCTGTGGGCTGATGGCTGTGTGAGGGGATGCATTGGCTAACTCTGTGGGCAGATGGCTGTGGGGATGCTTTGGCTAAGTCTATAGGTTGATGGATGTGTGAGGGGAGGCATTGGCTAAGCCTGTGGGCAGATGGCTGTGGGAATGCTTTGGCTAAGTCTGTAGGCTGATGGATGTGTGAGGGGATGCATTGGCTAAGTCTGTGTGCAGATAGCTGTGTGGGGGGATGCATTGGCTAATTCTGCTGCTCTGTGGGGGCGGATGCATTGGGGCAGAATGGCAAATAAAAGGAAATAAAAAGAAGAAAAGCATTTTTTAAGAATTTTTATTAAATATGAAAAAAAACAAACAGTTTATTTGTGAATATTTACAAGTAAAACTTTTTTCCTATAGGGTAATTTTATATTCAGACCTTTTCTTTTTTTCATAAATTAATATCTAAAGTTTTGGGGGTCGTTTTATAATCAGGGTCGTCATACATTATGATTAAGTCCTCACAGATTTATGAATTGCTTGGCAAAAAAGGATTTTGTTTTTGCCTATGCATTTTGGAGGGTAATGATTGATTCTCATATAATAACCATTATGCATATTAATGTGGTAATCACACAGCTGAGCTCCTCACCAGCCCTGCACAATGTATAATTTAGTTTGTGAGATGAAATGTTGATCTCACCTGTAACTTACCTTTTAGTGAAAAGACTCCTTTGTTGTACGCTAGCATAGAGAGAACAAATGAAACATCATAACACTTTTGATTCTCAAGAAAAGCATGGAGTACAGAAGGAAGTTCAAATATGTATCAAAGGAAAAGGCATTCATAGACTTAGGAAGAAAAAATTCTAACATTTGTAGAACAAAGATGCATTGATTTTATTGCCAAAAACTTCAGGGCAGCTGTGTCCGAAATACATTCACATTAGTGCATGAGAGAACACATCACAAAAGGACATTTATTAATATTATAGCAACAAAAAAGTTAACTGGGAAGATATTTATAGAAAAGTAAAAGAGACAACATTTTGGACTGGATGCACAGCAAGTAACAGGGCAATGCTGGATCCATTAATGTAATGTTATAAAGGTGTATGGGGTCAGTGAGCTGGGGGTGCAGGGATGAGGGGTATAAGCAGCATGCTGGATCCATTAATGTAATGTTACAAAGGTGTATGGGGTCAGTGAGCTGGGTGGTGCAGGGATGAGGGGTATAAGCAGCATGCTGGATCCATTAATGTATTGTTATAAAGGTGTATGGGGTCAGTGAGCTGGGGGTGCAGGGATGAGGGGTATAAGCAGCATGCTGGATCCATTAATGTATTGTTATAAAGGTGTATGGGGTCAGTGAGCTGGGGGTGCAGAGATGAGGGCTATAAGCAGCATGCTGGATCCATTAATGTATTGTTATAAAGGTGTATGGGGTCAGTGAGCTGGGGGTGCAGAGATGAGGGCTATAAGCAGCATGCTGGATCCATTAATGTATTGTTATAAAGGTGTATGGGGTCAGTGAGCTGGGGGTGCAGAGATGAGGGCTATAAGCAGCATGCTGGATCCATTAATGTATTGTTATAAAGGTGTATGGGGTCAGTGAGCTGGGGGTGCAGGGATGAGGGGTATAAGCAGCATGCTGGATCCATTAATGTAATGTTATAAAGGTGTATGGGGTCAGTGAGCTGGGGGTGCAGGGATGAGGGGTATAAGCAGCATGCTGGATCCATTAATGTAATGTTATAAAGGTGTATGGGGTCAGTGAGCTGGGGGTGCAGGGATGAGGGGTATAAGCAGCATGCTGGATCCATTAATGTAATGTTACAAAGGTGTATGGGGTCAGTGAGCTGGGGGTGCAGGGATGAGGGGTATAAGCAGCATGCTGGATCCATTCATGTAATGTTATAAAGGTGTATGGGGTCAGTGAGCTGGGGGTGCAGGGATGAGGGGTATAAGCAGCATGCTGGATCCATTAATGTAATGTTATAAAGGTGTATGGGGTCAGTGAGCTGGGGGTGCAGGGATGAGGGGTATAAGCAGCATGCTGGATCCATTAATGTAATGTTACAAAGGTGTATGGGGTCAGTGAGCTGGGGGTGCAGGGATGAGGGGTATAAGCAGCATGCTGGATCCATTAATGTAATGTTACAAAGGTGTATGGGGTCAGTGAGCTGGGGGTGCAGGGATGAGGGGTATAAGCAGCATGCTGGATCCATTAATGTAATGTTACAAAGGTGTATGGGGTCAGTGAGCTGGGTGGTGCAGGGATGAGGGGTATAAGCAGCATGCTGGATCCATTAATGTAATGTTATAAAGGTGTATGGGGTCAGTGAGCTGGGGGTGCAGGGATGAGGGGTATAAGCAGCATGCTGGATCCATTAATGTATTGTTATAAAGGTGTATGGGGTCAGTGAGCTGGGGGTGCAGAGATGAGGGCTATAAGCAGCATGCTGGATCCATTAATGTATTGTTATAAAGGTGTATGGGGTCAGTGAGCTGGGGGTGCAGGGATGAGGGGTATAAGCAGCATGCTGGACACATTAATGTAATGTTACAAAGGTGTATGGGGTCAGTGAGCTGGGGGTGCAGGGATGAGGGGTATAAGCAGCATGCTGGATCCATTAATGTAATGTTATAAAGGTGTATGGGGTCAGTGAGCTGGGGGTGCAGGGATGAGGGGTATAAGCAGCATGCTGGATCCATTAATGTAATGTTATAAAGGTGTATGGGGTCAGTGAGCTGGGGGTGCAGGGATGAGGGGTATAAGCAGCATGCTGGATCCATTAATGTATTGTTATAAAGGTGTATGGGGTCAGTGAGCTGGGGGTGCAGGGATGAGGGGTATAAGCAGCATGCTGGATCCATTCATGTAATGTTATAAAGGTGTATGGGGTCAGTGAGCTGGGGGTGCAGGGATGAGGGGTATAAGCAGCATGCTGGATCCATTAATGTAATGTTATAAAGGTGTATGGGGTCAGTGAGCTGGGGGTGCAGGGATGAGGGGGTATAAGCAGCATGCTGGATCCATTAATGTAATGTGATAAAGGTGTATGGGGTCAGTGAGCAGGGGTGCAGGGATGAGGGGTAAAAGCAGCATGCTGGATCCATTAATGTAATGTGATAACGGTGTATGGGGTCAGTGAGCTGGGGGTGCAGGGATGAGGGGGTATAAGCAGCATGCTGGATCCATTAATGTAATGTGATAAAGGTGTATGGGGTCAGTGAGCAGGGGGTGCAGGGATGAGGGGTAAAAGCAGCATGCTGGATCCATTAATGTAATGTGATAACGGTGTATGGGGTCAGTGAGCTGGGTGGTGCAGGGATGAGGGGGTATAGGCAGCATGCTGGATCCATTAATGTAATGTTATAAAGGTGTATGGGGTCAGTGAGCTGGGGGTGCAGGGATGAGGGGGTATAAGCAGCATGCTGGATCCATTAATGTAATGTTATAAAGGTGTATGGGGTCAGTGAGCTGGGGGTGCAGGGATGAGGGGTATAAGCAGCATGCTGGATCCATTAATGTAATGTTATAAAGGTGTATGGGGTCAGTGAGCCGGGGGTGCAGTGATGAGGGGTATAAGCAGCATGCTGGATCCATTAATGTAATGTTATAAAGATGTATGGGGTCAGTGAGCTGGGGGTGCAGGGATGAGGGGGTATAAGCAGCATGCTGGATCCATTAATGTAATGTTATAAAGGTGTATGGGGTCAGTGAGCTGGGGGTGCAGGGATGAGGGGGTATAAGCAGCATGCTGGATCCATTAATGTAATGTTATAAAGATGTATGGGGTCAGTGAGTTGGGGGTGCAGGGATGAGAGGTATAAGCAGCATGCTGGATCCATTAATGTAATGGTATAAAGGTGTATGGGGTCAGTGAGCTGGGGGTGCAGGGATGAGGGGTATAAGCAGCATGCTGGATCCATTAATGTAATGTTATAAAGGTGTATGGGGTCAGTGAGCTGGGGGTGCAGGGATGAGGGGTATAAGCAGCATGCTGGATCCATTAATGTAATGTTATAAAGGTGTATGGGGTCAGTGAGCTGGGGGTGCAGGGATGAGGGGGTATAAGCAGCATGCTGGATCCATTAATGTAATGTTATAAAGATGTATGGGGTCAGTAAGCTGGGGGTGCAGGGGTGAGGGGTATAAGCTGCATGCTGGATCCATTAATGTAATGTGATAAAGGTGTATGGGGTCAGTGAGCAGGGGGTGCAGGGATGAGGGGTAAAAGCAGCATGCTGGATCCATTAATGTAATGTGATAACGGTGTATGGGGTCAGTGAGCTGGGTGGTGCAGGGATGAGGGGGTATAGGCAGCATGCTGGATCCATTAATGTAATGTTATAAAGGTGTATGGGGTCAGTGAGCTGGGGGTGCAGGGATGAGGGGGTATAAGCAGCATGCTGGATCCATTAATGTAATGTTATAAAGGTGTATGGGGTCAGTGAGCTGGGGGTGCAGGGATGAGGGGTATAAGCAGCATGCTGGATCCATTAATGTAATGTTATAAAGGTGTATGGGGTCAGTGAGCCGGGGGTGCAGTGATGAGGGGTATAAGCAGCATGCTGGATCCATTAATGTAATGTTATAAAGATGTATGGGGTCAGTGAGCTGGGGGTGCAGGGATGAGGGGGTATAAGCAGCATGCTGGATCCATTAATGTAATGTTATAAAGGTGTATGGGGTCAGTGAGCTGGGGGTGCAGGGATGAGGGGGTATAAGCAGCATGCTGGATCCATTAATGTAATGTTATAAAGATGTATGGGGTCAGTGAGTTGGGGGTGCAGGGATGAGAGGTATAAGCAGCATGCTGGATCCATTAATGTAATGGTATAAAGGTGTATGGGGTCAGTGAGCTGGGGGTGCAGGGATGAGGGGTATAAGCAGCATGCTGGATCCATTAATGTAATGTTATAAAGGTGTATGGGGTCAGTGAGCTGGGGGTGCAGGGATGAGGGGGTATAAGCAGCATGCTGGATCCATTAATGTAATGTTATAAAGATGTATGGGGTCAGTAAGCTGGGGGTGCAGGGGTGAGGGGTATAAGCTGCATGCTGGATCCATTAATGTAATGTTATAAAGGTGTATGGGGTCAGTGAGCTGGGGGTGCAGGGATGAGGGGTATAAGCAGCATGCTGGATCCATTAATGTAATGTTATAAAGGTGTATGGGGTCAGTGAGCTGGGGGTGCAGGGATGAGGGGTATAAGCAGCATGCTGGATCCATTAATGTAATTTTATAAAGGTGTATGGGGTCAGTGAGGTGGGGGTGCAGGGATGAGGGGGTATAAGCAGCATGCTGGATCCATTAATGTAATGTGATAAAGGTGTATGGGGTCAGTGAGTTGGGGGTGCAGCGATGAGGGGGTATAAGCAGCATGCTGGATCCATTAATGTAATGTTATAAAGGTGTATGGGGTCAGTGAGCTGGGGGTGCAGGGATGAGGGGGTATAAGCAGCATGCTGGATCCATTAATGTAATGTTATAAAGGTGTATGGGGTCAGTGAGCTGGGGGTGCAGGGATGAGGGGTATAAGCAGCATGCTGGATCCATTAATGTAATGTTATAAAGGTGTATGGGGTCAGTGAGCCGGGGGTGCAGTGATGAGGGGTATAAGCAGCATGCTGGATCCATTAATGTAATGTTATAAAGATGTATGGGGTCAGTGAGCTGGGGGTGCAGGGATGAGGGGGTATAAGCAGCATGCTGGATCCATTAATGTAATGTTATAAAGGTGTATGGGGTCAGTGAGCTGGGGGTGCAGGGATGAGGGGGTATAAGCAGCATGCTGGATCCATGAATGTAATGTTATAAAGATGTATGGGGTCAGTGAGCTGGGGGTGCAGGGATGAGGGGTATAAGCAGCATGCTGGATCCATTAATGTAATGGTATAAAGGTGTATGGGGTCAGTGAGCTGGGGGTGCAGGGATGAGGGGTATAAGCAGCATGCTGGATCCATTAATGTAATGTTATAAAGGTGTATGGGGTCAGTGAGCTGGAGGTGCAGGGATGAGGGGTATAAGCAGCATGCTGGATCCATTAATGTAATGTTATAAAGGTGTATGGGGTCAGTGAGCTGGGGGTGCAGGGATGAGGGGGTATAAGCAGCATGCTGGATCCATTAATGTAATGTTATAAAGATGTATGGGGTCAGTAAGCTGGGGGTGCAGGGGTGAGGGGTATAAGCTGCATGCTGGATCCATTAATGTAATGTTATAAAGGTGTATGGGGTCAGTGAGCTGGGGGTGCAGGGATGAGGGGTATAAGCAGCATGCTGGATCCATTAATGTAATGTTATAAAAGTGTATGGGGTCAGTGAGCTGGGGGTGCAGGGATGAGGAGTATAAGCAGCATGCTGGATCCATTAATGTAATGTTATAAAGGTGTATGGGGTCAGTGAGCTGGGGGTGCAGGGATGAGGGGGTATAAGCAGCATGCTGGATCCATTAATGTAATGTGATAAAGGTGTATGGGGTCAGTGAGCTGGGGGTGCAGGGATGAGGGGGTATAAGCAGCATGCTGGATCCATTAATGTAATGTGATAAAGGTGTATGGGGTCAGTGAGTTGGGGGTGCAGCGATGAGGGGGTATAAGCTGCATGCTGGATCCATTAATGTAATGTGATAAAGGTGTATGGTGTCAGTGCACCCAGTGAGCTTTCTGACTTAATCCTGTTAGGCTGTACAATTAGAATTGCATCTCCAAATGTGTTTGTTCCACGTTACCTTATTCAATCTCTTATCATCTCAGTTACATTCTATAAATACAATCATTTGATCACGTTACATTGTAATATTTCTTATAGCCTTTCCCTACATGCACAGCCTATTGACCTCATCTGTCAGAAACTAGAATCCGAATTTAATTGTTATGACTCATTTTTGGAGTATGTTATAGAGCTGACCTTCTCCTAAGCCATAGTAAGTTCATCTATAACTGTAGACCAATAGATTTTGGATTTTATTGGGAAACATTTCCACCCTTATCAGTATTACAGTAACTATCTACTGTCAGACAGCTTATTAAATCACTCAATGTATAGAATTACCGTATTTATCGGCGTATAACACGCGCCGGCGTATAACACGCACCTCATTTTAAGAAGGAAATTTTAGGGAAAAAAACGTAAATTTCAAATAAAGAACTTTGAAGCCCAATATGCCATTTTAATATGCCAGATATTGCCCCCAATATGCCATTTTAATATACCAGGATATTGCCCCCAATATGCCATTTAATATGCCAGGATATTGCCCCCAATATGCCATTTAATATGCAGGATATTGCCCCCAATATGCCATTTAATATGCCAGGATATTGCCCCCAATATGCCATTTTAATATGCCAGGATATTGCCCCCAATATGCCATTTAATATGCAGGATATTGCCCCCAATATGCCATTTTAATATACCAGGATATTGCCCCCAATATGCCATTTAATATGCCAGGATATTGCCCCCAATATGCCATTTAATATGCAGGATATTGCCCCCAATATGCCATTTAATTTGCAGGATATTGCCCCCAATATGCCATTTAATATGCAGGATATTGCCCCCAATATGCCATTTAATATGCCAGGATATTGCCCCCAATATGCCATTTAATATACCAGGATATTGCCCCCAATATACCATTTAATATGCAGGATATTGCCCCCAATATGCCATTTAATATGCAGGATATTGCCCCCAATATGCCATTTAATATGCAGGATATTGCCCCAATATGCCATTTAATATGAAGGATATTGCCCCCAATATGCCATTTAATATGCAGGATATTGCCCCCAATATGCCATTTAATATGCAGGATATTGCCCCCAATATGCCATTTTAATATGCCAGGATATTGCCCCCAATATGCCATTTAATATACCAGGATATTGCCCCCAATATACCATTTAATATGCAGGATATTGCCCCCAATATGCCATTTAATATGCAGGATATTGCCCCCAATATGCCATTTAATATGCAGGATATTGCCCCCAATATGCCATTTTAATATGCTAGGATATTGCCCCCAATATGCCATTTAATATGCAGGATATTGCCCCCAATATGCCATTTAATATGCAGGATATTGCCCCCAATATTCCATTTAATATACAGGATATTGCCCCCAATATGCCATTTAATATGCAGGATATTGCCCCCAATATTCCATTTAATATACAGGATATTGCCCCCAATATGCCATTTAATATGCAGGATATTGCCCCCAATATTCCATTTAATATACAGGATATTGCCCCCAATATGCCATTTAATATGCAGGATATTGCCCCCAATATGCCATTTAATATGCAGGATATTGCCCCCAATATGCCATTTTTATATGCCAGATATTGCCCCCAATATGCCATTTTAATATGCCAGATATTGCCCCCAATATGCCAGGATATTGCCCCTTAGTATGCTCGTTATGCCACCCTCCACCCCCAGACCCCAGTACTTACCTCGTTTCTGCTCTGTCCCCCGGTGCTCTGAAGCTGCATGGCTGTGAGGGAAGTGTTGTGAGCTCCCCTCCAGCCGCGCGGTCAATAAAGTTTGTTTAAAAAAAAACACACTTTATTGACCGCGCGGCTTCAGAGCACCGGGGGACAGAGCAGGAACGAGGTAAGTTTTAGAATTTTTTTTTTTTTTCGGCGTATAACACGCACACACCATTTCCCCCCTATTTTCAGGGAGAAAAAGTGCGTGTTATACGCCGATAAATACGGTATTTCCACTTTGATTGGGGTTTAGTCTCAGTTTGATAAGTTAATAGATATTATCCATTATACTTGTTGTCTCTGTTAATGTACATGATCAGCACCAATCTATTTCATGATTTAACCCCTTAGTGACAGAGTGCTATGCTGCATTTCAGATGCCTCGAAGACCAACATTCCATTATTTTTGTCATACGTTTGCTTAACTGTGATTTCTTTCTTTGTGCTCAGTCCACCCACACAAACTATATATCATTTTTTAAAGGACAGATGGGGTTTCTTTTGATACTATTATTTTCTATTAAAACATATATAAAAAAATGATGAAAATAAGCCAAAAAACACTTTTTCTAACTTTGACCTGATTTTGTTTTTACCCAGTTACAAACTGTAAAAAAGAACCTGTTTATATAGTTTCTAATATTTGTCCTGAGTTTAGAAATACCACTGTTTCCATGGTTTTCTGTTTTTTTCTTCTTCAAGTAATAAGGCAAAAACCCATACAAAAAAGTGTTTTTTGTTTCCTAACCATTTTCTCCTACAGTGACCTTGTGACCCCCACCCCTTAATCTAACCCTTGTACTAACCCTAATTCTAACCCACCTGTAACTCTAACCCTAATTGTAAGCTTAACCCTAATTATAACCCTAACCCTAGATCTAGGGTTAGTAGATCTAGGGTTAGCTTTTTCCTTTTATTTATTTAATTATTATTTTTTTCTAACTGTAATGTTGCTGGATGCCTCTAGGGGCAGTCAAGCAATAGTTTCAGAACTACGAAAGAGATTTATTTTTATTGTATATCTTTCGTCGCTCACTGCTTTGCATGCCGTATTGGAGGAGCATGCTCCTCTTCAGTACAACAACCGCGATCACTGGCTCATTGCGGTGCCCTGGTGGGGCAGAGAAGGGTGTTGCATGATGCCTTGATCGAGGCATCATTGCAACACCTTTAACAAATAGGCAGTGATCTGCTTTCACTGCCTATTTGAGTTGAAATGCATACGATCACATACGCTGTGATCAAATGTGCGGGGGAGGGGGCAAAGGAGAGCAAAGCTACATTTAAACTCAGGACCCATATATACGTCCTCATGGTCCTCATGTTTTTCAGGACGTATATATACGTTCATCTGCATGAAAGGGTTAATATGATAGAGAGCTCACCATTTCCAACTTCCAAAGACACCGTCAAAATGATTAAAAGACTAAATATCCAGTAGCAGTGAGGGTGGGAACAGGTCTGAGAAGGCTGTTACACAGTGTTACGTTAACTTGCTAGGGAGATGGGAGGGAACAGGTCTGAGAAGCTGTTACACAGTGTTAATTTAACTTGCTAAGGAGATGGGAGGGAACAGGTCTGAGAAGCTGTTACACAGTGTTAATTTAACTTGCTAGGGAGATAGGAGGGAACAGGTCTGAGAAGCTGTTACATAGTGTTACGTTACCTTGCTAGGGAGATGGGAGGGAACAGGTCCGAGAAGGCTGTTACATAGTGTTACGTTAACTTGCTAGGGAGATGGGAAGGAGCAGGTCTGAGAAGGCTGTTACATAGTGTTAAGTTAACTTGCTAGGGAGATAGGAGGGAACAGGTCTGAGAAGCTGTTACATAGTGTTACGTTAACTTGCTAGGGAGATGGGAGGGAACAGGTCCGAGAAGGCTGTTACACAGTGTTACGTTAACTTACTAGGGAGATGGGAGGGAACAGGTCCGAGAAGGCTGTTACACAGTGTTACGTTAACTTACTAGGGAGATGTGAGGGAACAGGTCTGAGAAGGCTGTTACACAGTGTTACGTTAACTTACTAGGGAGATGTGAGGGAACAGGTCCGAGAAGGCTGTTACACAGTGTTACGTTAACTTGCTAGGGAGATGGGAGGGATCAGGTCTGAGAAGGCTGTTACATAGTGTTAAGTTACCTTGCTAGGGAGATGGGAGGGAACAGGTCTGAGAAGGCTGTTACACAGTGTTACGTTAACTTGCTAGGGAGATGGGAGGGAACAGGTCTGAGAAGGCTGTTACACAGTGTTACGTTAACTTGCTAGGGAGATGGGAGGGAACAGGTCTGAGAAGGCTGTTACACAGTGTTACGTTAACTTGCTAGGGAGATGGGAGGGAACAGGTCTGAGAAGGCTGTTACATAGTGTTACGTTACCTTGCTAGGGAGATGGGGGGAACAGGTCTGAGAAGGCTGTTACACAGTGTTACGTTAACTTGCTAGGGAGATGGGAGGGAACAGGTCTGAGAAGGCTGTTACATAGTGTTAAGTTACCTTGCTAGGGAGATGGGAGGGAACAGGTCTGAGAAGGCGGTTACATAGTGTTAAGTTAACTTGCTAGGGAGATGGGAGGGAACAGGTCTGAGAAGCTGTTACATAGTGTTAATTTAACTTGCTAGGGAGATGTGAGGGAACAGGTCTGAGAAGCTGTTACATAGTGTTAAGTTAACTTGCTAGGGAGATGAGAGGGAACAGTTCTGAGAAGGCTGTTACATAGTGTTATGTTAACTTGCTAGGGAGATGGGAGGGAACAGGTCTGAGAAGGCTGTTACAAAGTGTTACGTTAACTTACTAGGGAGATGGGAGGGAACAGGTCTGAGAAGGCGGTTACACAGTGTTACGTTAACTTGCTAGGGAGATGGGAGGGAACAGGTCTGAGAAGCTGTTACATAGTGTTAATTTAACTTGCTAGGGAGATGTGAGGGAACAGGTCTGAGAAGCTGTTACATAGTGTTAAGTTAACTTGCTAGGGAGATGGGAGGGAACAGTTCTGAGAAGGCTGTTACATAGTGTTACGTTAACTTACTAGGGAGATGGGAGGGAACAGGTCTGAGAAGGCTGTTACATAGTGTTATGTTAACTTGCTAGGGAGATGTGAGGGAACAGGTCTGAGAAGCTGTTACATAGTGTTAATTTAACTTGCTAGGGAGATAGGAGGGAACAGGTCTGAGAAGGCTGTTACATAGTGTTACGTTAACTTGCTAGGGAGATGGGAGGGAACAGGTCCGAGAAGGCTGTTACACAGTGTTACGTTAACTTACTAGGGAGATGTGAGGGAACAGGTCTGAGAAGCTGTTACATAGTGTTAATTTAACTTGCTAGGGAGATAGGAGGGAACAGGTCTGAGAAGGCTGTTACATAGTGTTAATTTAACTTGCTAGGGAGATAGGAGGTAACAGGTCTGAGAAGGCGGTTACATAGTGTTAAGTTAACTTGCTAGGGAGATGTGAGGGAACAGGTCTGAGAAGGCTGTTACATAGTGTTAAGTTAACTTGCTAGGGAGATGTGAGGGAACAGGTCTGAGAAGGCTGTTACATAGTGTTAAGTTAACTTGCTAGGGAGATGTGAGGGAACAGGTCTGAGAAGCTGTTACATAGTGTTAATTTAACTTGCTAGGGAGATAGGAGGGAACAGGTCTGAGAAGGCCGTTACATAGTGTTACGTTAACTTACTAGGGAGATGTGAGGGAACAGGTCTGAGAAGCTGTTACATAGTGTTAATTTAACTTGCTAGGGAGATAGGAGGGAACAGGTCTGAGAAGGCTGTTACATAGTGTTGAGTAACTTGCTAGGGAGATGGGAGGAAACAGGTCTGAGAAGGTTGTTATATAGTGTTAAGTTAACTTGCTAGGGAGATAGGAGGGAACAGGTCTGAGAAGGCTGTTACATAGTGTTACGTTAACTTACTAGGGAGATGTGAGGGAACAGGTCTGAGAAGCTGTTACATAGTGTTAATTTAACTTGCTAGGGAGATAGGAGGGAACAGGTCTGAGAAGGCTGTTACATAGTGTTGAGTAACTTGCTAGGGAGATGGGAGGGAACAGGTCTGAGAAGGTTGTTATATAGTGTTAAGTTAACTTGCTAGGGAGATAGGAGGGAACAGGTCTGAGAAGGCTGTTACATAGTGTTACGTTAACTTACTAGGGAGATGTGAGGGAACAGGTCTGAGAAGCTGTTCACTAGTGTTAATTTAACTTGCTAGGGAGATAGGAGGGAACAGGTCTGAGAAGGCTGTTACATAGTGTTGAGTAACTTGCTAGGGAGATGGGAGGGAACAGGTCTGAGAAGGTTGTTATATAGTGTTAAGTTAACTTGCTAGGGAGATAGGAGGGAACAAGTCTGAGAAGGCTGTTACATAGTGTTAAGTTAACTTGCTAGGGAGATGGGAGGGAACAGGTTTGAGAAGGCTGTTACATAGTGTTAAGTTAACTTGCTAGGGAGATGTGAGTGAACAGGTCTGAGAAGGCTGTTACATAGTGTTATGTTAACTTGCTAGGGAGATGGGAGGGAGCAGGTCTGAGAAGCTGTTACATAGTGTTAAGTTAACTTACTAGGGAGATGTGAGGGAACAGGTCTGAGAAGGCTGTTACACAGTGTTACGTTAAGTTACTAGGGAGATGTGAGGGAACAGGTGTGAGAAGGCTGTTACACAGTGTTAAGTTAACTTGCTAGGGAGATGGGAGGGAACAGGTCTGAGAAGCTGTTACATAGTGTTAAGTTAACTTGCTAGGGAGATGGGAGGGAACAGGTCTGAGAATCTGTTACATAGTGTTAAGTTACATTACTAGGGAGATAGGAGGGAACAGGTCTGAGAAGCTGTTACACAGTGTTACGTTAACTTGCTAGGGAGATGGGAGGGAGCAGGTTTGAGAAGCTGTTACACAGTATTAAGTTAACTTGCTAGAGAGATGGGAGGGAACAGGTCTGAGAAGCTGTTACATAGTGTTACGTTAACTTACTAGGGAGATTGGAAACATTCACGTGATGGTACCAGGTGAATCAGATGGAGTGGTATCCCCTTCCTCTGCAGTTTGCAAGGTGTTGTTCCAGGGGACAGACAGGCCCAGGGAGACTGTGTCTCAGCCAATCCAGCGTCAGATAGTCTGGGGACTGGGCTTTGGCAGAGATCCAGGGGAAGCAGAACCAGAAATGCAAATAGGTAAATGCAAAACTCCCTCCCTAACATTTTACACACATTTTAGTCAGTTGACAAATTTCCAATGGATTTTATTCATAGTTTTAGTCCTATTTACTTAGTTTTCATTTAGTTATTGTTTATTTTTAGTCACTGTAAACATGCAGTTGACTAAAACGTTGGCGAAAATGTTGTGAATGAATGAAAATTCCCAGGATGTTCAGCCGTAAATTCGATAGGAATCGCACTTCAGTGACATCCAGAAAGATACAGAAAACACTCTCCAAGGGTCAGAAGTTTTGTTTAAGGTAAGAAATGTATCCGTAGATAGAGAATAACCTGATCCACGATAAATAAAAATCATACAAAATCATTAAAAAGCACAGTTATTACTTTAAACCATACAGTTTAATCAGTTGGTACAAAAAGGAATACGTATATATAAATCTTATGTGTAGTGCAGAAATATTTGAGTTTTTTCACAAGATCACCCGCTGTACTCATGAAGATGAATGTAAGAAGGAGTGGTTTGGGGGTCTCAAGAGTTTACCCTTTGCCTCGGACACATCTACAAATTATTATCAAGGAAGTAATTAGATTAAAGTATAATAACATATAGATGATGGTAACCTCAGGATACTCTATCACATTTATATTGCAGGTGCCTTGGCAGACAGACTTCAAAAATAAAGTAAACAAGTTTAGACAGAGTATAACCCCAATCAGGCATCATATGGGCGAAAAGGTGGAAGAAACAGGGGGCAGGGCTTATTCAGAGTGGGCATACATACCGCCAAGCCCCACCCCTTTCACCTTGTGTCAGAACAAAAAGTTAATTTCTGGGTGGGTATATTAAATTAAACGGCTTAATGTAGACATTATATTCTGGTTCCCGTATGTACAGGGGACTGTATCTTCCTGCATTATGGAATCCATCTTGCTCTCTGAGAGTTGATTCAGTGAACACTACATCCTGTAGCTTCCCTTTTAATTCGAGATTTGAGTTTTTTCAGTTCATGGCTGTTTTCGTCGATAAGAAGACCACACTCAGTGATTTTCCACGACTCTTCAAACAAGTGCTGCTCAAAATATTTTTGTGCAAGCTGAGAAAAGAGTTGTGCGAGTCGAAGCTTTCCAGGTGTGTTACTAATGTTTGTCAAAGCAAAGGTGCTATCGAGACTGAGAGCTTTAATATAATGTCTAACAGCAGCTTCTACCTCTGACAGTAACAGCAAAATCTGACCCTTACAGCAATAGTCATCCACCTGAAACTGCAGGTCATTGGCACTATGCCGCTGTATTGCCTTCTCCAAGTCATGCAATGCATTTTTATAATCTCCTAGATGTAACAGGCAAGTGGCGCGCAGGCGTAGGTATTTGGGGTTACTGTTGCTTGCTATGACAGCAAGAGAAAAGAAATGCAGAGCTTTTTCATGTTTGATTTTTTGAATGAGTGAATTTCCTTCTTGTCCAGCAATCTGGGAAAGACAAAAAAAAAAAAAATGCATTTTGTTTATAGTGTGAATTATAGGACAGTGTTTTGGTTATTCATAGAATATCATTGTAAGACACATTTTTCTGTACTGACACAAACTTTTTAAAACCCTTTCATAGTTTATTGTGAAGTTGTAGTGACGAAGCATAAACATTAACTTAATGCTTGTAATGAAGATGGTCTGAATGTCTGAATAATAAACTTTTATAAAGCTCTTTATAAACTGATGTATTTGTTGAGCAGCAATACTGAATCCTCATTGATTTTATCTCCTCAATCGGAGAAGTTGTAATGTTCAAATTACATACATCGGGACATTTTGATTGGATACTGTGTAAGGAATACTGTATCCAATGGTTCAACCATGAACTATATTGGGTCTATTCACTAACATTTGAGAGTAGTCAACACCCAAGTTTGTCAATCATTTTGCCTACCATTACTTTCAATAGTGAAGATTTATATTCCTAAATCAAACTTGGGTGATTAATTTGACTTAGACTTAAAATGAAAGTTGACCTCCTTGAGCAATTGTCGAATTTTAGTGAATAGACACATCTGAGCTCTATCTAATAGTCCCACCATGACCTCTAACAGCTCTATCTAATAGTTCTACC
Source organism: Pelodytes ibericus (assembly GCA_036172795.1). Lineage (NCBI taxonomy): Eukaryota > Metazoa > Chordata > Amphibia > Anura > Pelodytidae > Pelodytes > Pelodytes ibericus. Next base: position 341,231 of record CM069866.1, read on the forward strand.
ATGACCGTTATCAGCTCTATCTAATGGTCCTATCATATCATCTCCCAGCTCTATCTAATGGTACCGTCATGACCTCTAACAGGTGTATCCAATGGTCCTAACTGTGAACTATGGTAGCTCTATCTAATGGTCCTATCATAACATCTCCCAGCTCTATCTAATGGTACCGCCATGAACTCTACCAGCTCTAACTAATGGTCCCACCATGGCGTCTCGGACAGTTCAGTGCTGCGGCTTCCCCTCAGACAGTTCAGGATGGCAGTTTGAACACTGAACTGTCAGCGGTGAATAGCAACGCGGCTGCTTCACGGCAATGTAAGTGCAGACAGTTCAGCGCTGAACTGTCAGCACTTACAAACATACACCCCCACAATATATCAGCACCCCCTACAAGTGACCCCAAACACCCATACTAAACCGCCAAACTAAACACAAGAAGACATGACACGTGATTACATGTGTGAATATGAGGCTGATAATCCAAGGAAAGTTCCTTAACATTGACCTTCTTATGTTTAGTCTTTATACTTATAACTGCGTGAAAAAATGTAAAAAAATCCAGTATAAACATAAACCTTTCATATGATGTTATATGCTATGTGCATTAGGATGGGCACATTAATCAAAATTCTTATTTAGTCCCTATCAAATCCACAATCATTTTTATTCATGTTTCACTTCATGAGTTGTAGACATATTGTTTATTTTGAAGTGACTGTAAAATGTAAGGTTCATTTTTTATTAAACCCTAACTACACCGTGAAAAAAACAAAGCAAAATATAAGGTCAAAAAGGTCAAACTAATTAAGTTAAGTAAACAATCAAGAAACCACAGGTGCAACCAGTAACGAGGCATAAATTGCTGATTGAAATAACGATTTATTCTTTAATTAAGTCTCATATAAACTGTACTATTACACAGGTGCAGTTTAAAAGCTTTTGCACATTGTGCTGCCATATTTTCTTATCTGCGTTTATTACGGTAAGTGCAATGTTAATGTTTTATTTAATGGACATAAGAAATGATTTAGTAATTATTACAAAATGCAACTGTATGTGTGGTATTCCTGCTTCTAATGAGATTTGCAGTAATTATCATGGTGTTATTATAATTTTACCTATATCAGGTTACATCAGGACATTTATTTATTTAAAAACAATGATTGAAAAGATTCTGAAATTAGGATTTTAGCTGATTTTCTCATATAGAAATTATGTTTATTTGCTATTCATGGGTACAGTCAGGCAAGAGATGCTTAAACATACACAAACTACATATCTGGGCAGATGGGACTCACTAAACACCATATGCATCAACATAGTAAAAAAACTTTTTTGTGTATATTTTTTTGTAAGATCAAAAAAAAATTGACATTACAGTACATTGCAGTTGGGAAGCTTCCCTTTAAATTATATAGAATAAAGCTTAATGTATATAATGTTCAGAAATGCTTTTCATGTTTAATGCGATCTGCAAAACACTGACATGTTAGATTAAAAACACAACATGCCACTCTTCATTATGGAGACACGTAGCTTGCTGCCTTGTATTTTACTTAATTTACTTTAAAAGCAAGTCATTAAGGGTTTAAAAATTGGCCGCTGAAGTAGAAATTTAAGCAATTTAGTATCTTATAGAAATTTCAGCTTTAATGCAAAACAAATATTAGTGATTAAAAGATAAATTGCAGCTAATGGGGCATCTCTTGGCCCCCTCTGCTGAAGTCGGAGGAGATTGTTACATTTAGTGTTCGCAATGTAATGGTTTTCTCAGAATTTGATTCTTTTTCTTATGGTTATGATTATTATTTATAAAGTGCTTTCACTCTGCTATTGGACAAACAAACAAATAGTTAGGCGGATAACAAATTAGACAAACCTGTACAAAAGGTGAGGAGTACCCTGTCCAGAAGGTAAAAAGCTGGGCCAGTTGTCAGATCTTAAAGAGACAATTCCACCTTACCTATTTTCTGTACATTGTACATGTGTTTAATCCTCACCCCCAAGAAATTCCAATAGGTCCACAGAGAGAAACAACAGAGGTGTTATGGTAGGATGAACAAATACCTGGCAGGCAATTTAACTTTGTACCTCCCTGCTGTCCTCCTCTCTCTGGTCTCCTCGTCTTTACCTTGGCAGCTGCACCTTCAAAGGCACAGAGTCCCCAACTGAGCAGAGACACAGCTTTCATGCTGAAGATGTACACAGCATACCAGATCTCCCCCCCCCCCCCCCCCTCACTGTCCCGCATTTTGCTGGTCAGTTTTGATTTAGTGGGTCTGTCCTGCTGTCTGAAGAGTTCTACCTCTGTTTCCCTTTTCAGCACAGGGGTAGAGCTTTGGTGGGACAGCAATGGTCTTGCTCACATTCTCCAGTGTCTGCCCCCCGGGGTCCTTATTCGCCTGGGGAAAATGTTGCAAGGTTTGACAAAATATGCACCATGGCAGAGACACAGCTTATATACTGCACAGAGACCCACCTGAGCTTATGGACAAGAGACACACTGGACCTGTTTAGAATCTTTGCTCTGTATAGCTCTATCAGGGGGCAGACATGTTGTTTATAATCTTTGCTCTGTATAGCTCTCTCAGGGGGTGGACCTGTTTAGAATCTTTGCTCTGTATAGCTCTATCAGGGCATAGACATGTTGGTTAGAATCTTTGCTCTGTATAGCTCTATCAGGGGGCGGACATGTTGTTTAGAATCTTTGCTCTGTATAGCTCTACCATGGGGCGTCCATGTTGTTTAGAATCTTTGCTCTGTATAGCTCTATCAGGGGCGGACATGTTGTTTAGAATCTTTGCTCTGTATAGCTCTATCGGGGGCAGACATGTTGTTTAGAATCTTTGCTCTGTATAGCTCTATCGGGGCGGACATGTTGTTTAGAATCTTTGCTCTGTATAGCTCTATCAGGGGGCAGACATGTTGTTTAGAATCTTTGCTCTGTATAGCTCTATCGGGGGCAGACATGTTGTTTAGAGTCTTTGCTCTGTATAGCTCTATCAAGGGGCGTCCATGTTGTTTAGAATCTTTGCTCTGTATAGCTCTATCAGGGGGCAGACATGTTGTTTAGAATCTTTGCTCTGTATAGCTCTATCAGGGGGCAGACATGTTGTTTAGAATCTTTGCTCTGTATAGCTCTATCAGTAACCCTAACTGAAGTCTTCTCCTGAGGAAGCCGCGACTGGAGGTCCGGCGAAACGCATTGAGACAGAGACCCCGGTAGCTGCAGCTCTTCAACCCTGATCCTGCTTTCTGCTTCTGCCTCATCCAGGTTACGATTTCATTCAAGTCCTGGACTTTCTTTGCATATGTCCTATTGTTTCTTGTGAGTTTGTTTCTAGCAGGGGCCATTATTGTACTTACCATCTACCAGGTCCTGCACATGTTTGTTGCTGTTTTTTATCTTCCAGAATCCATTAAATATTTATGAAGAAATCACGTTATTTTCCATGATTACCAAACACGTTGGTTTGTGAGTGTATTTATCACCACTTATATTTATCATTGTGGTGCTCCACAGTATTGCACTATTATTATTTGTTTTCAATTTAAGGTACCACCATCCTGCGCCATTCTGCTTTTTTATATATACTCTGTATAGCTCTATCAGGGGGCGGACATGTTGTTTAGAATCTTTTCTCTGTAAGTGCTGCTCGTGCTTCCCATGCTTAGTGATGATGCAGGGCATTGGATTTCTGATACCCTGCATTATCACTAGGCATACGGGGCGCAAGCAGCACTTACTTATGCTGTCCGCGGCTCCCCATGAAGCAGACGCCGCTCTGCTTCACAGGGTGGGGGTGGAGCTACACCTCTCACCCGATGATCTCCGCTCCCTACCCACAAATAAGAATGGGAGGGGAGGGAGAACAGAGGAAGGGGGAGGGAACAGAGGAGGGGGAAGAGAGCAGAGGAGGGGAGAGAGATGAGAACAGAGGAGGGGGGAGAGAAGAGAGGAGGAGGAGAGAACAGATAATGGGGGAGGGAGAGAGAGAACAGATATGGGGGGAGGGGGGAGGGAGAGAGAACAGATATGGGGAGGAGGGGGGAGAGAGAGAACAGATATGGGGGAAAGGGGAGAGAGAGAACAGATATTGGGAGGAAGGGGAGAGAGAGAACAGATATGGGGAGGAAGGGGAGGGAGAGAACAGATATAAGGGGAGGGGGAGAGAGAAAGAACAGATATGGGGGAGGGGGGAGAGCGAACAGATATAAGGGGAGGGGGAGAGAGAGAACAGATATGGGGGAGGGGGAGAGAGAACAGATATGGGGGAGGGGGGAGAGAGAACAGATATGGGGGGAGGGGGAGAGAGAAAGAACAGATATGGGGGAGGGGGGAGAGCGAACAGATATAAGGGGAGGGGGAGAGAGAGAACAGATATGGGGAGGAGGGAGAGAGAACAGATATGGGGAGGAGGGAGAGAGAGAACAGATATGGGGAGGAGGGAGAGAGAGAACAGATATGGGGAGGAGGGAGAGAGAGAACAGATATGGGGGGAGGGGGGAGAGCGAACAGATATAAGGGGAGGGGGAGAGAGAGAACAGATATAAGGGGAGGGGGAGAGAGAGAACAGATATAAGGGGAGGGGGAGAGAGAGAACAGATATAAGTGGAGGGGGAGAGAGAGAACAGATATGGGGGAGGGGGAGAGCGAACAGATATAAGGGGAGGGGGAGAGAGAGAACAGATATGGGGGAGGGGGGAGAGCGAACAGATATAAGGGGAGGGGGAGAGAGAGAACAGATATAAGGGGAGGGGGAGAGAGAGAACAGATATGGGGGAGGGGGGAGAGCGAACAGATATAAGGGGAGGGGGAGAGAGAGAACAGATATGGGGAGGAGGGAGAGAGAACAGATATTGGGAGGAGGGGGGAGAGAAAGAACAGATATGGGGGGAGGGGGGAGAGAGAACAGATATGGGGGGAGGGGGGAGAGAGAGAACAGATATTGGGAGGAGGGGGGAGAGAAAGAACAGATATGGGGGGAGGGGGGAGAGAGAACAGATATGGGGGGAGGGGGGAGAGAGAGAACAGATATGGGGGGAGGGGGGAGAGAGAGAACAGATATGGGGAGGAGGGGGAGAGAGAGAACAGGATATGGAGAGGAGGGAGGAAAAGAACAGATATGGGGAGGAGGGGGAAGAGAGAGAACAAATATGGGGAGGAGGGGAAGAAAGAGAACAGATATGGGGGAGAAGGGGGAGAGAGAGAACTGATATGGTGGAGTTGGAGAGAGTCCAACATGGCAAGGAAGAGGAAAGGGACAAACATGGGAAGGGAGAGACACATACATGGAGGGAGAGGAAAGAGACAGACATGAGGAGGGAGAGGAGGCAGACAGACATGAGGGTAGGGGAGACCCACACAGGGTGCTGGAACACTTAAGACCGGCCCTGCCTGCACCATAATAACCGTGGACTAAATAAATCCTGTGAGATCAACTAAAGAATCTGTTTAGATCACTGAGAATCCACAAGATGTCCAATAACACAATTATATTAATATATTTGCAGATTAATCCCCAAATCTCAGGGTAATAGACACATTACAGGTTTATTTATTTTTGAAGAAAAATAAGTGGATTCACTGCAGCTGGATCGGCAAATTCCTACGAGGAACTGGTAAATAAACAGTGATTGAACTCTGGGGACAATGCTAAAGCTCCCTTCTGAATCCCACACAGCTGAACGGCTCATCTAAATCTTTATATAGGAGGCTACAAATAGTATCCAGTGCTGTACTGCTCCTAACCCCCTCTCTGCCACGGCAATCAGCTTCACAGTTATTAAGAATTTTAATTTGTTTTTGACAAGAGCAATTTTTCAGTTTTTGATATGTGATTGTTTAAACATGATTTTCCTCTTTGTCATTTAACTCACCCATACAAGTTATATGTTGTTTTTTAAAGGACAGTTAGAGCTTTGTTTGGCCACAACGATGCCACTAGAAAGCAGTTTGATCACAACAATGCCACTGAAAAGCAGTTTGATCACAAAGATGGTGCTAGGAAGATGCTTGGCCGCAAAGATGGTGCTAAGAAGATGCTTGGCCGCAAAGATGTCACTGGGAAGCAGTTTGACCACAGGAAGCTGTCTACTAACTACAATTGCACGCATAAGCTGTTTGGGGACAAATATGGAACTGGGAAGCTGTTTGGAGATAAAGATTGCATAGAAAAGCTGTTTGCGGCAAAGCTGGCACACTGGGAAGTGAGCGACATGTTATATGGGGAAGCTGGGGGGTCCAAGGAGGTTGAGTGGTTGCCATAG
>CM069866.1:355000-502500 GCA_036172795.1 Pelodytes ibericus
CCCAGAAGAAACAACAAGGATTTGAAAGCTTCGCCTAGTTAATTAACTGCCTGACAAACCGGACCTGGGGCTGGTGAGATAGGACACTCTCCGGGAGCCAAGAGATTTAGCACACATAAATACATTCTCAAGGTCCTCAAATGCCAAACGGCTCTCCTGCCCCTGTTTCAACTGGCATATATCAGGTTTACATGAAGTGATGGTCATTGAAATGTTCAGAGCTGTTTTTACTACCTGTTTGGCCACCTTTGTAATGGAATTCCATAAGTCAAAAAAGAGGTCTAAGTGATAGGACCACTTCTAACAACCCATGCCACAATGTTCCACACACCTTGCACCTGCCCCCACCACGTGGCAGACACAGGACCATGGGAAATGATAATAAACAAATTCCCTTTTCACTCTCTATGGAGGCACCTTCAGCACTGACTCTGAACCCTCTGCATACCAAATACTTTGCAAGAAAACCTTAACTGTTCCTTTGTGAAATTTGAACACCCCATCTTCGAAGGCAGTGGTGGCTTTTTTTGCTGGTATTGCTGATTATCAGAATACTGCTGGGCTCAGAGCAAACTCCTAGTAACAATGATTGGTTTGTTGTCTTAAATTGAAATATTGCACATCGGATTGAGAATACATTCAGACAGTGCACATGTAACAATATACAATATAACCCTAATGCCATATCTACAGGGGTTTTAATGGGTGAATTGTATAATGGATCCCTCAGCTGTCATGTGTACGGACCGACATAAACATACTTATGTGTATTCACTCCTGATTTATGAAGCTGCAAAAGAAGTGTACACTGTCTGCTATGTTAGTCACAATGGAGTCTATTCACATAATTTCAGATTGGAGGTCAAGATCAACACTAATGTCAGCCTCCAACATTGAACAGACTCGCCACCCACTCAAATGCCTCAACCCTAACCCTAACCCTAATTCATCAACCCTAATCCTAACCCTAATTCATCAACCCTAATCCTAACCCTAATTCATCAACCCTAATCCTAACCCTAATTCATCAACCCTAACCCTAACCCTAATTCATCAACCCTAACCCTAACCCTAATTCATCAACCCTAACCCTAACCCTAATCCTAACCATATTTCACAAACATTTTATGGGAGGTCGAGGTGATGCGAGGGAAGGCCAAACCAAGTGTACGTAGGGTTTAGTAATCACTTTGAGGGAATTGTTAATGGGCCAGGGACCATGGGAAATTCCCTGGCTGGGAGCCATTTTGGATTTTAGTGAATAGAAATGGAGTTTGAGAAGGGGGATGAAGAGGGACTTTGGCGAGGTGGGGGTAGAGGGAGGTTGGGCTTCATTTAGTGGATATAGTGAGGAGGTTGACTTGGGAGGTTGACCATTAAAGTGATAGTTGACATCCCAGCACTATATTTGTATAATTTTGGCTTCCCACTGATCTGCCAAGTGAGATATTAGCCATACCCACCATATATATGGCTCCACCTATTTTATCCCAAGAGAAGAGCAAGGAGCGAAATTCAAGTAACTCTATATTTACTATCACCGGTGAGAACCCCCTTGTAATCATCATACAACTGGAGCTTATTTTTATGTAGACGAGAGCTGTTTAACCTGAAGCCCACCATTTTGTTGGCTGTTGATTTAACATGGCTCAGACAGACAAACATAACTCACAATTCAGGATCACATCCCAATTTGTATTCTCTGGGGTTTGGGACAATGAAGAATACATACGGTGCACATGGCAGTCAGTTTCAGTGACAGTGTTACTGGGCTTGTTCAGCAGCACTGACACTTGTCCTCGCAAGCCACCCCCACGGTGTTGTGCATTGTTGGGGGCACAAGTTGGGAGATAATACAACAATAACCAATCAATGGAAGCAAAAATCAACACTGATATCTGAGATATTTAATCACGGCTGCCATGGCTGTGACCAAACACGGCCACAGACCAGCTTGATGATAACATCAATCTTTACTGTGACACCCAAATACAGAGACACATATTGACATAATAACAATTCTATAGGTATCAGAAGGTTATTACCCACCTGCGAGAGACTTTGCCGTTGTCTTTTGTCCATAAATCTTACTAGAATGTCCACCTCATTTGGGGAACTTCCAGCCAATGAGCTGAGCTCCTGCGCGGCTGCCAGGATATTCCTGTATTTAACATGAAGGATGCCATACCGAGCTTTGGCTGCATCGTCAATCACACTGTTACTGAAGGATTTCTTCAGATGCATGAACGCTTCTTCATATTTCTCTGTTCACAATACAAGCCACAGTCAGTATTTGGTGCATGAACGGCATTCACAAAAACAATTATATCATAATACAAGGCACAGTCAATGTATAGTGTATGAGCCACATTCACAAAAACAATGATGTCATAATACAAGGCACAGTCAGTGTATAGTGTATGAGCCACATTCACAAAAACAATGATGTCATAATATAAGGCACAGTCAGTGTATAGTGTATGAGCCACATTCACAAAAATAATGATATCATAATACAAGGCGCAGTCAATGTATAGTGTATGAGCCACATTCACAAAAACAATGATGTCATAATATAAGGCGCAGTCAATGTATATTGTATGAGCCACATTCACAAAAACAATGATATCATAATACAAGGCGCAGTCAATGTATATTGTATGAGCCACATTCACAAAAACAATGATGTCATAATACAAGGCGCAGTCAATGTATAGTGTATGAGCCACATTCACAAAAACAATGATGTCATAATACAAGGCACAGTCAGTGTATAGTGTATGAGCCACATTCACAAAAACAATGATGTCATAATATAAGGCACAGTCAGTGTATAGTGTATGAGCCACATTCACAAAAATAATGATATCATAATACAAGGCGCAGTCAATGTATAGTGTATGAGCCACATTCACAAAAACAATGATGTCATAATATAAGGCGCAGTCAATGTATATTGTATGAGCCACATTCACAAAAACAATGATATCATAATACAAGGCGCAGTCAATGTATATTGTATGAGCCACATTCACAAAAACAATGATGTCATAATACAAGGCACAGTCAGTGTATAGTGTATGAGCCACATTCACAAAAACAATGATGTCATAATACAAGGCGCAGTCAATGTATAGTGTATGAGCCACATTCACAAAAACAATGATGTCATAATATAAGGCGCAGTCAATGTATATTGTATGAGCCACATTCACAAAAACAATGATATCATAATACAAGGCACAGTCAGTGTATAGTGTATGAGCCACATTCACAAAAACAATGATATCATAATACAAGGCACAGTCAGTGTATAGTGTATGAGCCACATTCGCAAAAACAATGATATCATAATACAAGGCACAGTCAATGTATAGTGTATGAGCCACATTCACAAAAACAATGATATCATAATACAAGGCGCAGTCAGTGCATAGTGTATGAGCCACATTCACAAAAACAATGATATCATAATACAAGGCGCAGTCAGTGTATAGTGTATGAGCCACATTCACAAAAACAATGATGTCATAATACAAGGCGCAGTCAGTGTATAGTGTATGAGCCACATTCACAAAAACAATGATGTCATAATACAAGGCGCAGTCAGTGTATAGTGTATGAGCCACATTCACAAAAACAATGATATCATAATACAAGGCACATTCAGTGTATAGTGTATGAGCCACATTCACAAAAACAATGATGTCATAATACAAGGCACAGTCAGTGTATAGTGTATGAGCCACATTCACAAAAACAATGATATCATAATACAAGGCACAGTCAATGTATAGTGTACGAGCCACATTCAAAAAAACAATGATATCATAATACAAGGCGCAGTCAGTGTATAGTGTATGAGCCACATTCACAAAAACAATGATATCATAATACAAGGCGCAGTCAGTGTATAGTGTATGAGCCACATTCACAAAAACAATGATGTCATAATACAAGGCACAGTCAGTGTATAGTGTATGAGCCACATTCACAAAAACAATGATGTCATAATACAAGGCACAGTCAGTGTATACTGTACGAGCCACATTCACAAAAAAAACAACAAAATAGTCTATATTCACTAAAGGGTAATCTGTGGGGAGCTGAAAAGAGAATTATAATAATCAGCCATTAATAATTATTAGCCAATATGTCCAAATGCTTTCCCCTGGTCTTTGTATAGTTGTATGTTTAATGAACAGACTTTTCACAACAAACAATCAAATAAATAAAAAATAACATTATTAAAAAGAAAAGTAATATGGCAACATAATTTGTGAACTCTTTAAACTGCACATGATAAAACCAAACATCATATATTAGAGCATTTCCAGGGCTTGAGTCCTGCAGGAATGCATTGGAACGGCATTCCTGCACTTTTTTCATGGCAGGAACGCCGTTCCCTTTGCTCCTGCAGGACTAGGGAAGCTGTCTCCTTTTTTTTTTCCGGCATCCGCATGCACTAGATTCGGTCCGAGAAAAAAAACCAAAAAAACTTCCTGTCATTGCCACCGGATTTGACAGCAAGTCATATCCGGTGGCGTTGTTTCCGGGTCTAGGACACTTGTTCGCCGCATCTACATTGCTGACAGTTCAGCGCGACAGTTAGAACGCTGAACTGTCAGCAATGAAGAATAACCCGGCCGTTTCATCGCGTCTATGTAAGAGCTGACAGTTCAGCGCTGAACTGTCAGCTCTTACAAATGTAAAATTTAAAAGAAAATACCCCCCCCTAATAAATGATTCCCAAACCCCAATACTTAAAATAACCCCAATACTAAAATTGACCCCCAAACCCTAATACTAACCCCTGAACCCTAATACTAACCCCCTAAACCCTAATACTAACCCCCGAACCCAAATACTAAAATTAACCCTCTAAACCCTAATTCTAACCCCTTAAACCCTAATTCTAACCACCCTAACTAAAATAAACTAAAATAGCTAAAATACTGAAATAAACCTACCTTTAGCGAAGAAATGTCCCGCGATGAAATCTCCAGCGACGATCTGTCTTGTGCTGCAGAGTCGGCGGTGAAGCGGCTGCGCTGAAGCAGCCGCGATGAAGTGTCCCATCCCAGTTGTTTCCCTCCTCTGTGCAGGAGGGAAGAAGACCGCACGGAGGAGCTGGACGGAGACAGGGAGCACCAAGGAGATGGTGAGTACTTACCTCCTTGTTGCTCTCTGTCTCCGGTCGTCTCCTTCATGCATCTTCCCCCCTGCACGGAGGAAGGAAGATCCGGTCGTCACGTTTTTTTTAAACTTTATTAAAGTTGCGCGACTTCAATAAAGTTAAAAAAAAAAAATATGTGACGACCGAAGCTTCCTTCATCCGTGCAGGGGGAAAGATGCACGAAGGAGATGACCAGGGGTAAGTACTGTCTGGGGAAGGGGGAGGAAGTGGCAAAATCCTGGTCTATTGAGTGGCAAAATCCTGGCATATAGAGGGGCAAAATCCTGGCATAGAGGGGCAAAATCCTGGCATATAGAGGGGCAAAATCCTGGCATATAGAGTGGCAGAATCCTGGGATAGAGGGGCAAAATCCTGGCATATAGAGTGGCAGAATCCTGGCATAGAGGGGCAAAATCCTGGCATATAGATGGGCAGTGGATCTTGGGTGAGTTCCCACACTTTTTTCCCCAGGACTTGGACACTTTCCTAACAGTGTGTTGGCAAGCTATGGAAGGTAAGGTGTCACTCTAGAGCTGGTGTGAGGGGCTTTGTCCTTCAGCCATATATAAACCCTGATTTCAACCAATGCTTGGTAGTCAAGCTGTTAGTTGCTCTGCTCAGTTCCTATTACCATCTGGTAGAGTCACTATTTTTGTATTCCCAGCTCTTGACCTTTTCCTGCTTGTTCCCTGTACCAACTCTGGCTTGATATATCATATTGCTTCTACACTGCCTGCCCTGACCCTGGCTTGTTATATCATATTGCTTCTACATTGCCTGCACTGACCCCCGCTCATTATATCATATTGCTTCTACACTGCCCGCCCTGACCCTAGCTTGTTATATCATATTGCTTCTACATTGCCTGCCCTGACCCCCGCTCATTATATCATATTGCTTCTACACTGCCCGCCCTGACCCTGGCTTGTTATATCATATTGCTTCTACACTGCCCGCCCTGACCCCAGCTTGTTATATTGTTTTTGCATCTACACTGATGCCCAGGCCCTGGGTTATTAGACCATACTACCCCAATTTCTCTGAACGTCTTGTGTGGCCTTCTAGCTATCCTCCCTGTTAAATAGCCCCCCTCACGTGCTGACATAGGCTTATCCCATGCATACTGAAATATCTTTATTAATATATGTATATATTGGAGATTAATAACACCCACATTATTTGGCCTTTGCCACACTAAGTTGTCATCCCTGATTTTGTAAATAAACTAGATTGGAATGTGGACATTTGGAAATCCCGGAGCCAGGTTTGCTTATTTAGGAGCCAGGCTGGGATATTAATATGCCATGGTAACCAGCAGTACAATTCTAGCAGCCAAATGAAAATGGGGGTAAGGGACCTCATTTAGGGAAAAAGACTAATGAGTCTTTTGATGCATGTAAGTTTACAGAGGAAGAGGTTTTACTTCAGCTGTCTAAAGTAAAGACAAATAAGTCGATGGGACCTGATGGGATACATCCAAAGTTATTAAAAGAACTTAGTGGTGTACTAGCAAAACCGTTAACAGATTTATTTAACCAATCATTGTTAACGGGAGTAGTTCCGGAAGATTGGAAATTAGCTAATGTTGTGCCCATTCACAAGAAAGGTAGTAGGGAGGAGGCAGGCAACTATAGACCAGTAAGTCTTACTTCAGTAGTGGGAAAAATAATGGAAACCTTGTTAAAGAATAGGATTGTTGAACATCTAAAGTCGCTTGGATTTCAAGATCAGAGACAGCATGGGTTTACTTCAGGGAGATCATGCCAAACTAATCTTATTGATTTTTTTGATTTGGTGACTAAAATAATAGATCAGGGTGGTGCAGTAGACATTGCTTACCTAGATTTCAGTAAGGCTTTTGACACCGTCGCACATAGAAGGTTTATCAATAAACTGAAATCTTTGAGTTTGGATTTCAATATTGTTGAATGGATTAGACAATGGCTGAGTGACAGGCAACAGAGGGTTGTAGTCAATGGGGTATATTCGATGCATGGTCTTGTTACTAGTGGGGTACCTCAGGGATCTGTACTTGGACCCATTCTCTTTAATATTTTTATTAGCGATATTGCAGAAGGTCTTGTTGGCAAAGTATGTCTTTTTGCTGATGATACAAAGATTTGCAGCAGGGTTGATATTCATGGAGGGATAAGCCAAATGGCAAATGATTTAGCTAAACTAGAAAAAAAATGGTCAGAGCAGTGGCAAATTACATTTAATGTGGACAAGTGCAAGATTATGCACCTTGGGCGTAAAAACCCAAAATCAGAATATAGACTATTTGGTACAGTCCTAACCTCAACATCTGCGGAAAGGGATTTAGGAGTAATAATTTCAGAGGACTTGAAGGTAGGTAGGCAATGCAATAGAGCAGCAGGAAATGCTAGCAGAATGCTTGGTTGCATAGGGAGAGGTATTAGCAGTAGGAAGAGGGAAGTGCTCATGCCATTGTACAGAGCACTGGTGAGACCTCACTTGGAGTATTGTACAGAGCGCTGGTGAGACCTCACTTGGAGTATTGTACAGAGCACTGGTGAGACCTCACTTGGAGTATTGTACGCAGTACTGGAGACCGTATCTCCAGAAAGATATTGATACTTTGGAGAGAGTTCAGAGAAGGGCTACTAAACTGGTTCATGGGTTGAAGGATAAAACTTACCAGGAAAGGTTAAAGCATCTTAACATATATAGCTTGGAGGAAAGACGTAGCAGGGGGGGATATGATAGAAACATTTAAATACATAAAGGGTATCAACACAGTAAAGGAAGAGAGTATATTTAAAATATGAAAAACTACCACAACTAGAGGACATAGTCTTAAATTAGAGGGGCAACGATTTAAAAGTAATATCAGGAAGTATTACTTTACTGAGAGGGTAGTGGATGTATGGAATATCCTGCCAGCAGAAGTGGTAGAGGTAAACACAGTCAAGGATTTTAAGCATGCGTGGGATAGACACAAGGCTATCCTAGCTATAAGACCGGGAACGGGGGACTAATAAAAGTACTCAAAAAAAATTGGGCAGACTGGATGGACCGAATGGTTCTTATCTGCCGACACATTCTATGTTTCTATGTTTCTAAGGCCTGGCTGATTCCCAGGTAGAGGTGAAATAATCAGATGCCTCATCATCTCAACTCCTCCTAAATAAACTTTATATTAAACTGTGATGGTATCTCATAAGAAGTGTGATCCCTCCTATGATAACTCAAGGTCCATTAATTAGCAAGTGAAAAAACATGTGATAAATCATTTAATTTACCTTTTCCTATGAGGATATCAGTGTACAGGATATGGAAGTTTGTATTTGCACAGTCTGTCTCAATCAGACATTGTGCGACTCTCTCCAGATCATTCAGAGGTGGCAGTAGGTTTGCATTTGATATAAGAAGCTCGTTTAGCAATGTTCGGCAGTGGTCATACAGCCAATCTGTTACGAGAACTCGTGTTTCCAGCTTCACATTCTGTATCTCCTGAATAACATAATCTGAATCCACTTTTACAGCTTCACAAAGATCTTGTACGGCTTCCTGTGTGGGATGAGTTAAAGATTATTTATGGCTTTTAGTCTGGGAATTAATATCCCACATTTATACATGGTATAATCACAGGAAAATGGCTTATTTAATGATCTATCACCAAGTGAAATATAAATATGCAGCTCAGCCTCACACTTGAACCACCCCTAATAATGTAAAGTCAAACACCAAATCTCTCTGTTATGTTCCCTGTGTGAACTTCGAGCAAGGGAAACTATCAGCTGGTAACATACACTCATATATTAAGAGATGTAACTCAGGTAACAATATAATTAGACATCGTCAACCTGTATTGATGAGTATCAGGTCATGTCAAACTGACTTACTGGCCTTCTATGAAATGGTAAGTTTCAATATAGACCAGGATCATGCAGTGGATGTAATATTCAAGCTAAGTAGGAGCGGTGTGCCAAAGACATGCACAATGGATATTGGATTGTATAATAATATTCATTCCTCTTCATTGTGTTAACACAGAATTCACTTGCTAAGAAGGTTTCTGTCTGAGAATGACAGGCTTTCCCTAACTTTTATTGGGGTTACTAAGTGGCATATGAGATAAGTGTATATTACATGATATGTTCATTGACATGGTAATTGTATAATGTATGTTGTAATAGCATATTTTAATAATACATTAAAATCATTGAGATTTTAGTAATAAATATGTTATTATGGCATATTAAAACTATTATCATTAATTTGATTTGCAATGTTTATATAATATATTATGAATAAAATGTGTTATTATTATTAATAACAAATGTTATATATTATTGCACTTTAATGTTTTTTTTATATTTTTTACCTAATTATTTTTTTAATTTAATATATTTATTTTAATATATTTTAATTTGCTATTAATTTATTTATTTTTAATTGTATTTAATTTTGTGAGGACGTCCTCACAAAATTAAATACAATTAAAAATAAATTAATTAATAGCAAATTAAAATATATTAAAATAAATATATTAAATGAAAAAAATAATTAGTCAGGGGGTTACATTGTATAATAGACTGCCATCTGAAGACATAGAGAAGGTTTCTTTACTGTTAAGGGGTTACATTGTATAATAGACTGCGATCTGAAGACACAGAGAAGGTTTCCTTACTGTTAGGGGTTACATTGTATGATAGACTGCCATCTGAAGACACAGAGAAGGTTTCCTTACTGTTAGGGGGTTACATTGTATGATAGACTGCGATCTGAAGACACAGAGAAGGTTTCCTTACTGTTAGAGGGTTACATTGTATAATAGACTGCCATCTGAAGACACAGAGAAGGTTTCCTTACTGTTAGGAGGTTACATTGTATGATAGACTGCCATCTGAAGACATAGAGAATGTATCTTTACTGTTAGGGGGTTACATTGTATAATAGATGCAATCTGAAGACATAGAGAATGTATCTTTACTGTTAGGAGGTTACATTGTATAATAGATGCCATCTGAAGACACAGAGAAGGTTTCCTTACTGTTAGGGGGTTACATTGTATAATAGACTGCAATCTGAAGACATAGAGAAGGTTTCCTTACTGTTAGGAGGTTACATTGTATAATACAATGCCATCTGAAGACACAGAGAAGGTTTCCTTACTGTTAGGGGGTTACATTGTATAATAGACTGCCATCTGAAGACACAGAGAATGTTTCTTTACCGTTAGGAGGTTACAATGTATAATAGACTGCCATCTGAAGACACAGAGAAGGTTTCCTTACTGTTAGGGGGTTACATTGTATAATAGACTGCCATCTGAAGACACAGAGAATGTTTTTTTACCGTTAGGAGGTTACATTGTATGATAGACTGCAATCTGAAGACACAGAGAAGGTTTCCTTACTGTTAGGGGGTTACATTGTATAATAGACTGCCATCTGAAGACACAGAGAATGTTTCTTTACCGTTAGGAGGTTACAATGTATAATAGACTGCCATCTGAAGACACAGAGAAGGTTTCCTTACTGTTAGGGGGTTACATTGTATAATAGACTGCCATCTGAAGACACAGAGAATGTTTTTTTACCGTTAGGAGGTTACATTGTATAATAGACTGCAATCTGAAGACACAGAGAAGGTTTTTTTTTACCGTTAGGAGGTTACATTGTATGATAGACTACCATTTGAAGACATAGAGAAGGTTTATTTACTGTTAGGGGGTTACATTGTATAATAGACTGCCATCTGATGACACAGATACGTTTTCTTTACCATTAGGGGGTTACATTGTATAATACAATGCCATCTGAAGACACAGAGAAGGTTTCTTTACCGTTAGGAGGTTACATTGTATAATAGACTGCCATCTGAAGACATAGAGAAGGTTTCTTTACTGTTAGGGGGTTACATTGTATAATACACTGCCATCTGAAGACACAGAGAAGGCTTATTTACTGTTAGGAGGTTACATTGTATAATAGACTGCCATCTGAAGATACAGAGAAGGTTTCCTTACTGTTAGGAGGTTACATTGTATAATAGACTGCAATCTGAAGACATAGAGAAGGTTTCCTTACTGTTAGAGGGTTACATTGTATAATAGACTGCAATCTGAAGACATAGAGAAGGTTTGCTTACTGTTAGTGGGTTACATTCTATAACAGACTGCCATCTGAAGACACAGAGAAGGTTTCTTTACTGTTAGGAGGTTACATTGTATAATAGACGGCCATCTGAAGACACAGAGAAGGTTTCCTTGCTGTTAGGGGGTTACATTGTATAATAGACTGCAATCTGAAGACATAGAGAAGGTTTCCTTACTGTTAGGGGTTTACATTGTATAATAGACTGCCATCTGAAGACACAGAGAAGGTTTCCTTACTGTTAGGGGGTTACATTGTATAACAGACTGCCATCTGAAGACACAGAGAAGGTTTCCTTACTGTTAGGGGGTTACATTGTATAACAGACTGCCATCTGAAGACACAGAGAAGGTTTCCTTACTGTTAGGGGGTTACATTGTATAATAGACTGCAATCTGAAGACATAGAGATGGTTTCCTTACTGTTAGAGGGTTACATTGTATAACAGACTGCCATCTGAAGACACAGAGAAGGTTTCCTTACTGTTAGGGGGTTACATTGTATAATAGACTGCCATCTGAAGACACAGAGAAGGCTTCTTTACTGTTAGGAGGTTACATTGTGGAATAGACTGCCATCTGAGTACAAATCATCTCAGTAAATACTAGGATCTCCTTTTTCTATGATGGATTTAGAACACTTCAGTAAACTGTCTAGTGACCCCCGTCACAATCAACACTGACATTAATTTACCCCAAAGCTCTGAGTTAAGAAATGTGAAGAAACATACAGTATTTTGTTTAAAATGTCTAAACACTTGCTTTTTAGTGTCTTCTCCTTGGTTTTATAAATATTTATATGTTTTGAAATATAATCTAAGTTTTTGTGTTTTTTTTTGTAATCAGCTCAAGCTATTTCTGCATCTTATATGAGTTAAATCAGATCTGCACTAGAAAATGCAGTGGAAAAATATGCTTATAATTAGAGTTTTGAATGTTCTTCGCATAAAAATGTCATCTTATTAATTAACTTTTCACTTCCCTTAGAGAAAAACAATGCAATAAATACCAGACAAATGTTAATCAACCTTTAGCTGTCTGAGGCAGCTAGGAGGATGAAATCTATTTCTAGTGCTTTGGGTGTTTCCTCTCCACAGTCACACAGCCAATCATTACACAATCATTAAATCTGCTCACAGCCTTTCATTTGAGGATTTTGCATTAAAGCATGGACATTAATAACTATAGACTCCTCAAAATGCATTTTATAGACCTGAAAGAAGCTTGCACTTAAATGAATAAAATGAGTCTTCACTAAACTGTGTACTAGACTATCATACGATGCACCTATGATTTTTCAAATTTAGATTTAAATTACAATATTTTTAGTAGCTCTGGGGTGCGTATTCTGCTGCCAATTAAATATGGCTGTAGATCATGTATCCTAGCCAAATAAAGGTAAAGACACAATACAGACATCAAACAAAGTTTGATGCATCTAGTAATGTCTCCTTAGCCCCACTGCCCTGTATTCCTTTTCAATTTAATTCGTTTTGTTGCTGGGGACGTTCCTTTAGACTAGAGGCAGCTGTAAGGATAAGGTGGGGAGTTAGCCCCCCGGCCATTTGCTATTCGGAATACAAGAGGTTGTGTAAAGTAAGAATAAGTTGTAGCAAAAGTTCTACAAATTAAGCAATCGCCATGGAAACTACTTCTTGCTGATTGCTCCACTTTTATAACTGTATCATGGAATTGATATATTTTTGATATCTAACCCCCATTATTTATTGCAGCAGGTGTTACTTATTTCTCCTGTCTACCTATACATTCCAAGACTACGGTACTCATCTCAGCATGAGAATGACACTTCATCTGTTCTATATAGAGTGACCCCATGGCCAGTAATATTTTTACTGGAATCCCATAAGAGCATTAAAGGGAATGGAAAAGGCCATTTAAACTTTCTGTGATCTTAATGTTCTTTGCTCTCCCACTAAATCAGCATTTATTATTATTTCCCTTGCTGTCCCCCCCGAGAGACCTCAGTAGAGGAAACATCTTTATTTGTGGCCTTGTTTATTGTTGGTCTCTCTTGATATGAAACACATATTGGATCATATGGCAATTGCAGTCTGGTTCCTGAATGCTGAAATCATTTTGGAAATATTTGTTGTGACTTGGGATTGTCTTACTTTTTCCTTTCCTCTCGGTGCATGGTCCTGACAAACCGTCTGGCTGACATGTTTCTTTTCACCATATGTTCATTCTTTTTCTCACATTTATGGAAAAAACAAAAACCTCTTTGCACTTCTCACTCTAATATAGTTGGAAACCATTGTGTAAACATAATATAAATGAGGTTGAGGCTTTTGGCTCACAAGATACCTCACTTATTACATATAACAAATATACGGGTCTATGCACCTTCCTCATTAAAGGCACCTGAGGTAAGATTCATGCCAGCGGAAACACACATTCAGACATAGAAGATAACGAATGGTCCATAAGGGATAATAATGAGATTTGCCATCATTTAATGCATGCATAGACTTTGGGGGTTTTAGTGGACCAATGCCCAACACATAATATTTGCTGCCCAGATAAACCTTATTCCATTTTCATACTTTTCCAACTAAATTCAGGTGAATATCTATGTCTATAATTTATGTCTGTAATACATGTCTGTAATCCATGTCTATAATCCATGTCTATAATCCATGTCTATAATCCATGTCTGTAATCCATGTCTGTAATCCATGTCTGTAATCCATGTCTGTAATCCATGTCTGTAATCTATGTCTATTATCCATGTCTATAATCCATGTCTGTAATCCATGTCTGTAATCCATGTCTATAATCCATGTCTATAATCCCTGTGTGTAATCTATGTCTGTAATCTATGTCTATAATCCATGTCTATAATCCATGTCTGTAATCTATGTCTGTAATCTATGTCTGTAATCTATGTCTATAATCCATGTCTATAATCCATGTCTATAATTCATGTCTGTAATCCATGTCTATAATCCATGTCTATAATCCATGTCTATAATCCATGTCTATAATCCATGTCTGTAATCCATGTCTGTAATCTATGTCTGTAATCCATGTCTGTAATCCATGTCTGTAATCTATGTCTGTAACCTATGCCTGTAATCCATGTCTCTAATCTATGTCTGTAATCTATGTCTCTAATCTATGTCTCTAATCTATGTCTGTAATCTATGCCTGTAATCCATGTCTCTAATCTATGTCTATAATCCATGTCTGTAATCTATGTCTGTAATCTATGTCTTTAATCTATATCTATAATCCATGTCTATAATTCATGTCTGTAATCCATGTCTGTAATCCATGTCTGTAATCCATGTCTATAATCCATGTCTATAATCCATGTCTATAATCCATGTCTGTAATCCATGTCTGTAATCCATGTCTGTAATCCATGTCTGTAATCTATGTCTGTAATCCATGTCTGTAATCTATGTCTGTAATCCATGTCTGTAATCTATGTCTGTAATCTATGCCTGTAATCCATGTCTCTAATCTATGTCTGTAATCTATGTCTGTAATCCATGTCTGTAATCCATGTCTGTAATCTATGTCTATTATCTATGTCTGTAATCCATATCTATTATCTATGTCTGTAATCCATGTCTCTAATCTATGTCTGTAATCTATGTCTGTAATCCATGTCTGTAATCTATGTCTGTAATCCATGTCTGTAATCTATGTCTGTAATCCATGTCTGTAATCCATGTCTGTAATCTATGTCTGTAATCCATGTCTGTAATCTATGTCTGTAATCTATGTCTGTAATCCATGTCTGTAATCCATGTCTGTAATCTATGTCTGTAATCTATGTCTTTAATCTATATCTATAATCCATGTCTATAATTCATGTCTGTAATCCATGTCTGTAATCCATGTCTGTAATCCATGTCTATAATCCATGTCTATAATCCATGTCTATAATCCATGTCTATAATCCATGTCTATAATCCATGTCTGTAATCCATGTCTGTAATCTATGTCTGTAATCCATGTCTGTAATCTATGTCTGTAATCCATGTCTGTAATCTATGTCTGTAATCTATGCCTGTAATCCATGTCTCTAATCTATGTCTGTAATCTATGTCTGTAATCCATGTCTGTAATCCATGTCTGTAATCCATGTCTGTAATCTATGTCTATTATCTATGTCTGTAATCCATATCTATTATCTATGTCTGTAATCCATGTCTCTAATCTATGTCTGTAATCTATGTCTGTAATCCATGTCTGTAATCTATGTCTGTAATCCATGTCTGTAATCTATGTCTGTAATCTATGTCTGTAATCCATGTCTGTAATCTATGTCTGTAATCCATGTCTGTAATCTATGTCTGTAATCCATGTCTGTAATCTATGTCTGTAATCTATGTCTGTAATCTATGTCTGTAATCCATGTCTCTAATCTATGTCTGTAATCTATGTCTGTAATCTATGTCTGTAATCCATGTCTGTAATCTATGTCTGTAATCCATGTCTGTAATCTATGTCTGTAATCCATGTCTGTAATCTATGTCTGTAATCTATGTCTGTAATCCATGTCTGTAATCCATGTCTGTAATCTATGTCTATTATCTATGTCTGTAATCTATGGGGGTCATGTACTAAACAAGAGCAGTGGGGAAAAAATTATGGAAAACATGAGTAAGGAGCAATTCCCGACTATTTGTAACATTTTGCTCTTTTTTCATGATTTGCGCCTCTTCCGTTTAATTGTATTTAACGTGCATTTTTCCGGTTGCGCTAATAAATTGCGATGATATTTGCGCATGCTAAAGAGTTTTGCGAATATTTTGTGAAAGTATTTGTGGAAATACAATGCTACCTGAGGGTTAAACAACAACTACAGGAAATAGGTAACTCCTGTTTAATTGAAAGATTTCTTTAAATGTAAAGGTTTTAAATAGAAATGCTAAGAGTATCAATAATGTACCTGATTAAGCCCTCCTTGCTCCGTACAGATCTTTCAGATCTTTGTTGTTTAGAATCTTGGGTCAGATATTCTTTGTGGAGCAAAGAGACACTAAGGTACTCTATTTAGATTTTTACATTGAAGCATTTCTAATTAAAATCTTTTTTGCAAGCTAAACATATATGTATAAGGGTCTACTCATTATAGACGGATCTGGCCCAAAATGGGGCAAGATTAGTCATATATAGTCAGTTAGGAACTGGAGAACTGAAATAAATAAATAATAAAGACATGTTTTTTTGTCACCCTGGGTCCTGCAAACTGCTGCTGGCCACATACATTAGTAATAATGTCCCTGGCCCACATAAAATCAATGGGACTAGTAGCTCTGATCCCCCTAATGATAAATGGAGCTGGGCAAATGGCTCCCACATGTCCACTCATTAAACGCATAGTCGGTCTGACCCCCTGCTATAAATTGGGCTGGGAGCCTTTATCCCCATAATAAATGAGCCTGGGAGCTTGTCAAATGGCAGTATAATACATTGTGGGCCAAACCCCAAATGCCTCTGGACCGTCCAATGAAATAAATAAATCCTCCAGGGTCTGGGGGTATTAAAAAAAAACAAACACTTGTGTCCTCTCTTGATACATCCATTCTCAAATAGAGAAAAAAGAAAAAAATGTGGTGGTGACCTGTGCTAGGGTTAGAAGGTGGCATTACCTGTAGGTTTCCTTCTATTTCAAAGACTGTACCATGAAAATATAATAAATGTGGCCAGAGTTCTGAGGGAGATTCAAAAGACCAAATGTTGCTTATTCTTTAACTGTAGAGATGAAACATCTATACATTGTGTGAGCAGAATTCCAAGCAAATGCATAGAATAAGAGAAAAATGTATGTTTTAAAAATGTCTGTGCTGTCCTGCTTAGGACATCACCTTGTGGCTTGATGTGCAAATTCTCATTGAAACGTAGCCATTTGCATATCAAGCCCCTAATACTCTAAAGATTGATAAAACATAGTGACCAAAATAAGCATAGTTTGCATACAGTGGGTAGGCTTTATGCTAAGCTCCACCTATAAAAATTTGGGTCAGGGTCCTGCAGTTCTATGACCTATGTACAGTCACTGAGTTTGTAATATAAAGCCAGGCCTGTGAAAATCTGTGCCAAATATTTGGGTTTGGTCAATTTATCAGTCAACTTTCAGGGCAAAGTTTAAACACTCCTTCCAGTAATGAGTACCTGCTGATACATACCTTCTGTTGGTTAAGGGTGCTGTGCATCAAACCCTTTCCACTAAGAGCTTCTACGTTGCCAGGATCAGTCTTTAGCACAGCATTAAAATCAAAGATTGCAGTCTTTTTTTGCCCCAGTTGTGCATAACATTTGGCTCTGGCAAGAAGGGCGTCTTTGGCATGTCCACCTAAAAAGAAAATCCCATAGATAATGAATGACACATTCATCTAACATATGGATTAATATGGAGGTACACCTTCACACCCTAGCTGTCCATAACACCTTCCTTTGTCCCCTAATTTGAAGGTGTTAGATTGATTCCCCCTAAATATATTCCTGGCCAGAGTTAGATCTGAGGCTATTTATATTGTGCTCACATGGAATGCACTTAGCTCTTCCGGATGGAGAACATTGTCAGAATAAATATCTTCTGTGATGTCAGAGGTAAAAGCAGTAAAAATGACAAGCACTTAATGGACAGTAAAAATGACCAGCACTAAGTGAACATCAAACATGAGCATAACTCAAGGAACAACAAACATGGCCAGCACTCAATGAACAACAAACATGGCCAGCACTCAATGAACAACAAACATGGCCAGCACTCAATGAACAAAAAACATGACCAGCACTCAATGAACAACAAACATGGCCAGCACTCAATGAACAGCAAACATGACCAGCACTCAATGAACAACAAACATGGCCAGCACTCAATGAACAGCAAACGTTACCAGCACTCAATGAACAGCAAACATGACCAGAACTCAATGAACAGCAAACGTTACCAGCACTCAATGAACAGCAAACATGACCAGCACTCAATGAACAACAAACATGGCCAGCACTCAATGAACAGCAAACATGACCAGCACTCTATGAACAGCAAACATGACCAGAACTCAATGAACAGCAAACATGAGCAGAACTCAATGAACAGCAAACATGACCAGAACTCAATGAACAGCAAACATGACCAGAACTCAATGAACAGCAAACATGACCAGAACTCAATGAACAGCAAACATGACCAGCACTCAATGAACAACAAACATGACCAGCACTCAATGAACAGCAAACATTACCAGCACTCAATGAACAGCAAACATGAGCAGAACTCAATGAACAGCAAACATGACCAGAACTCAATGAACAGCAAACATGAGCAGAACTCAATGAACAGCAAACATGAGCAGAACTCAATGAACAACAAACATGACCAGCACTCAATGAGCAGCAAACATGACCAGAACTCAATGAACAGCAAACATGACCAGAACTCAATGAACAGCAAACATGACCAGAACTCAATGAACAGCAAACATGACCAGAACTCAATGAACAGCAAACATGACCAGAACTCAATGAACAGCAAACATGAGCAGAACTCAATGAACAGCAAACATGACCAGAACTCAATGAACAGCAAACATGACCAGAACTCAATGAGCAGCAAACATGAGCAGAACTCAATGAACAGCAAACATGAGCAGAACTCAATGAACAGCAAACATGAGCAGAACTCAATGAGCAGCAAACATGAGCAGCACTCAATGAACAGCAAACATGACCAGCACTCAACGAAGCAGCTATATTTAAATAATTATATCAAATTAACTTTTAGTGCGGTAAATGTTTAAAAATTACAAAATATCTCCTTCCCTCAATTTCAGGCCTCACTGTGTGTTAAAGTGCTGCATTAGCTCTGTACATTTGCTTATTCTCCCGGCAGAATGCATTAGCTCTGTACATTTGCTTATTCTCCCGGCAGAATGCATAAATTCTGTACATTTGCTTATTCTCCCGGCAGAATGCATTAGCTCTGTACATTTGCTTATCCTGCCGGCAGAATGCATACATTCTGTACATTTGCTTATTCTCCCGGCAGAATGCATTAGCTCTGTACATTTGCTTATTCTCCCGGCAGAATGCATTAGTTCTGTACATTTGCTTATTCTCCCGGCAGAATGCATTAGCTCTGTACATTTGGTTATTCTCCCGGCAGAATGCATTAGCTCTGTACATTTGCTTATTCTCCCGGCACAATGCATTAGCTGTGTACATTTGCTTATTCTCCCGGCAGAATGCATTAGTTCTGTACATTTGCTTATTCTCCCGGCAGAATGCATTAGTTCTGTACATTTGCTTATTCTCCCGGCAGAATGCATTAGTTCTGTACATTTGCTTATTCTCCCGGCAGAATGCATTAGCTCTGTACATTTGCTTATTCTCCCGGCAGAATGCATTAGTTCTGTACATTTGCTTATTCTCCTGGCAGAATGCATTAGCTCTGTACATTTGCTTATTCTCCCGGCAGAATGCATTAGCTCTGTACATTTGCTTATTCTCCCGGCAGAATGCATTAGCTCTGTACATTTGCTTATTCTCCTGGCAGAATGCATTAGCTCTGTACATTTGGTTATTCTCCCGGCAGAATGCATTAGCTCTGTACATTTGGTTATTCTCCCGGCAGAATGCATTAGCTCTGTACATTTGCTTATTCTCCCGGCAGAATGCATTAGTTCTGTACATTTGCTTATTCTCCCGGCAGAATGCATTAGCTCTGTACATTTGGTTATTCTCCCGGCAGAATGCATTAGCTCTGTACATTTGCTTATTCTCCCGGCAGAATGCATTAGCTCTGTACATTTGCTTATTCTCCCGGCAGAATGCATTAGTTCTGTACATTTGCTTATTCTCCCGGCAGAATGCATTAGTTCTGTACATTTGCTTATTCTCCTGGCAGAATGCATTAGCTCTGTACATTTCCTTATTCTCCCGGCACAATGCATTAGCTGTGTACATTTGCTTATTCTCCCGGCAGAATGCATAAATTCTGTACATTTGCTTATTCTCCCGGCAGAATGCATTAGCTCTGTACATTTGCTTATTCTCCCGGCAGAATGCATTAGTTCTGTACATTTGCTTATTCTCCCGGCAGAATGCATTAGTTCTGTACATTTGCTTATTCTCCCGGCAGAATGCATTAGCTCTGTACATTTGCTTATTCTCCCGGCAGAATGCATTAGCTCTGTACATTTGCTTATTCTCCCGGCAGAATGCATTAGCTCTGTACATTTGCTTATTCTCCTGGCAGAATGCATTAGCTCTGTACATTTGGTTATTCTCCCGGCAGAATGCATTAGCTCTGTACATTTGGTTATTCTCCCGGCAGAATGCATTAGCTCTGTACATTTGCTTATTCTCCCGGCAGAATGCATTAGCTCTGTACATTTGCTTATTCTCCCGGCAGAATGCATAAATTCTGTACATTTGCTTATTCTCCCGGCAGAATGCATTAGCTCTGTACATTTGCTTATTCTCCCGGCAGAATGCATAAATTCTGTACATTTGCTTATTCTCCCGGCAGAATGCATTAGTTCTGTACATTTGCTTATTCTCCCTGCAGAATGCATTAGCTCTGTACATTTGGTTATTCTCCCGGCAGAATGCATTAGCTCTGTACATTTGCTTATTCTCCCGGCAGAATGCATTAGCTCTGTACATTTGCTTATTCTCCCGGCAGAATGCATTAGCTCTGTACATTTGCTTATTCTCCCGGCAGAATGCATTAGCTCTGTACATTTGGTTATTCTCCCGGCAGAATGCATTAGCTCTGTACATTTGCTTATTCTCCCGGCAGAATGCATTAGTTCTGTACATTTGCTTATTCTCCCGGCAGAATGCATTAGCTCTGTACATTTGCTTATTCTCCCGGCAGAATGCATTAGCTCTGTACATTTGCTTATTCTCCCGGCAGAATGCATTAGTTCTGTACATTTGCTTATTCTCCTGGCAGAATGCATTAGCTCTGTACATTTGCTTATTCTCCTGGCAGAATGCATTAGTTCTGTACATTTGCTTATTCTCCCGGCAGAATGCATTAATTCTGTACATTTGCTTATTCTCCTGGCAGAATGCATTAGCTCTGTACATTTGCTTATTCTCCTGGCAGAATGCATTAGCTCTGTACATTTGCTTATTCTCCCGGCAGAATGCATTAGCTCTGTACATTTGCTTATTCTCCCGGCAGAATGCATTAGTTCTGTACATTTGCTTATTCTCCCGGCAGAATGCATTAGCTCTGTACATTTGCTTATTCTCCCGGCAGAATGCATTAGCTCTGTACATTTGCTTATTCTCCCGGCAGAATGCATTAGTTCTGTACATTTGCTTATTCTCCCGGCAGAATGCATTAGTTCTGTACATTTGCTTATTCTCCCGGCAGAATGCATTAGTTCTGTACATTTGCTTATTCTCCTGGCAGAATGCATTAGCTCTGTACATTTGCTTATTCTCCCGGCAGAATGCATTAGCTCTGTACATTTGCTTATTTTCCCGGCAGAATGCATTAGCTCTGTACATTTGCTTATTCTCCCGGCAGAATGCATTAGCTCTGTACATTTGGTTATTCTCCCGGCAGAATGCATTAGCTCTGTACATTTGCTTATTCTCCCGGCAGAATGCATTAGCTCTGTACATTTGGTTATTCTCCCGGCAGAATGCATTAGCTCTGTACATTTGCTTATTCTCCCGGCAGAATGCATTAGTTCTGTACATTTGCTTATTCTCCCGGCAGAATGCATTAGTTCTGTACATTTGCTTATTCTCCCGGCAGAATGCATTAGCTCTGTACATTTGCTTATCCTGCCGGCAGAATGCATAAATTCTGTACTTTTGCTTATTCTCCCGGCAGAATGCATTAGCTCTGTACATTTGCTTATTCTCCCGGCAGAATGCATTAGTTCTGTACATTTGCTTATTCTCCCGGCAGAATGCATTAGCTCTGTACATTTGCTTATTCTCCCGGCAGAATGCATTAGCTCTGTACATTTGCTTATTCTCCCGGCACAATGCATTAGCTGTGTACATTTGCTTATTCTCCCGGCAGAATGCATTAGTTCTGTACATTTGCTTATTCTCCCGGCAGAATGCATTAGTTCTGTACATTTGCTTATTCTCCTGGCAGAATGCATTAGCTCTGTAAATTTGCTTATTCTCCCGGCACAATGCATTAGCTGTGTACATTTGCTTATTCTCCCGGCAGAATGCATTAGCTCTGTACATTTGCTTATTCTCCCGGCAGAATGCATTAGCTCTGTACATTTGCTTATCCTGCCGGCAGAAGGGAGGGGTGACTTTTACCTCCTGGTCCATCAAACGAAAATGTCAGTGCTTCAAAGAAAAATGGAGACTCTTCCGGTACCAATTAATGTTATTGACACATTTGGCCCTACATGCAAATCATTGTACATTTTCTTAGAAATTTTACCTGATGCAATGATAGCAAATGATAAATATGCTATTGCCTCTTTAATGTAGGAGTCTCCTTGTTGATTGTGCAAAATGTATACAGCCTTTGAATGACAGTGACTCTCCATTAATCTGCGATCCTCTTCTTTAAATATATCCATGATTGGAAGAAGACAGGAGGTATCACCTATCTGAATAACCTTCTTTATCAACTAAAAAGAAAAGAGAAAAAAGATGTAGGTCACCAGACCCTTCACAATGTATAGATAATATATAGAAGAGATCAGATGGCCATGGATAATGCAGAGTTACATCTTTACACACTGTCACTATATAACAATGCATTATACAGGGCCAACTCTGTTCTTCTAGCAGGAGAAACTCACCAGACCCTGCACAATGTATAGAAGAATATATAGAAGAGCTCAGCTGGCCATGGATAATGCAGAGTTACATCTTTATACACTGTCACTTTATAAGAATACTTTATACAGGGCCAACTCTTTTCTTCTAGAAGGAGAAACTCACCAGACCCTGCACAATGTATATAATAATATATAGAAGAGCTCAGCTGGCCATGGATAATGCAGAGTTACATATTTACACACTGTCACTTTATAACAATGCATTATATAGGGCCAAATCTGTTCTTCTAGCAGGAGAAACTCACCAGACCCTGCACAATGTATAGAAGAATATATAGAAGAGCTCAGCCGGCCATGGATAATGCAGAGTTACATCTTTACACACTGTCACTTTATAAGAATACTTTATACAGGGCCAACTCTTTTCTTCTAGAAGGAGAAACTCACCAGACCCTGCACAATGTATATAATAATATATAGAAGAGCTCAGCTGGCCATGGATAATGCAGAGTTACATATTTACACACTGTCACTTCATAACAATGCATTATATAGGGCCAAATCTGTTCTTCTAGCAGGAGAAACTCACCAGACCCTGCACAATGTATAGAAGAATATATAGAAGAGCTCAGCTGGCCATGGATAATGCAGAGTTACATCTTTACACACTGTCACTTTATAACAATGCATTATACAGGGCCAAATCTGTTCTTCTAGCAGAAGAAACTCACCAGGCCCTGCACAATGTATAGTTATGTTGATGAGTCCTGTTGATCAGTGGCTAGTAGAGGCATTATTACCCCTCCACATGAACTTCAGTGGGTAATAGAGGCATTATTACCCCTCCATATGAACTTCAGTGGGTAGTAGAGGCATTATTACCCCTCCATATGAACTTCAGTGGGTATTAGAGGCATTATTACCCATCCATATGAACTTCAGTGAGTAGTAGATGCATTAATACCCCTCCATGTGAACTTCAGTGGGTAGTAGATGCATCATTACCCCTCCACATAAACTTCAGGGGGTAGTAGAGGCATTGTTACCCCTCCACATAAACTTCAGTGGGTAGTAGAGGCATTATTTCCCCTCCAACTGAACTTCAGTGGGTTGTAGAGACATTATTACCCTTTCCTCTGAACTTCAGTGGGTAAGAGATGCATTATTACCCCTCCATCTGAACTTCAGTGGGTAGTAGATGCATTATTACCCCTCCATCTGAACTTCAGTGGGTAGTAGATGCATTATTACCCCTCCATCTGAACTTCAGTGGGTAGTAGATGCATTATTACCCCTCCATCTGAACTTCAGTGGGTAGTAGATGCATTATTACCCCTCCATCTGAACTTCAGTGGGTAGTAGATGCAATATTACCCCTGCATCTGAACTTCAGTGGGTAGTAGATGCATTATTACCCCTGCATCTGAACTTCAGTGGGTAGTAGATGCATTATTACCCCTCCATCTGAACTTCAGTTGGTAGTAGATGCATTATTAAACTCACATCTACACCTACCAAACAGCCAAAATGCCTGCTTTTTCCTCAGTATCAGACATTTACTGTGCTACCATTACTGCAAGGGATTCTGGGTAGGCATATGAGAATACAGTCAACCATGATCACCTTTTGCCTCATAAATAATTTTAAAGCCAGATCACCACTCATGAGTAGTAATATGAAGACAAGTTCTCTTTTATAGTTTGAATTTTGAATGGCTAGAGAATCACTTTTGTAAGTCCTGTTTCGCCCCCTGGTGGAGGTCAGCTAGATGACTGCTACAATTGGAGTTTTCTATAAATGGGTCAGTGGGTCAGTTGCTCCAAAATAGAAAAGGGATCTAATTATTTTTCAATAATTTTGTTGCAGACAACGAAAAAAAAATTGCAAAGTTACTTCTCTATCCACAAACTGTGCACACAGAACACAATATAGGAAGTATATTTCCTAGTTCTAGGTTTATTCTCTACCCACAGATACGGTTGCCATCTTTTCTTCAGAAAAATACCGGGCTTGCTTCTGTCTCCATAGACTTAACATTTGCCTGAAGCCATTTTTTTACAGGCCTGCCAGTAAAATACCGGCCAGGTGGCAACCCTACCCACAGACCCTGCACACAGAACACAATGGAGGTAGTAAATGTCCTAGTGCTGGATTTCTACTCTACCCACAGACCCTGCACACAGAACACAATGGAGGAAGTAAATGTCCCAGTGCTGGGTTTCTCCTCTACTCACAGACTCTTCTCACAGAACACAATGGAGGAAGTAAATGTCCTACTGCAGGATTTTGACTCTATTCACTTACTGTGAATGTAGAGCACAAAAAATGATTGAAAATGATGTATACATTATATTAGCAAACCTGCAAGCAAATGCTTTAATTAGGAATACAATCTGTTTGTGTCTGTGGAGTCTACTGCTTATGACATCATCTGTGGCATGGAATGTAAATGAACTGCTTTTTAATGGAAAATGTGTAATTTGCATTCTGTGCCATAGGTGATGTCATTAACAGGTGTCTCCATATACACATTTAAAAGCCATTTTCTCCTAATTTAGGCATTTCCTTCCAGTTTTGCTAACACAATGTATAGATCATTTTCAGTTAATGTTCAGGTGATACAGTCCCTTTAACATTTTATATATTTCCCAAACCATGGTTTTTATTTTTTACAGGGCGATACACACATTTGTTCTGCATTTTCTGGAGCAGATTGTAAGCCTATTTTCTTGCTCTTGCTCACATACAGATGTTATTGCACAGCTGAGCAAACATATTGAGAGATGCTCCAAGGTGGAGTTTTTTTGGACAAAATGGATAAACTCCTAACTGCCAGGATACCTGATTTCCATCATAAATGAAGCCTTTCTTGTACTGCAGCAGAGCGAGTCTAGCGAGAACTGCAGATTTCTGGGAAGTGTTATTCAGAGCCAAAGATAGCATCTTGAAAGCCTCGTCTGTCCGGTCCAGCTGGTACAGGGCATCCGTACACAGAATCCGGCACACATCATCAACCGGATCGAGCATCATCAGAAGGGTAGCCAACTGCTGAACCCCTGATACATCGCTGTAGGAGTCAAGTGATAAAATCAGGGTGTGTAAAGTGTGTCTGAATTTCCTGACACATTCATCTTTCAATGTCGAGGAAAAAACATCCATTGGGCTTTATTCATGAAGGAAATCATTGCAAAGAATTCATCGTCTCTTCAAATTCTGATACTTTGGCCTTAAGTTTGACATTTCCTTCTCAGTTCTCTGCAATTCTTACTTTCATAAATACAACCCATTAATTGAGAATGAACAATGACAACCAAATCTCAAAGCTATTCAATGTGGGACTAGTAGTAATGGTTTCTCTGCTATTAATGCCTGGTTTTTGCAGATTATTTCTTCCTTCATCATGTAGTGGATAGAGCACAATGTAGTCCTCCTCATTGTAGCATTGTGTTCTACTGAATGTATAGATTAAATGTTATTCAGCTGCTGCCCTTATCGAGTCCTGATGTACAGATTAAAACTGTTACTCAATACTTACAGCTGCTTCTGTGTAGCAAGTCAGCTGAAGCTAGGCATTGTGAGAACTATGCACAGGACCAAGAAATGAAGACCAGGTCATTTTACTATTACAGTGAATTAATTCAATTGTATTACTTTTCTGATGGGAACTTCATTGTTCAGATGAACCCATGTATACATATTTCAGTAATACCCAGTCACTGGGCGTATCTGCTTGCATCCTTGTCCCACATCTAATAATACTCTGATCCATCTGAGCTTCCATGCAATTCCTGTCTTTGGATCATGGGGTTTATTTCTGTGATATCATGGGGTTTGTATTAGCCAGGTCCCTTCACAGGGGGACATATTGAATTAAGTTAATATTTTATTTGCAGGGCATCCGTTGTGGACCAGTGTGGTTGGCAGTGAATTTCAATGTGTGAGGCATTATTGAGAATTGTCCCCCCATTGGGCAAGCCCCTTGGCACAGGGTAATATAATTTATTGGGGGGAGAGTTTATTAAAATATGGGGTGAGTGAATATTATTTATTTTCATTCCGGAGGCCTTGTACATAGGAATATTACTTAAATGTGGATGTGGGGTGAATTATAATTCCCCATCACTGTGCGCAGTGGGTTTATTTATAGCCTTTAGCAAGTTCCTGGCCTATTTATTTTAGGGGGGCTAGGAGACATTTTGCATGCTCCCAGCCCCATTAATAACAACTTGCCCTTGCACCCCATGTTTATAATCACTGCCAGGAGCATCAGTAGCTCCCGGCACTGATTTAATTAAGGGAAAGGGTGCCATGGCTACTTGCCTTGTCCCCTCCATAAGTGTTAGAGGAACTGGGGGCCATATGGTCAGCACCCATGACTTTGTTTTGAAAGGGAACTTTTTTTATTTTTATTTTAAATATTGACTGTATTCATGAAAGAGTGAATTGCAGGGAATTGACAACGTAGTCTCAAACTTATGGCCAAAATGGACAAATTGGAAATGCTCTCCAATTCAGCTTTGGCCTTAAATTTGAATTCTCCTTCTCCATTCTCTCTTTAATCAATAAAGCCCGATGTGTTGACTCATTCGTTACCTCTCTTTCGACGAGGAACCCTCCTGCTCACATGGTTTCTTCCTAGTTGATGTACTGCTTTCGTTCAGGTTGGCTGGCTTCCTTTGCAGCATCTTCTGCCCCTCTTCCTGCAGCACTTTGTAGAGAAGGCCTCTCTGGTTCCAAGGCACATAGGATTTGATTGTGAGGAGAGTTTCATCCAGTTTAAGTTTACAGGCTGTGATATAGTCCAAGGCAGTGAGGTACGAGCTACCACTGATCATACGGACAAGTCCTCTCCCGCACAAGGCTTTCACACAACTAGATGGGTGTGGAGATTCATCTTCCACTATCTGTTGGAAGTCCTTCAGGGCTTGGTGATGTTCATTATTGTGAAAGTGACAAAAACCTCTTAAAACATACAGGGTGTTTTGATAAGTCATTTGGTCAGAGTTTAGCATTAGGTTGCAGATGTCTAAACAAGTCTTGAAATCTCCTGCAAGGAGTTTGCAGTCAGCAAGTCGCACATGCATCTCACGTCTACTGTTTGGACAGCACTGAATTAAAAACTCCAGAGTTTGGACAACTGGTAAAAGGATTTCTGTCCCAGTATCAGACCTCAGCTCAGATCGAGCACGAACATTTTCCCTAAAATCCCCAAACTCCATCTCTATGTATGACTTAGAGCAACCAAGGACTCTCACAACATCTGCACTGGAGAAGATCTCTGTGAAGCATTTCCTAGCATGGGAAGAGCTGATCTTAAAGGCTTTTGACAAATCTTGTACCATTTCTTTGGTCCGGGAACCTAATGAGTAATAGGCAGCAGCCCGGTCAACCAGCAGACAAGAGATCTTTTCTTCTTTCATTCTTGTTCCCAGTGACAAGGCCTCAATAGCTCTGGAGTACACAGCAATGCATTCTTCAAACTTGCAATTCTCAAACAAATATGCAGCCTGGGTCTTGCATATCTGGAGATCGTCAGGTGCCAAGGCAGCTAAACAGCTGTAACAGTCATGAAGAGTGGCATTGGTACATATCTTATCACTGTTTCCATAGGTATAAATATAGTTCTTGAATGCATTGATCACCTGTGGAAGGTATTCTCTTTGTTTCCTACTGATAAACTCGCTTGTTTCATCTCTGTGTTTTGTAAATGCTCGTATATAATCTTCCACGGCATTTTGTGGGTTTGTCTCAGATAAAATCAGTGCCAAAGATCTGGTAAGTAAAAGCTGGAGTGTGTTCTGGGGATGATCATTCAATAAGGAATTGCACCTCTTCACCACCTCTTCATAGCGCCCGCTTTTAAGGAAAGTGTTCATTTTAAAGAAGGAAGCAGCAATATTATTTGGACGGAGGGTAGAAAGAACGACAGCCGCGATTCCAGGGTTGAGCGTTACGATGGCCATACCATCACAACGTATCTTTGGTATTTCGCATGCCCCCAAGCACCACTGCTCCAGGACACCCACAATCTGCTGGTTCCACCCACTTTCCAGGGATTTCATTTTCTGTATAGTGAGGGGAGCGTTGCAGCTGAAGGCAGCCATGTAAAATGCTGCTGCTAAGGATGGCTCTTGTTTGATAACATGCTGATGTGCCTCCTGGCACAATCTCCCAGGTACATCTTCATTAGACATCTTTATTATTTCTTATGGAATATCACAATTCTTTCACATCCTCCACTGTTACACAGGCATCTGCAAAA
This sequence comes from Pelodytes ibericus, assembly GCA_036172795.1. Lineage (NCBI taxonomy): Eukaryota > Metazoa > Chordata > Amphibia > Anura > Pelodytidae > Pelodytes > Pelodytes ibericus. The sequence continues at coordinate 384,322 of CM069866.1, forward strand.
AAGCCAAATTGGACAAATGAGCCCCAACAACCAAAAAAAGTTGCAGTAAAAATATGTAAAATAACTGGGCACAATTTAAACAATGCTGGGTGTTGCAGGTATGTGCACTTACCATATAGAGAGCATGGGGAAACATGCCTAGGATCACACATCATTTTTGAAAACAATATATGTATTGATGCAAATTTAATAAACACAGTTTGTATACACAAAACACAATAAATATACAAGATATAAACAATGGAGCACAATGCTTTCTACAGGAAGTCACGTAAAGAGTTTCACCCTTTTGGGGCTTCATCAGAGTCAGAGGTGGCAAATTGGTGTAAGAAAAACACTGTTCCCTTTGGCTTCTGTTTCTTCCAGAGAGAAACCAGTTTTGCTACTGATGTTGTGCAAGTGCTGACTGTGTAAGCTGGTCTTTAAAGTTCATTTCACTCATTTAGGATGTCTGTGTAAAGGATTACAGATCTTTACCAAGTTACAATAGCTTAGATTTTGTGATTAAGTTATAGCTGATGCCACAAGGTAATAATGTATCATTATGTATTGTCTTTAATTAATGAACTGATTCCCCCTGGACACGCGTGCACAGGTTCCTGTATGAATACAGATATTACAAATATATTTACTTGCTAGTTGTGAGTAAATATGATAGATTTTTATAAATAACCCGTAATGTATAGATCATTTTTCCTTATTGTCTCCCGTATCCCATCGGACTCTAGACATTCACTAACTTCCCAGAAATGTTTAAAACAAGGTGAAAGGTGCAGAGACCAAACTAATAAGAGACAAACTAACAAGTAAAAACAAAAGAGTTTACCCAATAAAGAGAGACCTGGGATGAGAAATTCAAACTTCAGGCCGACATAGCTACTTTTGTCAATTTTCTGCAAATCTCTCTTTATTGAGTAAGCCCTTTTGTGTGTCTTTAATGCAGATAAAAGGTAAACCATTGGATCAAGAAAGTGGGGAGTAGTAAATGAGCAGCTGACAGGGATTAAACAGTGGGTTTAGAAGAATATAATGTTTCCTGTTCAATTACCCGCTGGGTCTTCCTACTTACAGTGTTACGTTTTAGCGGTTCCTTTAAGTTCCAGCCATTGCCTTGTATTTTGTTAATTCTCTGTGTGCCCTCCTCGCCTGGACCTGCTTTATGTTCCTTTGTTTAATACTCTGTTCAGTATTTACTGGTAGAAAGATTCCTTTAGTTTCCTTTGTTTTCAGCCAATTTATTTTATCCCCAAAATGCACAGAAAGTAGCGTCTGTCAGAGTGCAGGTAACTGGATCAATAATCTAATTATTACTCACATGAATCCTCCAGTTGGGGGGTAACTAACTCCCTACACTGCAGCTGGCACCTCCTTCTGGCCCATTCCCTTGGTAACCATAAACAGAGCCGGTGTGTCTGACACTCCCCATTCATTAACATCTCTTTGAGATACAAGAGCAGGCTGAGAAGGTGGCAGGGGGTAGGGAGAGGAGTGGCAAGCAGAAGGAGCAGGGGGGGCGGGGAGGGGGGGCAGAAGGAGGCAGAGAGCAAGGTGGGGGGTTACAATCACTATAATTTAGACTGCAGTCTCCAGCCCCAGAGTATGTCTTTTTCATAGATGAATAAACCCGTCACCCTTATGATTCACAGTGTTGGCCATTTAGTAAGGTTAACTCACAATATTTCTAGTCAAAAAACAAACAAGATAAATTATAAGAAACTAAACTAAATATAACAAGCAGAGAGCAGTGCAATCCCTGCGGAGATCCTATGTGTTATTATTAAGGATCCAGTGTCATTTCTACACAGCCAAAAGCAGCATTTGATCAAGTTATTAACACTTGATTGAAGAGATGTGTGTATTTATACTGATTTGAGTAAGTGAATCTTTACAGAGAGCGGTGGAGTGGAGGCATGGGACAACCTTCCATCAGAAGTGGTAGAAATGAACATAGTGAAGAAATGTAATGCCAGTCATAAAGCTATCCTGGATCTAGGACAAGGCTAAGCCATAAGTAAGGTTTAAGTGCGGTAGAAACATGGTTTGGATCTGCCGCAAAATCTATATTTCGGTGTTTTTTAAGAAATACTCACTATTGTTTATATGTAAAACATTCACTTCACAGATACAGCGGATTTTGGACTTTTTAGTTATGCTCATCTGAATATTAAACAGATTTGTTTTGCAAGAATCACAAATAAAACTATTTTACAATTAGGTATAAACAAAGAAGTACTAACTCAATCTTCAATGAGCTGCTGACAGCCAACCAACCAAAAATACCAGAATAAATGCAAAAAAGGTGTTCCCAGCGCTGTATTCGTGATTTTAGCAGCACTTTGACGGTGTGTCCCTATTTCACACCAGTAGGTACAACATAAAGTAAAAAATGACAGAATAGTGCGCTTTAAAACAAACTGTGGTAAAAAAGATCAGTAGGAGAATATTCTCAGAGTGTTTGGAATACAGAGAATAATTATTAATACACTCACAAACACTTTGTAGGTAGGAGATATATATAGAGCAATTTTCAACTTCAGCTGTTTTTCTTCAGTGTTGAAAGCTCAAAAGAAACATGACCATAAAGTATCCAATTAGTGGAATGCAACAATAACATTTAATAGGAAACAAATATCTGCTTACATGTAGGATTGCTGCAACAAGCACAGTGGGCGCCACACGGCCGTCAGCAGTCTCTTTATAGTAGAAGATAATGATTTTCCAGCATTAGCCACAGGATACAAGTAGTAAAAAATGAAGGTATAAAGACAAGGGGATTGCAGGGTGAGTCCAGGACGCTACGCGTTTCGCCTAATACAATGGCTTCAACTCGGCGTCTGGACTCCCTGCAGAAAAAAACGCGCTTTTATTTTCAAATGACAGCCTATTAGAATCAAAATCCCGCCTCTCGCGGTATTCTGACTTAGAAAAAAACAGTTCGTATATTCCGAATGTAATAGGTCTCCTCAAGGTTCGTATATTGCGAACCTGTTCGGTTTAATATTGAAGTCGACTTACAGTTCGTATTAGTTGTTCGGTTTATCTTCTCTGTGTTCAACTTTAAAGCCGAAGATTCATTGCGTTCTTTACCCTAACCCTTCGGCGTCAGTAACTTGAATGAAAGAACGCACTGAATCTTCGGCTTTAAAGTTGAACACAGAGAAGATAAACCGAACAACTAATACGAACTGGAAGACGACTTCAATATTAAACCGAACAGGTTCGCAATATACGAACCTTGAGGAGACCTATTACATTCGGAATATACGAACTGTTTTTTTCTAAGTCAGAATCCCGCGAGAGGCGGGATTTTGATTCTAATAGGCTGTCATTTGAAAATAAAAGCACGTTTTTTTTGCAGGGAGTCCAGACGCCGAGTTGAAGCCATTGTATTAGGCGAAACGCGTAGCGCCCTGGACTCACCCTGCAATCCCCTTGTCTTTATACCTTCATTTTTTACTACTTGTATCCTGTGGCTAATGCTGGAAAATCATTATCTTCTACTATAAAGAGACTGTTGACGGCCGTGTCGCGCCCACTGTGCTTGTTGCAGCAATCCTACATGTAAGCAGATATTTGTTTCCTATTAAATGTTATTGTTGCATTCCACTAATTGGATACTTTATGGTCATGTTTCTTTTGAGCTTTCAACACTGAAGAAAAACAGCTGAAGTTGAAAATTGCTCTATATATATCTCCTACCTACAAAGTGTTTGTGAGTGTATTAATAATTATTCTCTGTATTCCAAACACTCTGAGAATATTCTCCTACTGATCTTTTTTACCACAGTTTGTTTTAAAGCGCACTATTCTGTCATTTTTTACTTTATAACCAAAAATACCAAACTTTACCTTGGTATATAAATCAAATCTTAAACAATCTTGACACGATTAGTTTAACATAAAAATACTTCTGAAACATTGTGATGTTTGCTATACTTTGTCCTCCTATATCCATTTATATATTAAAAAGCAGCATGGTGTAGGTATCATATGATATTAAAATCTATACTATTATGCTTTTATAGATACCATTCAGTTAAAAGCTTGAGTCTTTAACCTATTAATAATCTCTGATTATATATATATAAAATATCTGAACTTACCAAACACACAGAAACTGTAACTAGCTAAATTATATAAAATGTTAATACATCTTATAGATTATCCATCTGGTATAATCAGCAATATATATATATATATATATATATATATATATATATATATATATATATATATATATATATACTTTTAATCAAATTTTAGTAAGTTATATGACATTTTTGGAATAGAGATATATTTAAAACATGTATTGTAATCATTAGGTATTTATATATGTACTATGGTGTAATTATATTGTTGTTACACATCTAATTTATATTACAAAAATAATATTAGCTATATATTAATATATTTGATAGAATATATTTTATAAAATACTATTTACTTATATATACAAAAATAGGGCCTACTTTTAATAATAAATGTATATTTATAGTACTTATTTAATTTTTAATACTATAAGCTAAGTTTATATCACTTATTTTATGTAAAAAATGGCTTTTTGAGGGGCCAAGATAGCACAGAGAAGATGATCTTTTGGGTAAGAAAACACAGATAATCTTACTGGGGGTTCATATGGCACAGAGAGGTTTTTTGGGGGGTAAGACAACACAGAGATTATTATTGGGGGTTAAGATGGCACAGAGATTTTTTTGGGGCTAAGATGGCACAGAGAGGCTGCTTGGGCTAAGATGATGCAAAGAGGCATTGTGGGCACAAGTTAGGGGGGCCCAGGACAATTTTTTTCTCTGGGCCATGTATTTCCTAGTTACACCTCTGGATGGGTTTCTGTCTCTAAGAAAAGCAATATTGTGAGACCCCTGACAGATTTAGGCCTAGATCCTGGAATTATATAACCCTGTGTTTCAAGCCAATAAAATGATCTCCAAGGATAAATGACTCCACCAAGCTCAGTCCATACAAAAATGGCATTACGGACTCCCTTTAACACTCCTCATTTAAGTGCAGAAAACAGTTTGAAACGTAGTTAAAATATTGTGATTTATTAAATGGGAAACAGGCAAGGAAAATAATATTATTATGCGCCTTCTACCATTTGGAACACTTTTGTAAAGTTCTGTCCGTTCAGTTGTGGAAATTTGATATCTCAGAATAATATTTTTAGTGAATTCCTGGAATAAGTGTCAGGATTATAATCCGTATAGTGAGGCCACATTTCATTTGGTTTCTGTGTTTTTGGAAAAATTTATTACAAGTCTGCAAAATGCCCTATAGAATTATAAAATGTCTAGCACTTTACAAAAGACCAATATCAATTCTACTCATATTGCATTAGCCAATAATAGAAACCATGAAAAGGAAATATTATTTCTGGCACATGTTACCAAATCCTTATTTGCATTAATAACGAATTAATGCGAAAAAGAACAATAAAAATATATAAAAATGATTATAGATATGTAAAAATATCACTGATAAATTAACCACTGGGCTTTTTACTTTCTCTAGTGGCTGCTTTTGTTATAAACCCCTTACTGGTGAGGCAGGACCGACTGAAGTCTATAGGGGGCAGTACGCACTAGGCAGCTTCCAGCTAGCAAATAACCTACATAACCAGATATTTCATGTAATCAACATTTTATAGATTAAATCATCAGAACAGATCATTATTCTCTATTTAAGCTGACAGGTGGACTTTATTAACTATTTAAGATGTTTATTTCCTATTAGAGTTGAACGGACACCTGGATGTTCGTGTTCGGCGGGTTCGGCCGAACTTCGAAAAAATGTCCGGGTCCGTGCTCGAACTTGACCCTGAACTTGACCCCGAACCCCATTGAAGTCAATGGGGACACAAACTTTTGGCCACTAAAATGCCTCTAAAAAAGTCCTGGACAGGGCTAGAGGGCTGCAAAAAGAAGTAAAATGTGGGTAAGAGTAGGACAAGTGCCCTGCAAACAAATGTGGATAGGGAAATAACTTCAAATAACATAAAATACATACAAATTACAAATACAGCGGAGCCATAAAATAGCACTAGATGGAATCTTTGATTTTAGCTTTGGAAGAACATAAATCTAAATCTAAAGCATGGCTGCCAGGAGGATCAACAGAATTATCCATTTGAGAGAGGGTTGGAGTGCAGGGTATTCTCTTTCAGTTTATACTAAGTGACCCATGGGTTGAGGAGGCGGTGACCGTGGCGGTGTAGGTGGAAGCGGCGCTGGAGGAAGAGGTAGCCAACACTGTTTTTTTGTTTAGTGAACTGAAAAAAATGCACCGCAAGATGTAAATGTACTATTTACCAGGAAAATGGGCGAAAAGATGATGTGCACTCGACTCCAGTAAGCGATATAATAAAGTGCTTTATTGAACAATAAAACGAGACCAAAAAGAAGGTATGTAAACAACGAAAGGACAAAAAAACAAAAAAAAACCGCACCTTACGCGTTTCGCGTATTACAACGCTTAATCATAGGCCTATGATTAAGCGTTGTAATACGCGAAACGCGTAAGGTGCGTTTTTTTTGTTTGTCCTTTCGCCCATTTTCCTATTTATCATACGCCTGGTCAGCGGGATGGAGCACCCACGTGGAGAGCATAGGTGAGCAGAGCCAATCAGCATCTTCCATTTTTTGATGTACTATTTACCACCCAAAACTATTAGAATTTTTCAAAGTGCGCTGTAAGCACAGTATTTGACGGTTATATTTGACTCTCAGATATGAAGTGCAGGATTCAAATGTAATATTTAACACCAACATTTAAAAATGCCTAGATGTTGCCCACTGAGCTAACAGAACAGGATTAAAGTCATGTGCCTGGCACACATGCAGTTGCAAGTGCACTGCACTCTCTGTGACACTGGGCTCAGGGCAGGGTACAAATATGTAGTATAGCACCAACTAAAATAATCACTGTAATTTGAATAATTGCTGTAGTTTGAATAATCGCTGTAGTTTGCAGATTCAACACCAGAATTTTTTTTTAAACTGTTCCTCACAGCTGCAGCATCCTCTCCCTACACTAAGAAGAGCTCATGTGATGTGCGTGTACGTGACTCCAGCTTATACCGTATTTGCTCGATTATAAGACGACCCTGATTATAAGACGACCCCCCAAACTTTGTATATTCCTTTAGGAAAAAAACTAAAAGCCTGAATATAAGACTACCCTATAGGAAATAAAAGTTTAACTTGAATATATGTAAATTGCTTTTTAATATTTATAAAAAAATTGATATTATACAAATGCATTTCTTGTTTGATTTCCTTTTATGTGCCAATGCGGCCTCTCTCCCCCTCCCCCAGCTTTCTCCCTCACCCTAAACTTATCTCTCGCTTCCCCCTCCCCTTTTCTGTCTTCCCCCCTCCCCTTGTCTCTCTCTATCCCCCCTTGTCTCTCTCTATCCCCCCTCCCCTTTTCTCTTCCCCTTCACTCCTCTTGTCTGAGTCTCCCTCCTCCCTCCCCTTGTCTATGTGTGTCCCCCTCCCTACCCTTGTCTGTGTGTGTCTCCCCCCGCCCTCCCCCCTGTCTCTGTGTGTCTCCCCCCCTCCCTCCCCCTCACCTTGTTTCTTTCCCTGGTGGCTAGTGGGGGCAGCCGGGGGATGTCTGCACAATAAGTGCAGACATCCTCCATGCTGTCCGACACCTCCGTCTACTATGAGGAGGATGTCTGCACGTATCGTACGCATTTGCTCTGAAAAAAACCTTGTCTTATGCTGCACTGGCCGATCACAGCCATGCCATTAGTAGGCATGGCTGTGATGGCTTTTAAGGGCAAACGAGTCAAACGCTTGTTGATTGGCTGCCCTGCAGCCTTTCAAAATGCGCCATTAAATCGCCGAACCCCGAACTCCAACCCGAACATACAGTGAAATGTGCGTGTTCGGGTCCGGGGTCCAAAAACCGTAATGTTCGATACGAACCCGAACAGTGCGGTTCGGGTTCGCTCAACACTATTTCCTATCTATTCAAAAAAGACATAAGAATGTATTTATCATCTATAACATTTCCTAGAATGTCTGTAGTGTTGTGAAAGATTAACATCACTCTCTGTACAGCCATACTTTTATTCCCATGCCTCAGTTGTCCAAGCTCATTATTTTAGTAAATAACATCCTAACCTAATCACTAAGACTCTGCTCTGAAGGTCCATGTCATGTCTTTTATTGTAACAAAGAACAAACTAGACTTCACACTTCCTCCACACATGACAATTATGAATCTTACCTTCATATCATAGACCCAGGTCCCATGTTAAGACTGCTCCCATTAGGAAGAAGCTGTGTTGCTCTGGTGTTGAATAATGGATACAGTCAGGTTTAGGTTGCAGACTCTGTATCCCCTTTCAGTGACCCAGGCAGGGTGTCAGAATTAGTTACGAGAGGAAGAAAATGCCCCCCTGTACATATACGACACGCTGGTATTCTTAGGGATAGGGACCGGTACCATGTTGTGCCATCATTTAATTATTTGCCATGATCTAGTGGGGCCTGTATTAAAAGAAATCTAGTGGATGTATCAGTGGGATCTAGTGGGTTGTATCAGACAGGATTTAAAGGGGGACTGTATCAGAGGCATCTAGTGGGACTGAATCAGACAGGATATAATGGGGGACTGTATCAGAAGAGATCTAGTGGGACTGTATCAGGCATGATATAAAGGGAGACTGTATCAGAGGGATCTAGTGGGGCTGTATCATGATATGAAGGGGGACTGTATCAGAGGCATCTAGTGGGACTGTATCATGATATGAAGGGGGACTGTATCAAAGGCATCTAGTGGGACTGTATCAGACAGGATATAAAGGGGGACTGTATCAGAAGATCTATTGGACTGTATCAGACATGATATAAAGGGGGACTGTATCAGAGGGATCTAGTGGGACTGTATCAGACAGGATATAAAGGGGGACTGTATCAGAAGATCTATTGGACTGTATCAGACATGATATAAAGGGGGACTGTATCAGAGGGATCTAGTGGGGCTGTATGATATAAAGGGGGACTGCATCAGAGGGATCTAGTGGGGCTGTATCAGACAGGATATAAAGGGGGACTGTATCAGAGACATCTAGTGGGGCTGTATCATGATATAAAGGGGGACTGTATCAGAGACATCTAGTGGGGCTGTATCATGATATAAAGGGGGACTGTATCAGAGGGATCTAGTGGGGCTGTATCATGATATAAAGGGGGACTGTATCAGAGGGATCTAGTGGGGCTGTATCATGATATAAAGGGGGACTGTATCAGAGGGATCTAGTGGGGCTGTATCAGGCATGATATAAAGGGGGACTGTATCAGAGGAATTTAGTGGGACTGTATCAGGCATGATATAAAGGGGGACTGTATCAGAGTTATCTAGTGGGGCTGTATCAGACAGCATATAAAGGGGGACTGTATCAGAGTTATCTAGTGGGACTGTATCAGACAGCATATAAAGGGGGACTGTATCAGAGGGATCTAGTGGGGCTGTATCATGATATAAAGGGGGACTGTATCAGAGGGATCTAGTGGGACTGTATCGGACAGGATATAAAGGGGGACTGTATCAGAGGGATCTAGTGGGACTGTATCGGACAGGATATAAAGGGGGACAGTATCAGAGGGATCTAGTTGGGGCTCTGTCAGAGGGGATCTAATGAGAAACCTTGAAGAAGCCAATATGAGGTGAAATGCTTTGCGACAGTAATATACATTACAACTAGAGTTGAGCGGACACCTGGATGTTCGGGTTCGAGAGGTTTGACCGAACTTTGGAAAAAAGTCCGTGTCCGTGCTCGAACTTGACCCCAAACTTGACCCCGAACCCGAACCCCATTGAAGTCAATGGGGACACGGACATTTGGCCACTAAAATGCCTCTAAAAAAAGTCCTGGAAAAGGGCTAGAGGGCTGCAAAAGGAATTACAATGTGGGTAAGTGTAGGACAAGTGCCCTGCAAACAAATATGGATAGGGAAATAACTTCAAAAAACAGAAAATACATACAAATTAAAAATACTGTACTATTTAGATCCCAAAACTATTAGAATTTTTCAAAGTGCACTGTAAGCACAGTATTTGATGGTTCTATTTGACTCTCAGATGTAATACATGTAATGCTATTGCTATTCTATGAACCGAAATGGAGCCCCCATTTCAAATAGGTCAATTGACCTATTCTTATGAATGGGGACCAGTGGCGGATCCAGGGGGGGGGGGGCAAGAGAAAGAAAAAAAAAAAAAAACGCTTTAAAAAAAAAAAAACGACACGCTTGCAGGCAGAGACATAGGTGAGAAGGGATCGGAAGATCCCACTCACCTTCTCTGCCTGTCTGCCAGGCTGCACGGGGAGCCGAACAGGCAGCACAGAGAAAGCTCCGTGCTGCCTGTTCGGCTCCCCGTGCAGTCTGACACGGAAGTGCCGACAGGTCACGTGACCGGCGCGCTGACGTCATACGCGCGCCGGGTCACGTGACCTGTCGGCACAACCGCCTGGGAGCCGAACAGGCAGCATGGGGGAGACCATGCTGCCTGCCACTAGCCACCAGGGGATAAGGTAAGTGCTGGGGAGATGGGGGGCAAATAGTCTGGGGCTTAATAAATGGCTAATAACACTGCATATTGGGCAAATTTGAAGGGGCATATAAAATGGCAACTAACAGTGGCAAATTACTGGGCAAATTGGCAGGGGAATATAAAATGGCAACTAGCACTGGCATATTACTGGGCAAATTGGAAAGGGCTTTTTAAATGGCAATGAACACTGGCATATTTCTGGGCAAATTGGAAGGGGGTTATAAAATGGCAACCAACACTGGCATATTACTGGACAAATTGGAAAGGGCTTATAAAATGGCAACGAACACTGGCATATTACTGGGCAAATTGGAAAGGGCTTATAAAATGGCAACGAACACTGGCATATTACTGGGCAAATTGGAAAGGGCTTATAAAATGGCAACGAACACTGGCATATTACTGGGCAAATTGGAAGGGGCTTTTAAAATGGCAACTAACACTGGCATATTACTGGGCAAATTGGAAGGGGCTTATAAAATGGCAACTAACACTGGCATATTACTGGACAAATTGGCTGGGGCATATAAAATGGCAACTAATTGTTTTTGGTTATAAAAATGGCAAAAAAAAATTAAAAAAATAAAATAAAATAAAATGGCAACTAGTACTGGCATATTATTGGGCAAATTGGAAGAGGCGCATTAAATGGCAAATAACACTGGCATATTATTGGGCAAATTAGCAGGGGCATATTAAATGGCAAATAACACTGGCATATTATTGGGCAAATTGGCTGGGGCATATTAAATGGCAACTAACACTGGCATATTATTGGACAAATTGGCTGAGAGAGCCATAAATGGGAAGGGAGAAGAGAGAGACATAAATGGGATGGTAGAGGAGAGACAGACAGACATGGGTTGGCAGAGGAGAGACAGACAAACATGGGATGGCAGAGGAGAGACAGACAGACATGGGATGGCAGAGGAGAGACAGACAGATATGGGGAGAGGAGATAGACAGACATGGGAAGGGAGAGGAAAGAGACATAAATGGGAAGGGAGAAGAGAGAGACATAAATGGGATAGTAGAGGAGAGACAGACAGACGGGATGGGAGAGGAGAGGCAGAGAGATGGTAAATGAGAGGAGAGACAGACGGACATGGGAAAGAAGAGGATACATAGACGGACATGGCAGTGAAGAGGAGAGAAACGGATATGGAAGGAAGAGAGACAGAGGGACACGGGGAGTGAGAGGAGTGTGACAGACATGGGAGAGAGGATAAGACAGACGGACATGGCAGAGAGGAAAAGACAGATGGACATGGGAGAGAGGAAAAGACAGACTGACATGGGAGAGAGGAAAAGACAGACGGACATGTGCCCCTCCCGAGATCAGACTCTGGATCCGCCCCTGATGGGGACTCTATTTCGGTTTATAGAATAGCAATAGCATTACATGTATTCCATAAACCGAAAGTCTATAAACCGCAAGACATTTGGTTTATAGACTTTCGTTTTATAGAATACATGTAATGCTATTGCTATTCTATAAAAAGAAAGTCTATAAACAGAATGTCTTTCGGTTTATAGACTTTCGGCTTATGGAATACATGTAATACTATTGGTTTCTATAAACCTAAAAGAATTTCTTATGAATGGGGACTCTAGTTCGGTTTATAGAAAGCCAATAGTATTACATGTATTCTATAAATCGAAAGTCTATAAACCGAATGACTTTCGGCTTATAGAATACATGTAATGCTATTGGCTATTCTATAAACCGAAAGTCTATAAACTGAATTACTTTCGGTTTATAGACTTTCGGTTTATAGCCGAACCTCGAACTCCAACACGGACATACAGTGAAATGTCCGGGTTCAGGTTCGTGGCACAGACACCGTAATGTCCGGTACGAACCTGAACAGTACTACTTACAACGTGAAAAACATAAAAATAAAAAGAATATAAGTTGATCTGTGTGTAGAGGTGGATAAAATACAGTATTCCCCTTACTGCAACATAAGCACCAAAAAGGTGCACTAAGCAATTTATCCAAAATCCATTACGAGACCATAATATGCTAATATAAGAAAAAATTATAAATGAGATTTAAAAAGTCCGCACATAGAAATATAGCATCAGAAAAATAATGTTCACCATTCCTTTGGTATAATTATCCTTTTCCCTATTAATTCAAATGCCTCCATTTCTAACAGTATTGCTTTAGTATGCAAACAGTAATTAAGTTTTTAATGAACTTGGGACCCTTGTGTCTCCCCTCCCAAAGCTAATTTGCATGTTAATTATCACGGGAAACCAAGGAAACTTGTTATAAACAGCTTAATTAGCAACTTAATCATTTTTAAGGGAAAATGCGTCATAATTGGTTAAATGAGTAAGAATAATTAAATGATTTCTTTCAACCTCAACAGCTGTGATTTACTTATATGCCAACATTAATCCATGCATTTGTGTCCTCGCATCTAGATTGCTGTAATATGCTTGACTTGGGCCAACCAGAAAAATAACTGCATCACCTACAGACAGTACAAAATGCAGCAGTCAGACTACTGACCAATCAACCTCCATCATGTCACATAACACCTGTTCTTCATGCCTTGCATTGGCTTAATGACAAACATATTTAAAAATTGGCCTGCTAACCTTCAAAACCTTAAACAATCAAGACCCACACTAGCCGAAAGATCTCCTGATACCCTATATGTAATGATACTGATGTTAGCAGGTTTGGAGTCCAGCAGCAAGATCAGCAAAGTCTTCTGCCAGGAGCTGTGAGCTGTGAGGCTGGAACAAAGAGTATAAGCGTAGTCAGGCCAGCCAAGGTCAGTGGGTAGGAGAAAGCAGAGTAGTGAGACGGTCCAAATCAGTAACAGGTAAGTAAAGATCAATAGAAAACTTGATATACTGCAGGCAGGAACCACAATAATCTGGCAAAGGTACAGTCACAGGAACAGGCTTTTATAGGCTGAGAGTGAGCACACGACATGTAACAGGTGAGGAGAGTTGATGATAATAACAAGGCTTTGTATATTCATTGTTACTAGCAGGGCCGATCCTGGGCGGGTGCACGGGGTGCACCGCGCCCAGGCGCACGAGAGGAGAGGCGCAGAAAGCAGGGAGCTCTCTCCCTGCCGTCCTCCTCCTTGTTAAAGCAAGCACAGCGCGACGGGTGCAAGCTCCGCCCCGTCGCGTTCTGTGATTGGCTGCTGCCGGGAGGAGGACGTTCTCTAGAGTATCTGCCAAGACACCATAGAGAACATCCTCCTCCCTGCAGCCAATCACAGAACGCGACGGGGGCGGAGCTTTCCCCCGTTGCTCTGTGCTTGGATTAACAAGAAGGAGGAGGTAACAGTTATGGTTTGGGGGGTGTTAAAATATAAAATAAAAAAAGAAAGAAAGTGTGGAAGTGTCTGTGAATGTGTATAAGTGTGTATGTGTGTGTCAAGGTGTATAACTATGTGTGTGTTACTGTCTGTGTAAGTGTGTGTGAATGTGTATAAGTGTGTATGTGTGTGTCCAGGTGTATAACTGTGTGTGTTACTGTCTGTGTAAGTGTGTGTGAATGTGTATAAGTGTGTATGTGTGTGTCCAGGTGTATAACTGTGTGTGTTACTGTCTGTGTAAGTGTTTGTGTATAAGTCTGTATGTGTGTGTCAATGTGTATAACTATGTGTGTGTTACTGTCTGTGTAAGTGTGTGTGTGTATGTGTATAAGTCTGTATGTGTGTGTCAATTTGTATAACTATGTGTGTGTTACTGTCTGTGTAAGTGTTTGTGTATAAGTCTGTATGTGTGTGTCAATGTGTATAACTAGGTGTGTGTTACTGTGTGTGTATGTGTGTATGTGTGTGTCAATGTGTATAACTAAGCGTGTATTACTGTCTGTGTAAGTGTGTGTGTATGTGTATAAGTGTGTATGTGTGTGTCAAGGTGTATAACTATGTGTGTGTTACTGTCTGTGTTTGTGTATGTGTATAAGTGTGTATGTGTGTGTCAATGTGTATAACTATGTGTGTGTTACTGTCTGTGTATGTGTGTGTCAATATGTATAACTATGTGTGTGTTACTGTCTGTGTAAGTGTGTGCGTTAATGTGTATAAGTGTGTATGTGTGTGTCAATGTGTATAACTAAGCGTGTATTACTGTCTGTGTAAGTGTGTGTGTATGTGTATAAGTGTGTATGTGTGTGTCAATGTGTATAACTATGTGTGTGTTACTGTCTGTGTATGTGTGTGTCAATATGTATAACTATGTGTGTGTTACTGTCTGTGTATGTGTGTGTCAATGTGCATAACTATGTGTGTGTTACTGTTTGTGTAAGTGTGTGTGTCAATGTGTATAAGTCTGTATGTGTGTGTCAATGTGTATAACTGTGTGTGTTACTGTCTGTGTAAGTGTGTGTGAATGTGTATAAGTGTCTATGTGTGTGTCAATGTGTATAACTATGTGTGTATTACTGTCTGTGTAAGTGTGTGTACATGAGTGTCTGTGCAAGTTTATCCTGTGCCTAAGTGTGTAAAGGTGGCTGTGTGTGTATTTATGTATGTGTGACAGTGTGTATAAGGGTGTCTGTGTAAATGTGTGTCTGTGAGGGTGACTAAGTGTATAACTGTGTTTGTGTGACTGTGTGTATTTATGTATGACTGTGTGTATTTATATGTGACTGTGTATTTATGTGTGACAGTCTGTATTTATGTGTGACTGTGTGTATTTATGTATGACTGTGTGTATGTATGTATGTGTGACAGTGTGTATAAGGGTTTCTGTGTAAATGTATGTCTGTGAGGGTGACTAAGTGTGTAACTGTGTTTGTGTGACTGTGTGTATTTATGTGTGACTGTGTGTATTTATGTATGACCGTGTGTATTTATGTATGACTGTGTGTATTTATGTGTGGCTGTGTGTAAGTGTGTTCTTGCCCGGAGCCCTCACTGCGCTAATCAATTTATCACATGGAGGGCACCAGCCCCCTACCAGCTGGCGTCTATTTCCCGCCTCCTGCACTCAGCGTGTACGGAGGAGACGGCCGGGGGACGCGAGAGCAGCAGCAAGGTGAGTACTGGGGAAGGCAGGAGAGGATATGCTTTTATTGGGTAAACTAACTGTGGCATATTGGCTGTAGCCTATTAATTGGCAAACTAACATTGGTATATAAATGGGAAAACTGTCTGTGACATATCAGTGGGTAAATTGGCTATTGTATATTAATGGACAAACTGGCTGTGGCATATTAATGGGCAAAATAACTGGCATATTACTTGGGAAACTGGTGTATTTTAATGGACAAACTGGCATTTTTATTGGGCAAACTGTAGCATTTTTAATAGGCAAACTGGCTGTTGCTTATGTTAATGGAAAAGTGTACCCTAAGTACACCTTTGCAAATGGGCTGCCCATGTGCTGCTTTGCTGCCTCTCAGAGCCAGCTCTGCAGATCGGAGCCATGTTTCCCCTTAGACCTCAGTCAGCGCTTTCTGCTCTTTCCGTGCATAGTGATGACTTCAGTCATCACTATGTGCGGGGAGATCAAGGCAGTGCTAATTGAGTTCTGAGATGAGGCCAGTAGTGGGCATGGAAAGGGACATGGGAAGAGACAAATACATGGTAGGTAGGAGGTATAGGAGAAAGATATGGGGTGTGACAGACAGACATGGGGTATGAGTGGAGAGAGACAAACATGGGGTATGAGTGGAGAGAGAGACAGACATGGGCAATGAGTGGAGAGTGAGAGACAGGCATGGGGAATGAGTGCAGAGTGAGAGACAGACATGTGGAATGAGTGCAGAGTGAGAGACAGACATGTGGAATGAGTGCAGAGTGAGAGACAGACATGGGGAATGAGTGCAGAGTGGGAGACAGACAGACATGGAGTATGAGTGGAGAGAGAGAGACAGATATGGAGCATGAATGGAGAGAGAGAGAGACATGGAGCATGAGTGGAGAGAGAGACAGACATGAGGGAATGGGGAGAGAGAGACAGACATGAGGGTACGGGGAGAGAGAGACAGACATGAGGGTACGGGGAGAGAGAGACAGACATGAGGGTACGGGGAGAGACAGACAGACATGAGGGTATGGGGGGAGAGAGAGAGACACGTGAGTGACTTGGTGGAATATTATTTATCACTCTTTGTGTACTTCTTTTCAAATGATGCTCAGCCAGACTAATGAGAGACTTTGGCTGGTTGGCATCATGGGAACAGTAGTTAAAACTCATTCTGCTAGCCAGCAAAAAGTCTCCCATGTTGCTGGCTGAGCATCATAGAAATAAATAAAACCACTACACAGTATTATGGCAAAATATATATCTTTATTTAAAATAAACGTTGGTTCTTTACATTAAAATAAAGTTTTCTCCCTCCCCCTCTCCCCAATATTGAAATGGGCATGCCTGGAACAGAAATGTCTAAAGGGGAGGAGTTTATAATATAGCCACGCCCACCCTTGGGCGCCAAAGGAAAACCTGCACCCAGGCGCCCGTGACCCTAGGATCGGCCCTGGTTACTAGAACAGAGGCTAAGATGTAAAAGACAGGCTGGCGAACCGGTAAAGAAGAGAGATAAGAACATGGAAGTCAGAGGTCAAGTCCAGGTACGGTCAGTTCCTGACACTATATTCCATATTCTTACTTCGATCAGCCAACAAATGCCTCCTGTCAGTGCCCAGAATAAGGACAAACTCAGGTTTACTCAAATTCAGTCACACTGTCCCCACATTCAGCCATACTGTCCCCACATTCAGCCATACTGCCCCCACATTCAGCCATACTGTCCCCACATTCAGCCATACTGTCCCCACATTCAGTCATACTGCCCCCACATTCAGTCACACTGCCCCCACATTCAGTCATACTGCCCCCACATTCAGTCACACTGCCCCCACATTCAGCCATACTGTCCCCACATTCAGCCATACTGTCCCCACATTCAGCCATACTGTCCCCACATTCAGCCATACTGTCCCCACATTCAGTCATACTGCCCCCACATTCAGTCACAATGTCCCCACATTCAGCCATACTGCCCCCACATTCAGTCACACTGTCCCCACATTCAGCCATACTGCCCCCACATTCAGTCACACTGCCCCCACATTCAGCCATACTGTCCCCACATTCAGTCATACTGCCCCCACATTCATTCACAATGTCCCCACATTCAGCCATACTGTCCCCACATTCAGTCACACTGCCCCCACATTCAGCCATACTGTCCCCACATTCAGTCACACTGCCCCCACATTCAGTCACAATGTCCCCACATTCAGTCACACTGTCCCCACATTCAGTCACACTGTCCCCACATTCAGCCATACTGCCCCCACATTCAGTCACACTGCCCCCACATTCAGCCATACTGCCCCCTCATTCAGTCACACTGCCCCCTCATTCAGTCACACTGCCCCCACATTCAGTCACACTGTCCCCACATTCGGTCACACTGCCCCCTCATTCAGTCACACTGCCCCCACATTCAGTCACACTGTCCCCACATTCGGTCACACTGCCCCCTCATTCAGTCACACTGCGCCCACATACATATATATAAAAAAGTTGGAAAGAGAGCATACAGGGTAAATCATTATTAATACAAAAAAAGAACAACATGTACAGTATACAGAGTGTGTAAAATAACTGGTACAATCTGTTATGAGGATTTGGTAGACACTCATTTTCAGGCACTTTAGACTAGAGGATGATTTGGTATAATCAGGGAAAGTGACAGGTTTTACAATTATTTAATGCTCTTTGGAGATACATTTTATGTAAATAAGTGGGGTTAATGATAATACTGTCTGTTACATGTGAGTACAATTCCTGTTCTGGGACATTTTACCCATTACCTAAAAATGCTCCACTTTGGCTCCTGTTTATCAGACACCTTTGTGGAGTTTAATGAGTTACAGGTCTGGATTTTCTCTAGCATTGTCCTGAGCAGTGCTGTATTTACCGCGAGGCATCCTAGGCGGATGCCTATGGCGGCAAATTTTGGGGGCGGCAGCGCCCCCCAGCACTGAAAAAAAAAAAAAATAAAAAAAAAAAAAAAATCTGGCCCTTTAAAAAAAAAAAAAAAAAACCCACCGCGCTTGCAGGCAGAGACGGAGGTGAGAGGGGATCGGAAGATCCCCCCTCACCAACGCTCTGCCTGCCGGGCTGCACGGGGAGCCGAACAGGCAGCACAGACCGTGCTGCCTGTTCGGCTCCCCGTGCAGTGTGCCGACACGGAAGTGCCGACAGTCACGTGACGGGCGCGCTGACGTCATACGCGCGCCCGGTCACGTGACCTGTCGGCACAATCGCCGGGAAGCCGAACAGCATGGAGGGACCATGCTGCCTGCCACCAGGGAAAGGTAAGTGCTGATGGGAGACTGTGTGTGTGTGTGTGTGTGTGTGTGTGTGTGTGTGTGTCTGAGTGTGATGGGAGTCAGAGTGTGTGTGATGGGAGACAGTGTGTGTGACTGAGTGTGATGGGAGTCAGAGTGTGTGATGGGAGACTGTGTGTGACTGAGTGTGATGGGAGTCAGAGTGTGTGTGATGGGAGACAGTGTGACTGAGTGTGATGGGAGTCAGAGTGTGTGTGATAGGAGACAGTGTGTGTGACTGAGTGTGATGGGAGTCAGAGTGTGCGTGATGGGAGTAGGAGTGTGTGACTGAGTGTGATGGGAGTAGGAGTGTGTGACTGAGTGTGATGGGAGTGTAAGCTTGATGTGAGTCTGAATGATGGGGCATGTCTTAGGTGAGTAACGTGGGTGTGCAGCTTGGGTAGGGGGGTGCTCGGATTTTGTCTGCCTAGGGCAGCACAAAATCAAGATACACCACTGGTCCTGAGCGATCAGTTTGGCAATCAGGAGGGTGTATCCTGCTAATGATATAACATCAATGCCAGGATCATTTCCAAAGCCAGATCTGTGCACATTATATGTTACACAAACAGGTCAGAAGCACTTCATTTCTGTTTAAAATGAAAGCTGTGAAGGTGAAGAAAACCCATTTGGCTATAGGAACGTAGGACTTGTTGAAGCCACATGAAATGGACTCTCTGATATGGAGCAGAGGGTGGGTGCCACAAACAAACTCTTCATTTTACTTTATCCCAGGAACACATGTTACAGCAACTTAAATGGGTAAAGTGCTAAATAATATGTTAAAAAGCCATTAAACCCAACATGAAAACTGCCAACAAAGCTCTCTGAATATCCCTCCTGACTAAAGGGATCCAGGAGGGATCATTCTAATAATGAGGAAGGGACTAAATCAAATAAACAATTTACTGTTCCAAGACAGACAATAAAGGAATTCAGATAACTAGTGTTAGGACTGATTTGTATGAAATGCATGGTTCAAATGAGCAATATGTTTTAAATGCCTGGCAGTCTCCTGTACACATCACAAGCATATGAATTACTACAATACAGAGATGATTGATTAAATCAATAATTAATATGTTATTAATAAGCCTTGTATTTTTTTCTTATTATTTAAGTACAGGTTGAGTATACCTTATCTGTAGTGTTTGGGGGACCAGAAGTATTTTGGATAAACAATCATTTTCACCAATAAATATATATTTATAGTTATAAATCCTCTCAGCTCAGCAAAATCCAGTAATATTAATGTAAATACTGTAAAAAGCAAATAAATCACTGTTACTGTGATGTAGCTGTGATGTGAGGCATGGTTGGGAACCTGCCGTTGGCGTGTTAGGCCTTTACACGTGTCATTGTGTTACCCTATGTGGGTGTGGGGGAGTCTGCGCATGCATGTAAAGGCTGTATCACAGGTGGATGCTGTATTAACGGCTGTGTGCTTACATTATGGCAGCTGTGTGTGGACTATACAACTTGTGGCAAAATCAAGAACGGATTATTTTGGATTGCGGATCAATTTGGATAGCGGATCAATTTGTATTAGGGATCATTTTGGATAACGGATAATTTTCGATAACGGATCATTTCGGATAATGGATCATTTGGGATAACAGAAAATTTTGGATGGATAACGGATCAATTTGTATAACGGATCATTTTAGATAATGGATCAATTTGGATAATGGATCAATTTGGATAACGGATCATTTTGGATAATGGATTATATTGAATAACGGATCATTTTGGAAACGGATTATTTTAGGATAACAGATCAACGTATTTCTGTATAAGAGATACTCAACCTGTAATGTTTTACTCATTTATACATAGGAAATGTATTACTGAAAAAATAGAATTGTATTTTTTGCCTTTTTTAGATCTATTTTACTTTTTTCATGACTTGTACATTTCTCCTAAGCCCAATGGTCTTTTTGGGAATCGGAAATACAATTTGGATCATGTACTAAACAAGTGCAGTAGGAAAAAAAATGGTAAAAAATGAGCAGGGAGAATTTGTTGCATTATGCGTTTTTCTTTTCAATTTGCGCATCTTCCGTTTATTTTTATTTAGTGTGTATTTTTCCCATTGCTGTAATGTTGTGAGTATATTTGCGACTATTTTGTGAAAAATAATTCTCATTTTACGTGTTAAAATTACACGAGTTTTTAGCAAGTGGTAATAAAAAAGGCAGAAACTAAACTGTTTTTATTCGCAAATATGAACAGTGTTATTACAAAGTGTTTAGTACACTGCAAAAGAGAAAAGAGCAAAAATAGTTTTGCACATAAAATATTGTTGCTTTTTTTTAGTATGTCAACAAGGAATTATTCAGACTTGTACTGGATCCATGAGATGTGTGTTCAGTGTGTGTAGTGTGAGCAGTATGTGCAGTGTGAGCAGTGTGTGTAGTGTGTGCATTATGAGTAGTGTATGTAGTGTGAGCAGTGTATGCAGTGTGTGTGCAGTGTGAGCAGTGTATGCAGTATATGCATTGTGTGTAGTGTGTGCATCCTTCATGCAGCATAATGGGACAGGAAGTCATTGTAATATATTAAAATAAGTCCATACATACATAAAACTGTAGCTTTAAAATAAATAACTAAATCAAAATATATATTTTTGTTTTTTTTAGGCAAAATCGGTCTCAATTGTTCTGCAATAGCTTTAAAAGGTTCATATACCTAGTGGGAATGGGTGTGCTATGGCAGACTGTATTTTCATATACTTGCCAGTAGGTAGCGCTAAGGTTACTTTTTTTCTTTTATTATGTTGCTTGTACAACATCCAATGAGTGGACACCCTGTCCGTGCATTTATTGTGTGCAGTAATTTCTACAAATTAAGACAAAACTATGAGGGGCGTATCCTGCCGTGAATAGTCGGTGTGAACGGAAGGGACAGCTCATCCCCACAAAATATATCAGAGAGGCCGACGGCAGCGAACTCAGCGTCAGAGTCACTCACAGCACCCATTAGCACCCATGGAGGATACACATTAGTTCTTTTGGTACAATGAGAAAAATTTGTCACTTGTGACTGAGCAAAATGGGAGTTGTAGTCCAAAACAACCAAAGTGCCATCATTTAGAAAGCAGGAGGTCTTGGTTGGTTTATAAAAATGCTAATAACATGAGTTACCTTAATGGATTTTATAGCCAGGACTAACTGTGCAATTCAACAATGAGTAAACACATCTCTGTATTTAACACTCTGTTAAAATGTCATTTTCCTCTATTACTGTTGGATGCACTGGCTGTGTACCTCATCCAAAATATGTGACATTCTGGGAATGTGAGTCACCAGCTGTGTGTTCCTTTACTGGTAGTACAGAGACTTCTGGCTTTTACTCCAACAAAAATCCAAGGGGGATGTGAGCAAAGGTTCAGCATTTCTGCTACCAGAGCTCACTTTATATGATACTGTACTACACACAGTTTGCACAAACTGTTCAGCATTATCATAAATCACCAGTAGAGGGCACTAAAGGACTTTATGATTTTATACAAAGTAACAATTTGCCTGTATAGTGCTAATCAGATGCACAACAAGGAATATACAATACATCTCTGCTGGGATTATGCTTCTTTCTATTTTTACTGGAAGGTAAAAAAATGCAATTCAAGAGTTTTTTTCTTAATATTTTTCTTGTTGATTTGAAAGAAGATGTAATTCTACCTTAAAAATGTTCCTAGCAATGTGTTATATATGTCAATTTATTGCCATAGTGTTATCACATTACATTAAAATTTATTTATATAGCGCCAACAATTTACGTAGCTCTAGGTACAGAGCATAGAAGGGAACTAAATACTAAGTTACACAATCTAGAAATAGACTGGTACATGAGGTGGAGAGCCCTGCTCGCAAGCTTACAATCTAGATAAAAGGGAATTACAGACTGCGTTATATGAACAGAGACAGACTGATACATGAGGTAGAGAGCCCTGCTCACAGAGCTTACAATCTAGATAAAAGGGAATTACAGACTGCGTTATATGAACACAGACAGACTGAAACATGAGGTAGAGAGCCCTGCTTGCAGAGCTTACAATCTAGAGGAACAGACTGGTACATGAGGTAGAGAACCCTGCTCACAGAGCTTACAATCTAGAGGAACAGACTGGTACATGAGGTAGAGAGCCCTGCTCGCAGAGCTTACAATCTAGAGGGTCAGACTGGTACATGAGGTAGAGAACCCTGCTCGCAGAGCATACAATCTAGAAGAACAGACTGGTACGTGAAGTAGAGAGCCTTGCTCACAGAGCTTACAGTCTAGATAAAAGGGAATTACAGACTGCGTTATATGAACAGAGACAGACTGAGACATGAGGTAGAGAGCCTTGCTCGCAGAGCTTACAGTCTACAGGGACTGACTGGTACATGAGGTAGAGAGCCTTGCTCACAGAGCTTACAATCTAGAAGAACAGACTGGTACATGAGGTAGAGAGCCCTGCTCACAGAGCTTACAGTCTAGAGGAACAGACTGGTACATGAGGTAGAGAGCCTCGCTCGCAGAGCTTACAATCTAGAGGAACAGACTGATACATGAGATAGAGAGCCCTGCTCGCAGAGCTTACAATCTAGAGGAACAGACTGTTACGTGAGGTAGAGAGCCCTGCTCGCAGAGCTTACAATCTAGAGGAACAGACTGGTATGTGAGGTAGAGAGCCCTGCTCACAGAGCTTACAATCTAGAGGAACAGACTGGTACGTGAAGTAGAGAGACCTGCTCACAGAGCTTACAATCTAGAGGAACAGACTGGTACGTGAAGTAGAGAGCCCTGCTCGCCAGGGCCGCCATCAGGGGGTGACAGGCGCATCTCACATCTCACCTATTATCGTGAGTGAGCAAAGTGTTTGATTTAGCGCACTTAATCACTTTATTTTGATTTTTTGAGTTATTAGGGGTATAACAATTTAGAATGAATCACTCAAGAAGTACACACAAAATGCTGAACAATAGAACAATATGAGAGCAGTGATAGCTAATCTCTGGCACGCCATCCCCTGAACACTTGGTAAATAGAGGGCCACAGTGTGTATAGTCTGCTCATTATGAGACCCCATTAGCCACATACAGTTTCCAGCTATAAGGGACATATATTTTTAAAAGTGCAAGTGATGTTATCGCTATACTAAACGCAGTGTCAAATTCTCCCGTTGTCTCATTAAGAGATATTCATGTTTTGTGGCGGTGTAAGACATGTTCCAAAAATCTCTGTATTTTATTTCTGTAAATAATACAAATCGAAACTGCACTGTTTCCAGTTTATTTTCATTTATTTCAATTCCTGAGACTAAATAGGAAGAGAAATAGAGGAATAGTATCTTGGAGGAATTAATATGTATTAATGACATCGATTTATCATTTTTTGGAGTATTTAGAATTTTTAGTGTGGAGCAGACACTTTTTTCTATATTTTGCACTTTCTTGCTGGCAGATTATTCACTAATGCTGTGATCATTACCTGTTTACTTTTGACTATAAATAAGAAATCACATGACACTGTGTGGATTTGGGACAAAGCTTCTTTAGAATCTACAGACTATAACTTGATCCAGGAGGTTACCGCGCATTCACAGACTTTATTGTTTACATCAAAGCAGTAACATTATATTTTAATAGTCCTTCTTACATAGGAAAGTTGCGTTCCATTCACAGAGAATTGAAATACAACACAACTGTCAAGAAATAACTAATTTACAGATGGCATGAAATGTGCTGTTTTATTCTGCAAACATCATTATTAAAATCGAACACTGTAAGAAATGAAAATCACATTGATTTCCCTTTAAATATGGTTCAGGGAATAGTGAGAGTGAATGACGTCAGGTTAAGTCACAGTGATTGTAATGTGTATGAAATGTTGGTCCATGAGAAAGAAAAGAAAACACAACTTGATCCTCAACTCAGTCCATCAGTGAGCGTTAAACAAGCAGATTCTTTTTGGGAAAATGTGCAGGTAAAGAATCTCGATGGAAAGTGGGGGTCGATCATGATGCTCTAATTAGTCATCTCTGGAAAGTGGGGGTCGATCATGTTTCTCTAATTAGTCATCTCTGGAAAGTGGGGGTCGATCATGTTTCTCTAATTAGTCATGTCTGGAAAGTGGCGGTCGATCATGTTTCTCTAATTAGTCATCTCTGGAAAGTGGGGGTCGTTCATGATGCTCTAATTAGTCATCTCTGGAAAGTGGGGGTCGATCATGATGCTCTAATTAGTCATCTCTGGAAAGTGGGGGTCGATCATGTTTCTCTAATTAGTCATCTCTAGAAAGTGGGGGTCGTTCATGATGCTCTAATTAGTCATCTCTGGAAAGTGGGGGTCGTTCATGATGCTCTAATTAGTCATCTCTGGAAAGTGGGGGTCGTTCATGATGCTCTAATTAGTCATCTCTGGAAAGTGGGGGTCGATCATGATGCTCTAATTAGTCATCTCTGGAAAGTGGGGGTCGATCATATTTCTCTAATTAGCCATCTCTGGAAAGTGGGGGTCGATCATCATGCTCTAATTAGTCATCTCTGGAAAGTGTGGGTCGATCATGTTTCTCTAATTAGTCATCTCTGGAAAGTGGGGGTCGATCATCATGCTCTAATTAGTCATCTCTGGAAAGTGTGGGTCGATCATGTTTCTCTAATTAGTCATCTCTGGAAAGTGGGGGTCGTTCATTATGCTCTAATTAGTCATCTCTGGAAAGTGTGGGTCGATCATGTTTCTCTAATTAGTCATCTCTGAAAAGTGGGGGTCGTTCATGATGCTCTAATTAGTCATCTCTGGAAAGTGGGGGTCGTTCATGATGCTCTAATTAGTCATCTCTGGAAAGTGGGGGTCGTTCATGATGCTCTAATTAGGCATCTCTGGAAAATGGGGGTCGATCATGATGCTCTAATTAGCCATCTCTGGAAAGTGGGGGTCGTTCATGATGCTCTAATTAGTCATCTCTGGAAAGTGTGGGTCGATCATGTTTCTCTTACTTCACTGCAGGACCACCACTCTACTGCAGGTCCTTCACACCACTCTAATGATGGCTGGATCTCAGGCCTGTAGTCATGGTTATCTGACAATGACCGTTATGTCACTAGTGGTGTGTCCATGCAGATGGGTGGGTGATGAGGCTTTAGGGAATAAGTTTAAAGCTTGATACATTACAGGCTACAGAAACTCGTACTCATGGACAAGCCAAAGTGGTGGATCTACAGTGGAGATGAGCAAAGTCTAGAGGAGATTTAATCCAAGGAACAGTGGAGTCTGAAACATAAATTCAATTGCCAAGAACAGTTAAGACTTTGAGTTAAAATGTCCACAAGTCATATATTAACATGTGTCCAATCACATGTAAGATGTATGTCCACCATTTCCTATGAGTAGATTAACATATGATGAATGCTTACTATGAAAGTCTTTTAAATGCCTCATAAAATGCACATCATTTTTGAAATTATTTAAAGCTCCCTATCCTTGATTCACTGTTCTTCTCAAGAATAAAAATACAGTTAAACTTAGAAAAAAAGTGGACAATATTTTTTTCAAAAAATCCACAGATGCCCTAGTTTCATGAGGCACACGTTATTTCCCATATCATAATAAGTGGGTGTAATAACACAATATAAACTGCAGGATAAAATGAGTTTTATTTGGCCACCCAATACTATTAGCTCATGAACCAAAAAAACAAAAACAATAACAAAACCTAAAATAAAACCAATCAAGCTAAAAACTTAAGATGAAACAAATAAAAAAGAAAAACCCAAATACAACTAAACAAAAAACATTAACTAAAATCAATCAAACAAAAAAAATAAGTTAAAAATCAGTGAAAATTAAGTGAAAAACTAAAAAAAAGGGTTTTTTTCATGGGATTTCCTTACTTTTCTAAATGGAGCCTTTATTTTCCAACTGGTATTTTTTAATAAAGTTTTTACCAATATTTGGAACACACCTTACTCAGTATATAATTGCCTTTTATCCTGTTACCTAATAGTCCAATCCAATAATATATTCAATCCTGTGCTATAAGATCTGTGGAGATTCTTGTTTCTATCAACTGTTAATTACATCTGTTGATAATTATTTTCTAGGGAGAAAATTCTGCCGTATTTTCTGTTTAATTCTGTATACTTCATATATGTCTTTATCACATCCAAGCATGAAAGTGAATTAAGAAGAAATGGTTTTCTTTCAATTAAGCCTGGAATGGCCCTGAGTGACTGACTATTATTCTATTTCATGAAAAAAATGAAAACCATTTTTCCACCCATTTCACTGCCCTTTCTGTCAGGAAAACAGCAGGCTCCATTAATGTGCACCTTAGACGAATTTAATTAGAACAATATTTAGTTCTGAATCTTAAAAAAAACCTCTGGGCCTAAAATTTATCAACTCTGCTAAATGGATAATGGATTATAATATAAACTACAGGTATCTTAGAAACCAAACATTTTCTCTGGCCTTTCCAAGATTATATATTAATGTAACTTTTTAATAAAAAGTCTCTGGTATTCATTTTAGCATTAGATTTGTTTCTTTTTTTCTCCTTTGAGTTACAGTGTAATTATTTGCAATATTTCATGGGATTCTACAGTGTAAAGGATCCTGATGGTAATAAAGGAGGATTAGAAAGCAAAGAATAGTTTCACAATTGTTTCTTCTCAGCAATGTGTTGTCCAGAATGAGCCATTTAATTTCAGTGCTGCAAAAAAATCATAAAATAAACATTAGTGAATAGATAGTAAGACTGACTTTCTCCCAAAACATCTTGATATCCGTCTAACCACGGCCGTCCAATGCCCCATCTTCAATGTTTCCATAACTGAGGTGCTGACACAAGACGGGTCCTTGATTCCACAATTCAGTTTCCCACTGGCAAATCCAGATCGTTGATGATGGGGTAAAACAACTGGAGTATCATCAGAAAGAACATTTTAGGGAATTGATAATAATAATAGAATATGTTTGCTGGTTCTAGAAGAATATTGAAACTTGGTAGACTAGGCGCATGTTCAACAGAATAAAATTATCAGGACAGATTAATGGATCACGTGATAGAAGGGATATGAACAAAGATGTATAAAGTACAGAAGAGCAAGGGAACATCAGAAAAAAAATCCGAGTTTAAAACTCAAATGTCACAATGTTGTTTCAATAAAATACAAGAGGATGGTGGACACATGGAATATCCTTCCAGCAGAAGTGGTAGAGGCTGATGCTGTGAAGGAAGTTGTAATTCATGGGATGTAAGTGTCCAAGGTCTAAGCAGCATGTGCAGTTTTAGTTAAATATAGGGGCAGAGTAGGAGGGCTGATTGGAAATATAATAACAAGCTGTGGAGGGTTTACATTGGACCCTCATGACTGTGGCTCTGAAAAGGTTAACCAGTCCAAGCTTGCAGGGGCCACATCTGTATCAGTTCAGGAATTGGGAGCAGGGAAGGGGGATCAACTTTCACAAGGTCTTGCTGCTACCTCTTCTATTAAATACTTCCTATAAACGTCCAAACAGCATCAGATAACGTTTCATGAGCTTCACTGGAAGATCCGACTTAACTCAACGGAGATCTTCATTGTAAATGAAAACAATGATCCTGACCGGAGACCATGCTGCTAACTGTACAGGTTGTGTTTCTCATATATATAGGTATACACTTCCTTAAACCAATAAAGGCAATTACACATAATGTACTTCTCATGTCTTATTTTGATATGCCTGCACAGAGCAGAACTAATAGCTTTTATCTGCTCTTCCCATATACGTATCACACAAAGGGCACTCTCTAAAAACTAATCAAATTAAATCTACTGCAAGAAAAAGACTTACACAGGTAAAGTTAGATACATACAGCAATACAGAAACAACTAATGCTATAGCCGGGAGGGTCCAATGTATGTGAAAATCCAGAGAACATCATCAAACATTAGCAATACTGGTGGCTAACCTTGTAAATACATAGATAGGTGGACAGAGGGAGAGATAGAGAGAGAGAGGATGAGACAGACAGAAAGAGAGAGAGAAAGAGATGGTTAGACAGAGTTAGAGACAGAGATATATATATGGGTAGACAGAGTTAGAGACTGAGAGAGAGAGAGATATGGTAGACTGATTTAGAGACAGTGAGAGAGAGATATGGGTAGACAGAGTTAGAGACAGAGAGAGAGTTATATAACAAATCACATCTCCCCGAACAACATGGAGAATAGTAACAAAAACAAATCAAATCTCCCCGAACTACATGGAGAATAGTAACACTAACAAATCAAACCCCCCCCCACCCCCCCAACTACATGGAGAATAGTAACACTAACAAATCAAATCTACTCCCAACTACATGGAGAATAGTAACAAAAACAAATCAAATCTCCCCCAACTACATGGAGAATAGTAACACTAGCAAATCAAATCTCCCCCAACTACATGGAGAATAGTAACACTAACAAATCAAACCCCCCCCCCCCCCCCAACTACATGGAGAGTAGTAACACTAACAAATCAAATCTACTCCCAACTACATGGAGAATAGTAACATTAACAAATCAAATCTCCCCCAACTACATGGAGAATAGTAACACTAACAAATCAAATCTCCCCCAACTACATGGAGAATAGTAACACTAACAAATCACATCTCCCCCAACTACATGGAGAATAGTAACACTAACAATCAAATCTCCCCCAACTACATGGAGAGTAGTAACAAAAACAAATCAAATCTCCCCCAACTACATGGAGAGTAGTAACAAAAACAAATCAAATCTCCCCCCAACTACATGGAGAATAGTAACACCAACAAATCACATCTCCCCCAACTACATGGAGAATAGTAACACTAACAAATCACATCTCCCCCCAACTACATGGAGAATAGTAACACTAACAAATCAAATCTCCCCCCAACTACATGGAGAATAGTAACACCAACAAATCACATCTCCCCCAACTACATGGAGAATAGTAACACTAACAAATCACATCTCCCCCCCAACTACATGGAGAATAGTAACACTAACAAATCAAATCTCCCCCAACTACATGGAGAATAGTAACACTAACAAATCAAATCTCCCCCAACTACATGGAGAATAGTAACATTAACAAATCAAATCTCCCCCAACTACATGGAGAATAGTAACATTAACAAATCAAATCTCCCCCAACTACATGGAGAATAGTAACACTAACAAATCAAATCTCCCCCAACTACATGGAGAATAGTAACACTAACAAATCAAATCTCCCCCAACTACATGGAGAATAGTAACACTAACAAATCAAATCTCCCCCAACTACATGGAGAATAGTAACATTAACAAATCAAATCTCCCCCAACTACATGGAGAATAGTAACACTAACAAATCACATCTCCCCCCAACTACATGGAGAATAGTAACACTAACAAATCAAATCTCCCCCCAACTACATGGAGAATAGTAACACTAACAAATCACATCTCCCCCAACTACATGGAGAATAGTAACACTAACAAATCAAATCTAACCCAACTACATGGAGAATAGTAACACTAACAAATCAAATCTCCCCCAACTACATGGAGAATAGTAACACTAACAAATCAAATCTCCCCCAACTACATGGAGAAAAGTAACACTAACAAATCACATCTCCCCCAACTACATGGAGAATAGTAACACTAACAAATCACATCTCCCCCAACTACATGGAGAATAGTAACATTAACAAATCACATCTCCCCCAACTACATGGAGAATAGTAACACTATCAAATCAAATCTCCCCCAACTACATGGAGAATAGTAACATTAACAAATCAAATCTCCCCCAACTACATGGAGAATAGTAACACTAACAAATCAAATCTCCCCCAACTACATGGAGAATAGTAACACTAACAAATCACATCTCCCCCAACTACATGGAGAATAGTAACATTAACAAATCAAATCTCCCCCAACTACATGGAGAATAGTAACATTAACAAATCAAATCTCCCCCAACTACATGGAGAATAGTAACACTAAGAAACCAAATCTCCCCCAACTACATGGAGAATAGTAACATTAACAAATCACATCTCCCCCAACTACATGGAGAATAGTAACACTAACAAATCAAATCTCCCCCAACTACATGGAGAATAGTAACACTAAAAAAATCAAATCTCCCCCAAATACATGGAGAATAGTAACATTAACAAATCAAATCTCCCCCAACTACATGGAGAATAGTAACACTAACAAATCAAATCTCCCCCAACTACATGGAGAATAGTAACACTAACAAATCAAATCTCCCCCAACTACATGGAGAATAGTAACACTAACAAATCAAATCTCCCCCAACTACATGGAGAATAGTAACACTAACAAATCAAATCTCCCCTAACTACATGGAGAATAGTAACATTAACAAATCAAATATCCCCCAACTACATGGAGAATAGTAACACTAACAAGTCAAATCTCCCCCAACTACATGGAGAATAGTAACACTAACAAATCAAATATCCCCCAACTACATGGAGAATAGTAACATTAACAAATCACATCTCCCCCCAACTACATGGAGAATAGTAACACTAACAAATCAAATCTCCCCCAACTACATGGAGAATAGTAACACTAACAAATCAAATCTCCCCCAACTACATGGAGAATAGTAACACTAACAAATCAAATCTCCCCCAACTACATGGAGAATAGTAACATTAACAAATCAAATCTCCCCCAACTACATGGAGAATAGTAACACTAACAAATCACATCTCCCCCCAACTACATGGAGAATAGTAACACTAACAAATCAAATCTCCCCCCAACTACATGGAGAATAGTAACACTAACAAATCACATCTCCCCCAACTACATGGAGAATAGTAACACTAACAAATCAAATCTAACCCAACTACATGGAGAATAGTAACACTAACAAATCAAATCTCCCCCAACTACATGGAGAATAGTAACACTAACAAATCAAATCTCCCCCAACTACATGGAGAAAAGTAACACTAACAAATCACATCTCCCCCAACTACATGGAGAATAGTAACACTAACAAATCACATCTCCCCCAACTACATGGAGAATAGTAACATTAACAAATCACATCTCCCCCAACTACATGGAGAATAGTAACACTAACAAATCAAATCTCCCCCAACTACATGGAGAATAGTAACATTAACAAATCAAATCTCCCCCAACTACATGGAGAATAGTAACACTAACAAATCAAATCTCCCCCAACTACATGGAGAATAGTAACACTAACAAATCACATCTCCCCCAACTACATGGAGAATAGTAACATTAACAAATCAAATCTCCCCCAACTACATGGAGAATAGTAACATTAACAAATCAAATCTCCCCCAACTACATGGAGAATAGTAACACTAAGAAACCAAATCTCCCCCAACTACATGGAGAATAGTAACATTAACAAATCACATCTCCCCCAACTACATGGAGAATAGTAACACTAACAAATCAAATCTCCCCCAACTACATGGAGAATAGTAACACTAAAAAAATCAAATCTCCCCCAAATACATGGAGAATAGTAACATTAACAAATCAAATCTCCCCCAACTACATGGAGAATAGTAACACTAACAAATCAAATCTCCCCCAACTACATGGAGAATAGTAACACTAACAAATCAAATCTCCCCCAACTACATGGAGAATAGTAACACTAACAAATCAAATCTCCCCCAACTACATGGAGAATAGTAACACTAACAAATCAAATCTCCCCTAACTACATGGAGAATAGTAACATTAACAAATCAAATATCCCCCAACTACATGGAGAATAGTAACACTAACAAGTCAAATCTCCCCCAACTACATGGAGAATAGTAACACTAACAAATCAAATATCCCCCAACTACATGGAGAATAGTAACATTAACAAATCACATCTCCCCCAACTACATGGAGAATAGTAACACTAACAAATCAAATCTCCCCCAACTACATGGAGAATAGTAACACTAACAAATCAAATCTCCCCCAACTACATGGAGAAAAGTAACACTAACAAATCACATCTACCCCAACTACACGGAGAATAGTAACACTAACAAATCACATCTCCCCCAACTACATGGAGAATAGTAACACTAACAAATCAAATCTCCCCCAACTACATGGAGAATAGTAACACTAACAAATCAAATCTCCCCCAACTACATGGAGAATAGTAACACTAACAAATCAAATCTCCCCCAACTACATGGAGAATAGTAACACTAACAAATCACATCTCCCCCAACTACATGGAGAATAGTAACATTAACAAATCAAATCTCCCCCAACTACATGGAGAATAGTAACACTAACAAATCACATCTCCCCCAACTACATGGAGAATAGTAACACTAACAAATCAAATCTCCCCCAACTACATGGAGAATAGTAACACTAACAAATCACATCTCCCCCAACTACATGGAGAATAGTAACACTAACAAATCACATCTCCCCCAACTACATGGAGAATAGTAACACTAACAAATCAAATCTCCCCCAACTACATGGAGAATAGTAACACTAACAAATCAAATCTCCCCCAACTACATGGAGAATAGTAACACTAACAAATCAAATCTCCCCCCAACTACATGGAGAATAGTAACACTAACAAATCACATCTCCCCCAACTACATGGAGAATAGTAACACTAACAAATCACATCTCCCCCAACTACATGGAGAATAGTAACACTAACAAATCAAATCTCCCCCAACTACATGGAGAATAGTAACACTAACAAATCAAATCTCCCCCAACTACATGGAGAATAGTAACACTAACAAATCAAATCTCCCCCCAACTACATGGAGAATAGTAACACTAACAAATCACATCTCCCCCAACTACATGGAGAATAGTAACACTAACAAATCAAATCTCCCCCAACTACATGGAGAATAGTAACACTAACAAATCACATCTCCCCCAACTACATGGAGAATAGTAACATTAACAAATCAAATCTCCCCCAACTACATGGAGAATAGTAACATTAACAAATCAAATCTCCCCCAACTACATGGAGAATAGTAACACTAAGAAACCAAATCTCCCCCAACTACATGGAGAATAGTAACATTAACAAATCACATCTCCCCCAACTACATGGAGAATAGTAACACTAACAAATCAAATCTCCCCCAACTACATGGAGAAAAGTAACACTAAGAAAATCAAATCTCCCCCAAATACATGGAGAATAGTAACATTAACAAATTAAATCTCCCCCAACTACATGGAGAATAGTAACACTAACAAATCAAATCTCCCCCAACTACATGGAGAATAGTAACACTAACAAATCAAATCTCCCCCAACTACATGGAGAATAGTAACACTAACAAATCAAATCTCCCCCAACTACATGGAGAATAGTAACACTAACAAATCAAATCTCCCCCAACTACATGGAGAATAGTAACATTAACAAATCAAATATCCCCCAACTACATGGAGAATAGTAACACTAACAAATCAAATCTCCCCCAACTACATGGAGAATAGTAACACTAACAAATCAAATATCCCCCAACTACATGGAGAATAGTAACATTAACAAATCACATCTCCCCCCAACTACATGGAGAATAGTAACACTAACAAATCAAATCTCCCCCAACTACATGGAGAATAGTAACACTAACAAATCAAATCTCCCCCAACTACATGGAGAAAAGTAACACTAACAAATCACATCTCCCCCAACTACATGGATAATAGTAACACTAACAAATCACATCTCCCCCAACTACATGGAGAATAGTAACACTAACAAATCAAATCTCCCCCAACTACATGGAGAATAGTAACACTAACAAATCAAATCTCCCCCAACTACATGGAGAATAGTAACACTAACAAATCAAATCTCCCCCAACTACATGGAGAATAGTAACACTAACAAATCACATCTCCCCCAACTACATGGAGAATAGTAACATTAACAAATCAAATCTCCCCCAACTACATGGAGAATAGTAACACTAAGAATTCAAATCTCCCCCAACTACATGGAGAATAGTAACACTAACAAATCAAATCTCCCCCAACTACATGGAGAATAGTAACACTAAGAAATCAAATCTCCCCCCAACTACATGGAGAATAGTAACACTAACAAATCAAATCTCCCCCAACTACATGGAGAATAGTAACATTAACAAATCAAATCTCCCCCAACTACATGGAGAATAGTAACACTAACAAATCACATCTCCCCCAACTACATGGAGAATAGTAACATTAACAAATCAAATCTCCCCCAACTACATGGAGAATAGTAACATTAACAAATCAAATCTCCCCCAACTACATGGAGAATAGTAACACTAACAAATCAAATCTCCCCCAACTACATGGAGAATAGTAACACTAACAAATCAAATCTCCCCCCAACTACATGGAGAATAGTAACACCAACAAATCACATCTCCCCCATCTACATGGAGAATAGTAACACTAACAAATCAAATCTCCCCCAACTACATGCAGAATAGTAACACTAACAATTTAAATCTCCCCCAACTACATGGAGAATAGTAACACTAACAAATCAAATCTCCCCCAACTACATTGAGAAGAGTAACACTAACAAATCAAATCTCCCCCCAACTACATGGAGAATAGTAACACTAAG
Organism: Pelodytes ibericus; assembly: GCA_036172795.1. Lineage (NCBI taxonomy): Eukaryota > Metazoa > Chordata > Amphibia > Anura > Pelodytidae > Pelodytes > Pelodytes ibericus. The sequence continues at coordinate 419,885 of CM069866.1, forward strand.
AAATAAAATCTCCCCCAATTACATGGAGAATAGTAACACTAACAAATCAAATCTCCCCCCAACTACATGGAGAATAGTAACACTAACAAATCACATCTCCCCCCAACTACATGGAGAATAGTAACATTAACAAATCAAATCTCCCCCCAACTAAATGGAGAATAGTAACACTAACAAATCAAATCTCCCGCAACTACATGGAGAATAGTAACACTAACAAATCAAATCTCCCCCAATTACATGGAGAATAGTAACACTAACAAATCAAATCTCCCCCAACTACATGGAGAATAGTAACACTAACAAATAAAATCTCCCCCAATTACATGGAGAATAGTAACACTAACAAATCAAATCTCCCCCCAACTACATGGAGAATAGTAACATTAACAAATCACATCTCCCCCAACTACATGGAGAATAGTAACACTAACAAATCACATCTCCCCCAACTACATGGAGAATAGTAACACTAACAAATCAAATCTCCCCCAACTACATGGAGAATAGTAACACTAACAAATCAAATCTCCCCCCAACTACATGGAGAATAGTAACATTAACAAATCAAATCTCCCCCAACTACATGGAGAATAGTAACATTAACAAATCAAATCTCCCCCAACTACATGGAGAATAGTAACACTAACAAATCAAATCTCCCCCAACTACATGGAGAATAGTAACACTAACAAATCAAATCTCCCCCAACTACATGGAGAATAGTAAAACTAACAAATCAAATCTCCCCCAACTACATGGAGAATAGTAACACTAACAAATCAAATCTCCCCCAACTACATGGAGAATAGTAACACTAACAAATCAAATCTCCCCCAACTACATGGAGAATAGTAACACTAACAAATCACATCTCCCCCAACTACATGCAGAATAGTAACACTAACAAATCAAATCTCCCCCAACTATATGGAGAATAGTAACACTAACAAATCAAATCTCCCCCAACTACATGGAGAATAGTAACATTAACAAATCAAATCTCCCCCAACTACATGGAGAATAGTAACACTAACAAATCAAATCTCCCCCAACTACATGGAGAATAGTAACACTAACAAATCAAATCTCCCACAACTAAATGTAGAATAGTAACACTAAGAAATCAAATCTCCCCCAACTACATGGAGAATAGTAACACTAAGAAATCAAATCTCCCCCAACTATATGGAGAATAGTAACACTAACAAATCACATCTCCCCCAACTACATGGAGAATAGTAACACTAAGAAATCAAATCTCCCCCAACTACATGGAGAATAGTAACACTAACAAATCACATCTCCCCCAACTACATGGAGAATAGTAACATTAACAAATCAAATCTCCCCCAACTACATGGAGAATAGTAACACTAACAAATCACATCTCCCCCAACTACATGGAGAATAGTAACACTAACAAATCAAATCTCCCCCAACTACATGGAGAATAGTAACACTAAGAAATCACATCTCCCCCCAACTACATGGAGAATAGTAACACTAACAAATCACATCTCCCCCAACTACATGGAGAATAGTAACACTAAGAAACCAAATCTCCCCCAACTATATGGAGAATAGTAACAAACAAATGTTAAAAACTAGTTGTAATGAATGGGCAAACTATATTAGTGAAATATAGGTGATCTTACCCTGTCTAAACCTTAGAATTCTGAATAAAATATGAAAAGATTATTTATTAAGAACTAGCATATGATGGAAGAAAGGGTTCCTTCCCTTCTGTGTCTCTCCTCCATTCTGACAGGGACATATGCATTACTCAAATTGGGCTTTTGTGTTAGATATTTGTTAAACGTTGTTCGTAATATTGCATCAAGAATTATTTAGCTAGAAACTCCTGAGACTTTATGTTTTTTTTTTTGTAATATGTCATTTGATATAATTTTGGATTAATAAAAATACAAATTTAAATATAAACAAAGCAAAATACCAGAATGTTGCAGAATCTTATAAGATTTTGTTTTATTTTTTATTGGGGTAACTATTTTGGAATGATAAGCTTTGAAGTGTCCTCCATTTATCAATTCAAAAGCATTTTGCTTGTAGTTCAAAATTACTGTTAGTCCAATAACCAAATTACAAAATTCTGCAACATTCTGTTATTTTACATCACTGGACTGGAAGTGGTAGAGGTTAATACAGTGAAGGAGTTTAAGCATGCGTGGGATAGCTATAAGGCTATCCTAGATATAAGATAAGGCCAGGGACTAATGAAAGTATTACTTTACTGGGAGGGTAGTGGATGTATGGAATAGTCTTCCAGTAGAAGTGGTAGAGGTTAATACAGTGAAGGAGTTTAAGCATGCGTGGGATAGGTATAAGGCTATCCTAGATATAAGATAAGGCCAGGGACTGATGAAAGTATTACTTTACTGAGAGGGTAGTGGATGTATGGAATAGTCTTCCAGTAGAAGTGGTAGAGGTTAATACAGTGAAGGAGTTTAAGCATGCATGGGATAGGTATAAGGCTATCCTATATATAAGATAAGGCCAGGGACTAATGAAAGTATTACTTTACTGAGAGGGTAGTGGATGTATGGAATAGTCTTCCAGTAGAAGTGGTAGAGGTTAATACAGTGAAGGAGTTTAAGCATGCATGGGATAGATATAAGGCTATCCTAGATATAAGATAAGGCCAGGGACTAATGAAAGTATTACTTTACTGAGAGGGTAGTGGATGCATGGAATAGTCTTCCAGTAGAAGTGGTAGAGGTTAATACAGTGAAGGAGTTTAATCATGCATGGGATAGGTATAAGGCAATACTAGATATAAGATAAGTCCAGGGACTAATGAAAGTATTACATTACTGAGAGGGTAGTGGATGCATGGAATAGTCTTCCAGTAGAAGAGGTAGAGGTTAATACAGTGAAGTAGTTTAAGCATGCGTGGGATAGGTATAAGGCTATCCTAGATATAAGATAAGGCCAGAGACTAATGAAAGTATTACTTTACTGAGAGGGTAATGGATGCATGGAATAGTCTTCCAGTAGAAGTGGTAGAGGTTAATACAGTGAAGTAGTTTAAGCATGCGTGGGATAGGTATAAGGCTATCCTAGATATAAGATAAGGCCAGGGACTAATGAAGTATTACATTACTGAGAGGGTAGTGGATGTATGGAATAGTCTTCCAGTAGAAGTGGTAGAGGTTAATACAGTGAAGGAGTTTAAGCATGCATGGGATAGGTATAAGGCTATCCTAGATATAAGATAAGGCCAGGGACTAATGAAAGTATTACATTACTGAGAGGGTAGTGGATGCATGGAATAGTCTTCCAGTAGAAGTGGTAGAGGTTAATACAGTGAAGGAGTTTAAGCATGCATGGGATAGGTATGAGGCTATCCTAGATATAAGATAAGGCCAGGGACTAATGAAAGTATTACATTACTGAGAGGGTAGTGGATGTATGGAATAGTCTTCCAGTAGAAGTGGTAGAGGTTAATACAGTGAAGGAGTTTAAGCATGCATGGGATAGGTATAAGGCTATCCTAGATATAAGATAAGGCCAGGGACTAATGAAAGTATTACATTACTGAGAGGGTAGTGGATGCATGGAATAGTCTTCCAGTAGAAGTGGTAGAGGTTAATACAGTGAAGGAGTTTAAGCATGCATGGGATAGGTATAAGGCTATCCTAGATATAAGATAAGGCCAGGGACTAATGAAAGTATTACATTACTGAGAGGGTAGTGGATGTATGGAATAGTCTTCCAGTAGAAGTGGTAGAGGTTAATACAGTGAAGGAGTTTAAGCATGCGTGGGATAGGTATAAGGCTATCCTAGATATAAGATAAGGCCAGGGACTAATGAAAGTATTACATTACTGAGAGGGTAGTGGATGTATGGAATAGTCTTCCAGTAGAAGTGGTAGAGGCAGTAATGTATCTTCCACAAGGCAAACAAGGCACTTGCCTAGGGCAGCACTTTGCCAGAGGGCGGCACTTTGCCTGAGGGTGTTAAACCACACTTCTTGTGCTTGAAACATTTCTGTTCCCTCCCCTACCGTTCAGCAAGCTCCTTCCAGTAAAACAGGGTGATGGGGGCATGTAATGGACGTGGTGTGGGTATGAAATGAGGGTGATGGTGGCATGAAATGGGGTGATGGGGCATGTCATGTGTGTGCAATGTGTGTGATGGCGCATGTAATGGGGTGATGGGGCATGTCATGTGTGTGCAACGTGGGTGATGGGGCATGTCGTAGGTGTGCAGCGTGGGTGGGGGGGGGGGGGGGTGCCCGAATTTTGTCTGCCCAGGGCAGCACAAAACCAAGATACACCACTGGGTAGAGGTTAATACAGTGAAGGAGTTTAAGCATGCATGGGATAGGTATAAGGCTATCCTAGATATAAGATAAGGCCAGGGACTAATGAAAGTATTACTTTACTGAGAGGGTAGTGGATGTATGGAATAGTCTTCAAGGAGAAGTGGTAGAGGTTATTACAGTGAAGGAGTTTAAGCATGCATGGGATAGGTATAAGGCTATCCTAGATATAAGATAAGGCCAGGGGCTAATGAAAGTATTACATTGCTGAGAGGGTAGTGGATGTATGGAATAGTCTTCCAGTAGAAGTGGTAGAGGTTAATACAGTGAAGGAGTTTAAGCATGCATGGGATAGGTATAAGGCTATCCTAGATTTAAGATAAGGCCAGGGACTAGTGAAAATTCAATAAATTGGACTAGACACGTTCTGTGTTCCTATGTTGAAATAATAATAGTAATATGGAAAAATCAGTCTGTCAAAGATCTGTGAAATTGTAAAATAAATAAATATATAAGGAACATTACAGGAAGTGATGGATAAAACGGAAGTTCCTGCCGATCCCCTGTGCTAGGAAAGGTTTGAGGACGTCAAGGCGACTTTCTCAGCCAGTATTACGTCTGGAGTCCATTATTTTATTCATCTAAGCTGTCACCAATTGCTCCTCCTGTTTCTTCACAAATTGAGGATATCAGTCTAACATGCAAGAATATGGCAGCATTTGAAGCAGTAGTATTTGTTTAAGTTAAATGTTTCCCTACTTTGACCCTCTGTGAGGTTTGGAAATTGCATTAGTTAACCTAGTAGGGACAGTCCCCATCGTTTATAAAAACCTTTTGCCAAACCCCATCTGCAACAATAATTGAATATGTTCCTAATAGAGTCTTCTATGGTTTCTTTAATAGACTTTACTTCTCTCTCTGTCAGCGTTTACTGGGCAAGATGCAATTTTCCAATAAACACCAGCACTTCCAAAATCAGCTCTTCTGAACTTCCTCCAGATTTCAAAGGCAGCGGATTAGTCTATAGCAATGGGAATCAAATTATAAAAACAAATCTCTCCATGCTTTTAAATGTTTTTCCAGAGCTGAGAAAAGAGGCATGTTGCTGTTTGTTTCTGCTTGTGTTGGCTTTTAAAATGCATGAGGGTTAGATTTGGACGGCCTTACCCCTCACAGCTTGCTTATACACACAGGCTGTGACCTTTGTCTCATGCTGAGAGCAGCTGCATTGCAATTGTATTACTTTGTTGGATTTCAGGCCATGTAATGGTTTGCAAAACAGTTTGTGAGTAGTGACCTATCGGAGCGCGTCTTACAAGAAGCTCTTAACTTGTAGAAAATGTCAGGCAGCTGTGATAGCCAGTGACTAGCGATGTTCTCTGCGGTTAGACTTTCACGATCCTGCGAGCTGTTTTACTGATCTACTCTTGAATTTGCTGCCTTATGAAGGTCTGGTATTAAATGATCTACAGAATCAATCAGAAAACGGGACATTTCATCATTGTCTCAAATTCGATTAGTGTCAGACAGAAAAGCGATAAACACAGTATCACTGTGTAAGTCCAATGTGCGGCATTTCAAACTTACTAAATTTTTATGACATTTATTTGCAAATATAAAAAAAAATATCCTTTTAAGATGTTAATTATTGCAAAATTGTATAAATGCAATGCGACTATTTTTCTAATGGCAGCTGTAGTGTCCTGTATGGAGCCCATGAGATTATTTATTATCAAGTACATTTCACACAGGAAACACTTTTAATAATAAAATATTATTACCGTACATGTGTTGGAACAATAGGGAGAATGTTGAAATAACAGGGGTAAGGAAACTGAAAGAAGGTTGTAGATACATGAAATAATCTTCCAGTGCATTTTACTCTGAGCAGACTAGATGAGCCATGGGTCAAACGCAATGAAAACAACAAAATAAAGGGTTTACTGGAATTAGTCATTCTGATTCCAAATATCAATTCCAGGTTGAGTATCCAAAATGCTTCGGGGGCCAGAAGTATTTTGGATAACGGATAATTTTGGATAACTGGATCATTCTCAGCCAGAGGCGTCACTAGGGTTGGTGTAACCCAGTGCGGTAACTCAGGGTGTCACCTGCCCTGGATTTCATCCAATACCTTGTTTAACAGATTCAAAGTTAGGGTGTGCGAATGATGTGCGAAGTGATGATGCAGGCAATCATATTTCCATTTAAAACACAGAGATTATACTGCTTCTCAGGATGGGGGCGGATCTTTACCCCGCACCCCGTGAGGTCCGCCTCCTTCCCCGGATCCATCAGACCTTCTGATCTCCCCAGCCAGTGCCTCTACCGGCAAACCTTTTTTATTTTTATTTAAGTGGCGCCCCCTGGGATGTTGTGCCATGTGTGCTCGCACAGGTCGCACACTCCTAAGGCCGGATCTGCCCATAACTATGCCACACACAGGAGCCCCATAGTTATGCCACACAGGAGCCCCATAGTTATGCCACACAAGAGTCCCATTGTTATGCCACACACAGGAGCCCCATAGTTATGCCACACACAGGAGCCCCATTGGTATGCCACACACAGGAGCCCCATAGTTATGCCACACAGGAGCCCCATAGTTATGCCACACACAGGAGCCCCATAGTTATGCCACACAGGAGCCCCATAGTTATGCCACACAAGAGTCCCATTGTTATGCCACACACAGGAGCCCCATAGTTATGCCACACACAGGAGCCCCATAGTTATGCCACACACAGGAGCCCCATAGTTATGCCACACACAGGAGCCCCATTGTTATGCCACACAGGAGCCCCATTGGTATGCCACACAGGAGCCCCATAGTTATGCCACACACAGGAGCCCCATAGTTATGCCACACACAGGAGCCCCATAGTTATGCCACACACAGGAGCCCCATTGTTATGCCACACAGGAGCCCCATTGGTATGCCACACACAGGAGCCCCATAGTTATGCCACACAAGAGTCCCATTAATATGCCACACACAGGAGCCCCATAGTTATGCCACACACAGGAGCCCCATAGTTATGCCACACACAGGAGCCCCATAGTTATGCCACACAGGAGCCCCATAGTTATGCCACACACAGGAGCCCCATAGTTATGCCACACACAGGAGCCCCATTGTTATGCCACACACAGGAGCCCCATTGGTATGCCACACACAGGAGCCCCATAGTTATGCCGCACAAGAGTCCCATTGTTATGCCACACAAGAGTCCCATTGTTATGCCACACAATTGTACAATTCTAAATCAATAAATATCTATACACATCTCACTCAATATATATACTTATATAAACCTATTCATAATATATGTAATAACATTTCCTTTCACTGCACCCACACTGCAGCTAAAAGGACTTAGCACAATACCATACAGTACCCACAGCACTTGCCATGCACCTATATTGCATCCACATCACTTGGCTTGCATTCACATTGCAGCCACACAAGTTGGCATGCCAAAGTGTCAATTTGTCCTACAGAACATACCACAGTGTCACTTTGTCCCACAGAAAATGTTATTTTGCCGCACAGAACATGGCACAGCATCACTTAAAATATGCCACTGTCAGGTACCAATTAACATGCCACAGTAATTTGGCAGTTACGTATACAAAAGCTAGTTTGCTGTTTAAAACATGACACCGTTTGTCCATTAAAGATGCCACAGCCAATTTGCCCATTAATATGCCAGTATTGTTATGCCAATCATAAGCCACAGCCAGTTTGCCCATTAATATGCCAGTATCATTTTTCCATTAATATGCCACAGCCAATTTGCCTATTAATATGTCTATATTATTATGCCATTAATAGGCCACAGCCAATTTGCCCAATAATATGCCAGTGTTATCTTCCCATGAGTTTGCCAATGTTAATTTCCCATTAATATGCCAGCATTATTGTGCAATTAATATGCAAGTATTATTTTGCCATTAATAAGCCACAAACAATTTGCTCATTAATATGCCAGTCAGTTAACCCAATAATATGCCAGTGTTATTTTGCCATTAATTTACCACAGCCAATTTACCCGATAATATGCCAGTATTATTTTGCCATTAATATGCTACTGACAATTTGCCCATTAATATGCTAGTATTATTTTTCCATTAATATGCCACAGCCAATTTGCCCATTAATATGCCAGTATTATTATGCCAATCATAAGCTACAGCCAATTTGCCCATTAATATGCCAGTATTATTTTTCCATTAATATGCCACCGCCAATTTGCCCATTAATATGCCTGTATTATTATTCCATTAATAGGCCACAGTCAATTTGCCCAATAATATGCCAGTGTTATTTTCCCATTAATATGCCAATGTTAATTTTCCATTAATATGTCACAGCCAATTTGGCCATTAACATGCCAGTTTTATTTTGTCATTAATATGCCAGTATTATTTTGCCATTAATAAGCCACAGCCTATTTGGCCATTAATATGCCAATATTATTTTGCCAGTGATAAGCCAGAGCCAATTTGCCTAATAATATGCCAGCATTATTTTGCCACTAATATGCTAGTATTATTTTGCCATTAATAAGCCACAAAAAATTTGCTCATTAATATGTCAGTCAATTAACACAATAATATAGGGTTATTTTGCCATTAATAAACCCCATCCAATTTACCCAATAATATGCCAGTATTATTTTGCCAATAATATGCCACAGCTAATTTGCCCAATAATGTGCCAGTATTATTTTACCATTAAAAAGCCACAGCCAATTTGCCCAATAATATGCCAGTGTTATTTTATTAATATGTCAGTATTCTATTGCCATTAATGTGCAAGTATTAGTTTGCCATTAATAAGCCACAAACAATTTACCCTTAAATATGCCAGTGTTATTTTGCCATTAATAAACCACAGACAATTTATCTAATAATATGCCACAGCCAATTTGTCAATTAATATGCCAGTATTATTTTGCCATTAATATGCCAGTGTTTGTTTGTCCATTAATATGCCAGTATTATTATGCCATTAATAAGCCACAGCCAATTCGCCCAATAATATGCCAGTGTTATTTTACAATGAATATGCCAGTATTATTTTGCCATTAATAAGTCACAGCCTATTTGGCCATTAATATACCAAATTATTTTGCCAGTAATAAGCCAAAGCCAACGTGCCCATTAATATGCCAGCCAATTAACCAAATAATATGCAAGTGTTATTTTGCCATTAATAAACCACCACCAATTTGCCGAATAATATGACAGTATTATTTTTCCATTAAAATGCCACAGCCAATTTGCCCAATAATATGCCAGTATTATTTTGCCATTAATATGCCACAGCCAAATGCCCAATAATATGCCAGTATTATTATGCCATTAATAAGCCACAACCAATTCCCCAATTATATGCCAGTGTTATTTTACAATAAATATGCCAGTATTTTTTTGCCATTAAGAAGTCACAGCCAATTTGCCAAATAATATGCCAGCATTTTTCTGCCATTAATATACAAGTATTATTTTGCCATTAATAAGCCACAGCCAATTTGCCAAATAATATGCCAGCATTATTTTGCCATTAATATACAAGTATTATTTTGCCATTAATAAGCGACAAACGATTTGCCCATTAAAATGACAGTCAATTTTCCCAATAATATGCTAGTGTTATTTTGCCACTAATAAGCCACAGCCAATTTGCCCAATAATATTCCAGTATTATTTTGCCATTAAAATGCCACAGCCAATTTGCCCAGTAATATGCCCGTATTATTTTGCCATTAATAAGCCACCGCCAGTTTGCCAAATAATAATAATAAAAGGTGGGGAAGCAGGTTACTCATGAATCACAGTGTTCATAGTGGTCATTTGTGTAGCTCTAGAAATTCATACCTGAGAAGTTCAAAGGGCTCGCTGAGCACTAACCCCACCATTGTTGAAATGGTGGGGTTAGTGCTCAGCGAGCCCTTTGTGCCTCCAACAACCACCCAGCTAATCATGAGAGTGAAACAAGAACACCAACACTGTGACATCAGAACTCCAGCACTCTGACATCAGAACTCCACCCCTCTGACATCAGAACTCCACAACTCTGACATCAGAACTCCAACATTCTGACATCAGAACTCCAACACTGTGACATCAGAACTCCAGCACTCTGACATCAGAACTCCACAACTCTGACATCAGAACTCCAACATTCTGACATCAGAACTCTAGCACTCTGACATCAGAACTCCAACACTGTGACATCAGAACTCCAACACTGTGACATCAGAACTCCAGCACTCTGACATCAGAACTCCACCCCTCTGACATCAGAACTCCACAACTCTGACATCAGAACTCCAACATTCTGACATCAGAACTCCAGCACTCTGACATCAGAACTCCAACACTGTGACATCAGAACTCCAACACTGTGACATCAGAACTCCAGCACTCTGACATCAGAACTCCACAACTCTGACATCAGAACTCCACAACTCTGACATCAGAACTCCAACATTCTGACATCAGAACTCCAGCACTCTGACATCAGAACTCCAACACTGTGACATCAGAACTCCAACACTGTGACATCAGAACTCCAGCACTCTGACATCAGAACTCCACAACTCTGACATCAGAACTCCAACACTGTGACAGCAGAATTTGAAATTGCTGAAGGGGTTTTTATTTGCCTTCTTTTCAATCAACAACGGTTAACATGGGATAGGAAAATGGTTGAACTTGATGGATGCAAGTCTTTTTCAACCTAAACTTCTATGTAACTATGTAACTGCAATACTCTGACATCAGAACCTTCTAACAGTCATTTTCAGGTGTGCATTCATTCTTGTTAAATCATTATGTAATGTAATGTAAGGTGGGATAAATAAATATGTCTACAAATATATACGATCTGGAGTTAGGATTGCAAAGTGTAAAGTCCGAGGTTTTGGTTGTACAAATCTATTACAGATACAGATTAATATCGCAGGTTGTGCCCTTATGTGTATTTACTTAAATTGTGGCACTTATACCTTCAGTGCAAATTTCTCCATAAAAGTAATTGCTTTTCATTTTATTTGGCAAGTAAATTCCACCCCTCATGGAGCTGTTCTGTCCCTGTAATTGTGTTCTTGCTCTTAGGTGAACCTCTGGCTTTTTCGCAATTGCTTTCTTTGTCCCTTCTCTGTAAGTTCTTCACCAAATTGGGTGGCCACGTCATCCCTAATATTTCACAGCTACCTCTTCATCTGCCTCTTCTCTGACCTGTTCTCAGCACAGCTCTCTGCATTATACTTTCACCAGATGTTCTCCATTTCTGTCTTGACATACGTCAAAATATTTCAGCTCTTGCATCTCCCCAAGGATGAACACTTGGACAATTTTCTTGTCATTTCCCTGAATGATCTGAATCCTCTGTACTTTAGAACATATTGGTAAGTAAAGCATTTTCTGAGTTAATAAACTGTGTTACTATTTGGGGCTTTGAGGGATGATAGTTACAGTAGGCGCCCCATGTAATTGTGCGAGATGTTTTAGTTTTATTTAAATTGTGGTAACATAATATGTTTGACTGGCATTCTTCAAATAATTATATCCAACAAGAAAATTCTGTGTCCCCACAACCAGAAATCTACCAATGTTTAATGTTAGTGGCAGAAGAAGTATCTTATATGCCTTTACATAGATGAGCGTTCATGCTTCTTCTTTTATAATATAAGTATTAATCATTAAGGTAATGAACACTGAACCAGTAGACCACCTGGACACAGCTCTGAAGTTGGCCTTCGTTTTATCAGCCCCCCCCCCCCCCGATAGACAAATGGCTCTGTAGTAAATGCACCTGAAGAACAAGTACTGCTGCATGCGAGGGGCATCTTGTAGCTGGTAAAGGATATAAAAATGTCTGCCAAGGAATCCAGAGACAGAACAGAGTGACCTGTGATGATGTGATCTCTTCTAGCCGGACAAATGTACCTACCCCTAGAGGTGTGAGTGAGCCCGATAACATGGAATGGTTTATAATGTAATACATGTAGCAGTCAATATGTGGATAAATCAAGAAGATAGATGACCAGAGTAAATATATATATTTATTTAATATAGGGCATGTGTCTCATGTGTTTTTTAATATAAAATACAAGATAAGGAATGGCAGGTATGCAGGGATAGATAATTAAACAGACAGACTCCCTACACTGCTATCATTTATACATGACAGACCATCAAATGATGGTATTCAAAAGAGTATTATGCACTCAGGGGGGGGAGACATCAGGAGCTGAGCGGCTGGACTCCGAGCGCCCTAAAAGGAGATTGTACAAAGAGCCGCCACATCAAACCTCCATGTTAACACTGTGATTTATTGTGGGACCAAAATCAAACAATGGATGGGAGTGGTCACTTGACATGTTTCACGTCCAAAGATGCTTTTTATGCGTTTATTATTTTGGTTTCCACAATAACTTACAGCATTTCCATCAATGCTTTCCTTTTTACCATTTCACTGTTCCCGCCCTGTCAGCGGATGCTTTAGAGCATGCTCACCTGGATTAACTCTACCTTCATTGTATCTGACTTGGAAGCAAGTTTGGAGCACGACCTGCCTGGGGGCAATTTCCTTTTTTATCCTACAGAGAGGCAGTCTCCTCCCCACTCTGAGGCCTTGCTCAGGGAAGAGCCTATTCATTGTTAGGTTCATTTGATGTATCTCAGATTTCTCTAGATTATGTGAATTTGATGTGAGTGGTCATTCTGGATAAACAGTGAGGTGTGCACACTTATACCTCAAATATAGGAGGACGCAGAGTCACTGGGAAGACAGAGAAACACACATAATTAAACAGGTGCCAAACATAATGATTGTTCTCAAAAACCAATGTGATCCCTGGTTCATGTGTGACATTCTGTAAATATCATTTCAAATTTTTAAAAGCATCAATAAGATGATTTAACATGAGAACGCAGGAAGATTAAAAACAGTCCCACATCATGGCCCAAGGATTGAAGACTCAAGAAGACTAAGTGAACTAGAAGTATACAATATTGGGCCACTGGATGTATAGCCCTATCTCCCATAAACACGTTTCCCAGCAGTTAGTTCTGGGCATATCTGCTCAATGCAACCTCCTGTCCTGACCCAGGTCTACTTTGCTGTGGTAAATAATATCTAACTGTGCCCCTCTGAACTGATTTAACCCACTAATGAATAATATATATATCTATAGAAGAACTATTGTTTATGCAGCAGGAAATTAGGGATTACTAAAATGCATAACAGAATTACATTATCAAAGATCCTCAGCTCTTCTCGGAGATGCACAAGACCCCCGAGTTATTTTGACTAAAGATTCTCTCAACTAATATGTGCTCGTCTTTCTTTAAGGCTATTGTCTTTTTGACATAGCCAAATAGGTATAAAGGTTTAATCCAAAATAAACACTTGCTTAGCCCCACAAATGTTTTGCAGAGAAAGCTTGCATAAAGCTCACCACTGTGCTGGCTATCATGCCCTCTAATGCCTTTTTGCAAAATGTAATCCACCAAATGCTTTCATGGTAACTTTATCCAACGGCAAGAGCTGATAACATCTTCAGGCCTCCGTGACAGTAAGGAACTTGCAAGCATGGAGTTAATAATGCAAAGTTTCAAAAAATGAAGCTGGCAGAAGGAGACGAGGATCTGAATAAAAGAGATCGCTGTGGATGTAATTGGGACCATGTGAGGTTCTTTAGAGAAGGATTAGGGAAGAGAGACAGGACTCGCCCGCGAAGATTAGTTTCAATTAGATGGGCTGGAGGCGAAAGTCAGGACTTGGTGAAAGATTAAAACAAGAAGGCAGAAACTTTCCAATACTTTCTCTTTGGGCTTTTACCAGAAGGTTCTGTAGTAACAGGGCTAATTCAAGGCAAACCTTGGCACGGGAATTCAGGAGGCAATTCATTGCTTCATTATAGATGCTGAAGACTTTCCTGTAAACGCCGGTACTGTTCAGATAAGACTTGAAAGTTCATTGAATTCAGATGCCTCCCTAAAGCGATTCCATATAAGAAAGAGAGTATGGTCCATTCAGTGTTTAAATGCATGAGTTCCGGGAATGATTATGCAATATGGAAAAGATATTGCACAGGTACTTGGTTTAAAAACACAACAGACCTGGGGATAGAAACTTTCTTTCTCACTCTCTAGCTTTTACGGTTGCAACTTTAAATATGCTCAGCCAGCCAAATATTATTAAAATGATTAGAATGATAGAAAGTCTGTGTATATTTTGTACAGAATGCTTCGTATTTCCAATTCTCCAATGTGTTCATTTTCTTTAACCTCCCTGTCGGCATGGCTTTGGTTGTGTTTAGTAATATAAATGGATGTCATGAACCAGCCTCTTAAAAACTTTTTAGAAGCCATCAAGGACTTGTCTTCTGTAAATATTAGCGATAAATACAAGTCTATGTTATTTTGGCAATATTCCAATATTGAGGCAGCACAGGAAATACCTTGATCTAAATAACTGATTTATAACTACAGATTCCCATTCACATGTTTCAGCAAATTTATACATTCAAGAAAGTTACATCTTGTGTTTGTTACTATGGTCAAGAAAGAGCATCTATCAACTCAACCGCTGAGAGGATGGAAGAAGACATGAGCATGTGCGGAATATGTATCTGAAGATATAAAGCAGGAGCAGGAGTGGGAATAACATGTGGGATTAGGGAAAATATTGTAACTTTAATGAACCATAAACAATAATACTAATAAAACGGCAACAAAGATTTTTAATTTGAAATCACCCCTTAAACATTGGGATGATGTTTTCCCCAAATGACACTATCTGCAGACCCTCACAGGAAATCAGTTAATTAATCAAGGTAGTTCCTACAGGATCCTCTCCTTGATTAATTAACTGATTCCCCCTGGACAATCTTGTATTCTACAGTGTGCAAGGGAACATGGCCGAACAGTGATAAGATATCTACAAAGGTATTTAAGATCCCTGCGTTTATTACATTTAGTTCAGAAATATCTAAAACAAATTAATTTCAACTTTCCTAATCACCTCTAATGTGCAGTTCTATACAAGTGAAACACCTCACTGAATTATTGTTGTTTAACCTACAAACTGCTGTGCTGGATTTGGGTCTTATTTTGCAAACATGGCCTACAATGGCGGAGACATTGACAGAGAATGAATGCAGCAGCCCGATGAAATCCACAACTCAAACTTGACTTCAGAAATCAGACTTGGTTTACTAAATCTAAACATTAAAAAACAGCTTGCTCTTTACCAATAAGCTTAACTCAAAAGCATTTTTTCAGTGGGATATTTGAAATGTTTTTCTAGGCCATATTAAATGTGAAACATTTACTCCTGTCTGTGAGACTAAACATATGTAATGTTGTAACTGGCATTTACTGTTAATGACATCTCTCTTTAAACAGGTTAAAACTTTGGTTAAATTGGAAATGACACATTTTCAGACGTCATATGGAGCTTCAATGTAACCTACAGGCAATTTCAAAATATTATTTTCTACTCTGATTTTTTTGTTTACTGATTTTGGGAACTCTTTCGTTAGCATTTAGTGACATATTTCAGACAAATAGTCATAATTTGAAGGCAATCCATTTTATTAAATATAAAATGTAGTTATAGTAAGATCTTTCTTACTGAAACATGATTAGCATCCGTGTTTTAGCCCTGCGCTCACTCAACCATTACGGTGATTGAACTGAAGAGTCAACTCAAATAGTTCTAGTTTTCGGGACTGAAATGGTGCCGCTCGAAGTGGACATATTTGGATCAAATCGGTTCCCAAATTTTGAGCTCCTCAGGTTGCTCCAATGTTTCTTCAGAATATGTCAGCACTTCAGACATCATAGCCAATATCTCCAGAAATAAAAACACTCTGAAATGCACCGAAACAAAGTGGTGGGGAGGAGTTTGGCTTCTTTCGGTAGAACCTCAGCTGTAACGAATCCTACCATAGAAATGCTCCCGAAAAACCCCTGACATGTAATAATAAAAAAATAACCTGATACATTAATTAAATGCATAAAAAAAAAAAAAACATTAAATAACATGAAATATTTATATTAAAATATAAAAATGCTTCTATTAATGTAAATGTAATATATAATATAATATATTATAATTGTGTGTAGATATTTTTGAATTTAAAAATCTTCTGTACTTGTTTATTCAAATCTCCAACTAAAATCTGTAGTTCAGTGTGCGTGTATACTAACGTGTAGATATTATTAGCTCAGTGTGAGTGTATACTAACTGGCAGATTTTATTAGCTCAGTGTGAGTGTATACTAACTGGCAGATATTATTAGCTCAGTGTGAGTGTATACTAACGGGCAGATATTATTAGCTCAGTGTGAGTGTATACTAACGTGCAGATATTATTAGCTCAGTGTGAGTGTATACTAACTGGCAGATATTATTAGCTCAGTGTGAGTGTATACTAACGGGCAGATATTATTAGCTCAGTGTGAGTGTATACTAACGTGCAGATATTATTAGCTCATTATGAGTGTATACTAACTGGCAGATTTTATTAGCTCAGTGTGAGTGTATAATAACGGGCAGATATTATAAGCTCAGTGTGAGTGTGGACTAACGGGCAGATAGTATTAGCTCAGTGTGAGTGTATACTAACGTGCAGATATTATTAGCTCATTATGAGTGTATACTAACTGGCAGATATTATTAGCTTAGTGTGAGTGTATACTAACGGGCAGATATTATTAGCTCAGTGTGAGTGTATACTAACTGGCAGACATTATTAGCTCAGTGTGAGTGTATACTAACGGGCAGATATTATTAGCTCAGTGTGAGTGTATACTAACGTGCAGATATTATTAGCTCAATGTGAGTGTATAATAACGTGCAGATGGTATTAGCTCGTTGTGAGTGTATACTAATTGGCAGATATTATTAGCTCAGTGTGAGTGTATACTAACGGGCAGATATTATTAGCTCAGTGTGAGTGTATACTAACTGGCAGATATTATTAGCTCAGTGTGAGTGTATACTAACGGGCAGATATTATTAGCTCAGTGTGAGTGTATACTAACGTGCAGATATTATTAGCTCAGTGTGAGTGTATACTAACTGGCAGATATTATTAGCTCATTATGAGTGTATACTAACTGGCAGATATTATTAGTTCAGTGTGAGTGTACACTAACTGGCAGATATTATTAGCTCAGTGTGAGTGTATACTAACTGGCAGATATTATTAGCTCAGTGTGAGTGTATACTAACGTGCAGATATTATTAGCTCAGTGTGAGTGTATACTAACTGGCAGATATTATTAGCTCAGTGTGAGTGTATACTAACTGACAGATATTATTAGCTCAGTGTGAGTGTATACTAACGTGCAGATATTATTAGCTCATTGTGAGTGTATACTAACGGGCAGATATTATTAGCTCATTATGAGTGTATACTAACGTGCAGATATTATTAGCTCAGTGTGAGTGTATACTAACGTGCAGATATTATTAGCTCAATGTGAGTGTATACTAACTGGCAGATATTATTAGCTCAGTGTGAGTGTATACTAACGGGCAGATATTATTAGCTCAGTGTGAGTGTATACTAACGGGCAGATATTATTAGCTCATTATGAGTGTATACTAACGTGCAGATATTATTAGCTCAGTGTGAGTGTATACTAACGTGCAGATAGTATTAGCTCAATGTGAGTGTATACTAACTGGCAGATATTATTAGCTCAGTGTGAGTGTATACTAACTGGCAGATATTATTAGCTCAGTGTGAGTGTATACTAACGGGCAGATATCATTAGCTCAGTGTGAGTGTATACTAACTGGCAGATATTATTAGCTCAGTGTGAGTGTATACTAACGTGCAGATATTATTAGCTCATTGTGAGTGTATACTAACTGGCAGATATTATTAGCTCAGTGTGAGTGTATACTAAC
This sequence comes from Pelodytes ibericus, assembly GCA_036172795.1. Taxonomy (NCBI): domain Eukaryota; kingdom Metazoa; phylum Chordata; class Amphibia; order Anura; family Pelodytidae; genus Pelodytes; species Pelodytes ibericus. Next base: position 438,112 of record CM069866.1, read on the forward strand.
TGGCAGATATTATTAGCTCAGTGTGAGTGTATACTAACTGGCAGATATTATTAGCTCAGTGTGAGTGTATACTAACGTGCAGATATTATTAGCTCATTGTGAGTGTATACTAACTGGCAGATATTATTAGCTCAGTGTGAGTGTATACTAACTGGCAGATATTATTAGTTCAGTGTGAGTGTATATTAACGGGCAGATATTATTAGCTCAGTGTGAGTGTATACTAACGTGCAGATATTATTAGCTCATTATGAGAGTATACTAACTGGCAGATATTATTAGCTCAGTGTGAGTGTATACTAACTGGCAGATATTATTAGTTCAGTGTGAGTGTATACTAACTGGCAGATATTATTAGCTCATTATGAGTGTATACTAACTGGCAGATATTATTAGCTCAGTGTGAGTGTATACTAACTGGCAGATATTATTAGCTCAGTGTGAGTGTATACTAACTGGCAGATATTATTAGCTCATTGTGAGTGTATACTAACTGGCAGATATTATTAGCTCAGTGTGAGTGTATACTAACTGGCAGATATTATTAGCTCAGTGTGAGTGTATACTAACGTGCAGATATTATTAGCTCATTGTGAGTGTATACTAACTGGCAGATATTATTAGCTCAGTGTGAGTGTATACTAACTGGCAGATATTATTAGTTCAGTGTGAGGGTATAGTAACGGGCAGATATTATTAGCTCATTGGGAGTGTATACTAACTGGCAGATATTATTAGCTCAGTGTGAGTGTATACTAACTGGCAGATATTATTAGCTCATTGTGAGTGTATACTAACTGGCAGATATTATTAGCTCAGTGTGAGTGTATACTAACTGGCAGATATTATTAGCTCAGTGTGAGTGTATACTAACTGGCAGATATTATTAGCTCATTATGAGTGTATACTAACGTGCAGATATTATTAGCTCATTGGGAGTGTATACTAGCTGGCAGATATTATTAGCTCAGTGTGAGTGTATACTAACGTGCAGATATTATTAGCTCAGTGTGAGTGTATACTAACTGGCAGATATTATTAGCTCATTGGGAGTGTATACTAACTGGCAGATATTATTAACTCAGTGTGAGTGTATACTAACGTGCAGATATTATTAGCTCAGTGTGAGTGTATACTAACTGGCAGATATTATTAGCTCATTATGAGTGTATACTAACTGGCAGATATTATTAGCTCATTGGGAGTGTATACTAACTGGCAGATATTATTAGCTCAGTGTGAGTGTATACTAACTGGCAGATATTATTAGCTCATTATGAGTGTATACTAACTGGCAGATATTATTAGCTCAGTGTGAGTGTATACTAACTGGCAGATATTATTAGCTCAGTGTGAGTGTATACTAACGGGCAGATATCATTAGCTCAGTGTGAGTGTATACTAACTGGCAGATATTATTAGCTCAGTGTGAGTGTATACTAACGTGCAGATATTATTAGCTCATTGTGAGTGTATACTAACTGGCAGATATTATTAGCTCAGTGTGAGTGTATACTAACTGGCAGATATTATTAGCTCAGTGTGAGTGTATACTAACTGGCAGATATTATTAGCTCAGTGTGAGTGTATACTAACGTGCAGATATTATTAGCTCATTGTGAGTGTATACTAACTGGCAGATATTATTAGCTCAGTGTGAGTGTATACTAACTGGCAGATATTATTAGTTCAGTGTGAGTGTATATTAACGGGCAGATATTATTAGCTCAGTGTGAGTGTATACTAACGTGCAGATATTATTAGCTCATTATGAGAGTATACTAACTGGCAGATATTATTAGCTCAGTGTGAGTGTATACTAACTGGCAGATATTATTAGTTCAGTGTGAGTGTATACTAACTGGCAGATATTATTAGCTCATTATGAGTGTATACTAACTGGCAGATATTATTAGCTCAGTGTGAGTGTATACTAACTGGCAGATATTATTAGCTCAGTGTGAGTGTATACTAACTGGCAGATATTATTAGCTCATTGTGAGTGTATACTAACTGGCAGATATTATTAGCTCAGTGTGAGTGTATACTAACTGGCAGATATTATTAGCTCAGTGTGAGTGTATACTAACGTGCAGATATTATTAGCTCATTGTGAGTGTATACTAACTGGCAGATATTATTAGCTCAGTGTGAGTGTATACTAACTGGCAGATATTATTAGTTCAGTGTGAGGGTATAGTAACGGGCAGATATTATTAGCTCATTGGGAGTGTATACTAACTGGCAGATATTATTAGCTCAGTGTGAGTGTATACTAACTGGCAGATATTATTAGCTCATTGTGAGTGTATACTAACTGGCAGATATTATTAGCTCAGTGTGAGTGTATACTAACTGGCAGATATTATTAGCTCAGTGTGAGTGTATACTAACTGGCAGATATTATTAGCTCATTATGAGTGTATACTAACGTGCAGATATTATTAGCTCATTGGGAGTGTATACTAGCTGGCAGATATTATTAGCTCAGTGTGAGTGTATACTAACGTGCAGATATTATTAGCTCAGTGTGAGTGTATACTAACTGGCAGATATTATTAGCTCATTGGGAGTGTATACTAACTGGCAGATATTATTAACTCAGTGTGAGTGTATACTAACGTGCAGATATTATTAGCTCAGTGTGAGTGTATACTAACTGGCAGATATTATTAGCTCATTATGAGTGTATACTAACTGGCAGATATTATTAGCTCATTGGGAGTGTATACTAACTGGCAGATATTATTAGCTCAGTGTGAGTGTATACTAACTGGCAGATATTATTAGCTCATTATGAGTGTATACTAACTGGCAGATATTATTAGCTCAGTGTGAGTGTATACTAACTGGCAGATATTATTAGCTCAGTGTGAGTGTATACTAACGGGCAGATATCATTAGCTCAGTGTGCATGTATACTAACTGGCAGATATTATTAGCTCAGTGTGAGTGTATACTAACTGGCAGATATTATTAGCTCATTGGGAGTGTATACTAACTGGCAGATATTATTAGCTCAGTGTGAGTGTATACTAACTGGCAGATATTATTATCTCAGTGCGAGTGTATACTAACTGGCAGATATTATTAGCTCATTGGGAGTGTATACTAACTGGCAGATATTATTAGCTCATTGGGAATGTATACTAGCTGGCAGATATTATTAGCTCAGTGTGAGTGTATACTAACTGACAGATATTATTAGCTCAGTGTGAGTGTATACTAACTGGCAGATATTATTAGCTCATTATGAGTGTATACTAACTGGCAGATATTATTAGCTCAGTGTGAGTGTATACTAACTGGCAGATATTATTAGCTCAGTGTGAGTGTATACTAACTGGCAGATATTATTAGCTTAGTGTGAGTGTATACTAACGGGCAGATATTATTAGCTCAGTGTGAGTGTATACTAACTGGCAGATATTATTAGCTCATTGGGAGTGTATACTAACTGGCAGATATTATTAGCTCAGTGTGAGTGTATACTAACGGGCAGATATTATTAGCTCAGTGTGAGTGTATACTAACGTGCAGATATTATTAGCTCAGTGTGAGTGTATACTAACTGGCAGATATTATTAGCTCAGTGTGAGTGTATACTAACGTGCAGATATTATTAGCTCAGTGTGAGTGTATACTAACATGCAGATATTATTAGCTCAGTGTGAGTGTATACTAACTGGCAGATATTATTAGCTCAGTGTGAGTGTATACTAACTGGCAGATATTATTAGCTCAGTGTGAGTGTATACTAACTTGCAGATATTATTAGCTCATTGGGAGTGTATACTAACTGGCAGATATTATTAGCTCAGTGTGAGTGTATACTAACTGGCAGATATTATTAGCTCATTGGGAGTGTATACTAACTGGCAGATATTATTAGCTCAGTGTGAGTGTATACTAACGACTGTGAACACTCACCCTGCTCTCTGAGACTGTCACCTCCCAGACTTGTTTGCTGTCACTTGTCTCTCTTTTGGTCATGTCCTGACTTTGTTTGTAATTGTTTGTTATGACTTTTACTGCTCTATTAGAGGATAGACATTGACTCCCAGTACTCCGAGTCTATGGTCACATGTAGGTAGTGAACAAAGTAGTGAACCAGTAAGATCCTAATTCTCAGCTATGGTGATAATAACATATTGCAAGTTGCAAGATTGACAAGGTTTATGGTTATTTTTTAAGATCAAAACATGTAAACATATTGAAATATTGTGAGCACAGCTTCTAGTATATCATGTGAAGGTTGTGTAAATAATGATAATAAAAATATAAATTGACTTAAAGGGAATTCCAGTTTATAAAACTTGTAATTAACAAAATATATGATAGCTGTTTGTCTGTTATACACAACCAATCTATGGATCTAAGTATATGATGTACATGTAAGAAGTTACCAGCCAGAGAGGCATGAACATTATTGTAATGTATAATCTCACTGAACTAAGCCGTGTAAAATAAACATGATTTGCATTTATTGATTTAAAAGTCATTATTTCAGTTCTTTTCAGGTGCTTTGTCCATAATATTAAGGTTACATGTTAAGTCCACCCGGATGTTGCTGGTGCACTTGGTTTGTAGATGGTGATGAGATATCCAGCCATCTGCTCAGTATATTTTAAATAAGCTGTGTCATTTGTAAACACGTTGACTACAACTGTTCGGAGTAAAGGCCTTCATTTCTACACCGGGGGGAATGAAGTAAATGTGCCTGGGGCAAAAATGACAAAATTAATCAAGTCTCATTTTGACAAAAACATTTCTAAGTGTAACAGATCTAGGTTTTGGCTGATACAATGCTCCTCTCATCCATTTCTAAACACACACAAGATCACAGAACAAAGGCCCAGTTCACGTCTTACCATTTAGTTTACATCAAATAAGCAACCCTTGATGCCTACATGTTTTTGTTGGCTGTGTTCAGCAGCATCTCACTGTTTGGACAACTAGATGTTGTTTATTTATGTTGTACAATCCCCGTTACTCGTCTGAAGCAGCTACATTTTGTATACAAGCTCCCTACGTTTCCCTTGTAATTATGTGTAGAGAGAGTGTCTCAATGTCTGGAGGTTTAATTCAGGAAAGTTTGGAACTGGATGGGGAGGATATCTGCTTTAATGCAGTGCTGGGGGGGGCCTGGGTTTTGTTGGGGACAGCTCGGACGCAAGACACAAACCAATAATATAACATTGGTCTTTGGGTAACCCCTCAGAACATTCCTAGAAACAAACAACATGTTATCAACCAAACGGCTAGTACTGTTGCCCTTTCATTAGCTGGTTCAAATAAGAGCACTGCTTATTCTTACATGTAAAGTGTTTGTATGAACAAGTGAGAGAAAGGTCTGGTCTCTAACATCCATGTTAACTCTCTGCACTCTTGTCAGGTTATGAGTGGATGCTCTGTGAAATATGTATTACACCCGACTGCTCCCACACCCCAATCACTAGAAATCTACATATTTGTTTCATTTCATCTGTCCGTCAGCTTTTTGCTCATGCAGTTGATGTAAAAAGTAAAGATGTGGCTGTAACATGAGCTTTAAACTTGATGTGTTAGAGTAATAAACATTATAAATCTCACTGCACCAAATGTAGTGATTTCTCCAGTTTTCTTCATTAATATAACTATTAAACTACGGTACTTAAATAAAATAAAAAAATTAAACAATTCTCAAATATATATCAAGACTAAATCTTCTCCATCCTCCATCAACAAATCAGCCAACATTTGGTGTAAAAAATGTGTGATCTTTCTAAATAAATAAATAACCCAGTTTATAAGCCAGAATGTGTGGACATGGAGAACTTCCTTTTATTTCCTCTGACAGAAGAGCCCCCGCTGTGATACTGGATGGTACTGCGGGTTTGTTCTGGCAATAAATTAAACACCGGCATATTGGGTTAAAATGATAGAAAAAAACTGCTGTAGAAATTGCAATACAATCACTATTAGCATTTACTGTTTCATGGCATGCAATCGCTGGTTTCACCTATCGCCCTTGTTCAACCACTGAGTGTATCAGAGGGGATGCCCAACTTTTTACTATTGTTAGTGATACATATCCTGGCTTTTTAATCTTGGTTCTGTATTTGGATTTCCCTGCCTGCAGAGTTCCCTTTACCTGCACTGTTTTCGATTTGGAACCTTTGTTGCCGGCTCTGACCTTTTGGATTATCTGACACTTATTTTGCCTATTCCTTTGTACCACATTACTGAAATCTCTATTAAAAGTCCTAAAGTTTATCTTTGTTGTTTGTGGCTAATCCCCCATCTGAGCATGACACGTTGGTTGCAATCCCTGTTTAATTCAATGATTAGCTCTACATTAAGGGGTGAATGTTCCCTAATCTCTGAAAAAAATGCAAAATGGAGAAAACATTTCAGTTACACATTTAATTGGAGATAATTTCACTCCCCCTGCCCTTCTTGCTTGATGTAACCTTACTTCTTGATAAATACCCTTTATATGCTTAATGCAGAATTGAATAAAATCCTGTTTAATCATTTAGACAAACACAATCTCTTATTATAGTATTTAGTAATGAATTTCTTAATTCAATGCTTCTGCTGATGTATCTTAAGAATACTAATGTTGTGCTAACTGATGATCCAATAAGTGCTTTGTCTACATCTCCTGCAGAGACAGTGAGTTTGTTCTCAACACATTAGGTTCGCCATTCAGCTGCTATTTTACCAGCAGGCCTACGGAGATAACATGGCCAGAATGGTTTGGAAGAAATGATGACATTGAATTTACACTCACATTGCAGAGTATAGACCATCCTCTGGATGGAGAACCTAATTCCAAAATAGTAACAGTTGATCATTGGTGAACCCATCCTGGGTATTTACTCCGGGTAAATATCATCAGAAATGCGGAAAAGTCTCCATTATATTGGATTATACCGATGACTATAGCTGCTCAAACTCTCAGAACAGACACATTGTGGCCATGGAGTAATATTACAGATGGATTGCATTCTTGATATTTTTTTTAGCAATTTCAGAACTGAAAGGTACATAATCAATGAAATAATGTCTGTTTGTTTAGCCATGATGAGAATGCAAAGTTCTAACAATTAAAAACTTTAATTGAGTAATAAATGTGTAGACATTCCTTCCTTTTACCCTACACATCACACATGTTACTTATAGCTCTAGGGAACTGAGGGACTAAGTATCATAGGTTCTTAAGATGAATAAATTCAAATTCTCTTGTACCGTTAGTTCTTATGACGAAGCCTTAGTGGATTTGACTGTACACTGTCTCAGATCATATTCTGCTTCATTTACAATATGATAAAGAGCTCTGTTTATTTTGGCTTTTTTCTAACCTGACACTTTTAATCATGCTAATTCACCTGAAGCATGGCAAACATCATTTTATTTATTTTAAAATATTTTGTCTGGTAATACAATCTGGGGCATCTCTGTGTCTTGTTTACAAGGGGTCCAGAAGTGGTAACATCTGCCCAATGTAAAAGCATGCCGAGAGTATGGTGATAAATTGGCTGGAGGACCCCAAAGGGGATGCAAATCCTGGGTATAACAATGTATCATCAGTGAAACATTCAGCCAACTGTTCCAGGTGCAGAGCCAGAAAGTTTAAAGGTAAAAACACTGCCACATCCTGATAAATGCAATAATGAATGAAAGAAAAGCATTCTGGATAAGGACTGCTAATATGTCCTACAACATTCAGAGAAGAGAGTGTTAATTTTAGATTGTATAGCAATCTGGAGAAATCAATAAGTCAAATAAAGAAAAATATGTAACAGAAAGTATTCAAATCATATACACTGATCAGCCATACCATTATGACCACCTGCCCAATATTGTGTAGGTCTACTTTTGCCACCAAAACAGCCCTAACCCGTGGATTGGATAGAGATCTGGGGGATTTGGAAGCCAAACCAACACCTTGAACTCCCTGTTTTCATCGAACCATTCCTGAACTATTTTTGCTTTGTGGCAGGGAATATTATCCTGAAAAGAGTCCAATGCCATCAGAGAATACCGTTTCCATGAAAGGGTGTACATGGTCTGTAACAATGCTTAGGTAGATGGTACATGTCAAAGTAACATCCACATAAATGGCAGGACCCAAGTTTTCCCAGCAAAACATTACTCAAAGCATCACACTGCCCCCGCTGGCCTGCCTCCTGTCAGCCCAAAGCATCACACTGCCTCCGCCGGCTTGTCACCTGTCAGTCCAAAGCATCACACTGCCTCCACCGGCTTGTCACCTGTCAGTGGTCATAATGTATATTTATATATATATATAATGTTATGGCTGATCAGTGTATGTATATGTATAATGTTATGGCTGATCAGTGTATGTATATGTATAATGTTATGGCTGATCAGTGTATGTATATGTATAATGTTATGGCTGATCAGTGTATGTATATATATCATGTTTTGGCTGATCAGTGTGTGTATATATATAATGTTATGGCTGTTCAGTGTGTGTATATGTATAATTTTATGGTTGATTGGTGTATATATATAATGTTATGGCTGATCAGTGTATGTATATGTATAATGTTATGGCTGATCAGTGTGTGTAGATGTATCATGTTATGGCTGATCAGTGTGTGTATATGTATAATGTTATGGCTGATCAGTGTGTGTATATATATCATGTTATGGCTGATCAGTGTGTGTATATATATCATGTTATGGCTGATCAGTGTATGTATATGTATAATGTTATGGCTGATCAGTGTATGTATATATATAATGTTATGGCTGATCAGTGTATGTATATATATAATGTTATGGCTGATCAGTGTATGTATATTTATCATGTTATGGCTGATCAGTGTATGTATATATATATAATGTTATGGCTGATCAGTGTATGTATATATATAATGTTATAGCTGATCAGTGTATGTATATATATAATGTTATGGCTGATCAGTGTGTGTATATGTATAATGTTATGGCTGATCAGTGTGTGTATATGTATAATGTTATGGCTGATCAGTGTATGTATATGTATAATGTTATGGCTGATCAGTGTATGTATATGTATAATGTTATGGCTGATCAGTGTATGTATATATATAATGTTATGGCTGATCAGTGTATGTATATATATAATGTTATGGCTGATCAGTGTATGTATATTTATCATGTTATGGCTGATCAGTGTATGTATATATATATAATGTTATGGCTGATCAGTGTATGTATATATATAATGTTATGGCTGATCAGTGTATGTATATGTATCATGTTATGGCTGATCAGTGTATGTATATATATATAATGTTATGGCTGATCAGTGTATGTATATATATAATGTTATGGCTGATCAGTGTATATATATAATGTTATGGCTGATCAGTGTATGTATATATATAATGTTATGGCTGATCAGTGTATGTATATATATATAATGTTATGGCTGATCAGTGTATGTATATATATATAATGTTATGGCTGATCAGTGTATGTATATATATAATGTTATGGCTGATCAGTGTATGTATATATATAATGTTATGGCTGATCAGTGTATGTATATGTATCATGTTATGGCTGATCAGTGTATGTATATATATATATAATGTTATGGCTGATCAGTGTATGTATATATATAATGTTATGGCTGATCAGTGTGTGTATATATATAATGTTATGGCTGATCAGTGTGTGTATATATATCATGTTATGGCTGATCAGTGTATGTATATATATATAATGTTATGGCTGATCAGTGTATGTATATATATAATGTTATGGCTGATCAGTGTATGTATATATATATATAATGTTATGGTTGATCAGTGTATGTATATGTATCATGTTATGGCTGATCAGTGTATGTATATATATATATATAATGTTATGGCTGATCAGTGTATGTATATATATAATGTTATGGCTGATCAGTGTGTGTATATATATCATGTTATGGCTGATCAGTGTGTGTATATATATCATGTTATGGCTGATCAGTGTGTATATATATATATATATGCATTAGATGCACATATGACTCACTGCAGGGGTATATAACATGTTTCTGCCCTCATCTTGCTTTGCTCTGGTCAACCAAACGTGGGCACAATGGGCCAAGGAGTCATTATTAATGCGATAAACTACTCTACCTGACTGATGGTCTGTTTTTATATCCTCTCATTATGTTCTACTAACATGTTACCGTCCTCCCCTTAATAACATTGCTACAGCTTTCCATACTACAGTGATGAGAATTCCTTACATCAGAGACTCACACCCTTGGGGCCCCTGCTAATATAGGTCAAGTCTCATGACACGGTCGAGAAGCAAGCAACCCTCCCTCCAATACAAGAGACATTTTACTTTTGCTTATTATTCTAATCTCGTTCTGGATCTCTCCATATTAAAAACAGTCATCACCAACTGGACCTTTCTCATCTTTTATTTGATGGCTTCCTGGTGTCCTCTTATTGGCCACAGTAATATTTGAATGATCCAATTAGTAGGAAATGTGGGGTATGTGCAGAACTAGCAAATCCAAAAAACACAATCTTGTACACCTCTAGGTACCAAACACAACTGCTTTCAAGTGGGGTCATATATCCAATAAGTATATACAAATAAGAGACCTAGCTCTCTTTTTAATAGTTTGGTGGACCAGATCACAGACATTTCTGGGTTCAAGTAACCCTCTAGCAATGTCAAAAACAGATTCATTTTTGGAATATTGGAATGAATATAATTCTAAAAAGAACATATAGGAATATAGACACAAGTGGACCCTAGGCACAGGGAGCACAGGACTGTCCCACCTTTCTGCCCCTGGTGGATTCTAAAAGGTAAAATATTTTTTTTACATTTTCAACATGATTCAAAGAAATGCAGAAAAGCTGCTTCACTTTCTGACCACATTTTATCCATCGTCAAAAGAAATGGGAAAAAATGAAGCAAAAAAAAATCTTAATATATTTACCCTGAATTTATTGAACTTTAAATCCATGTTGGAAGACTGGTTTATCTTTTTTGCCATTCCACAGAGCGTCCATTTCATGCACAGCACTTAATAGTCTTGGGCTCTCTGCCCTACTGACATTTTAATGGCATTTAAAGGTTAATTATAAGGGTTTTATTCTAAGTGTATCTCCTATGCCATAAGAGAAGCAGTCTGGGTATTTCATGGTATTTAAACTTCCGGTCCAGTATCCCCCTAATCCACCTCTGCTATTCAGGAACTGAGCCCCCCATTTAATATGTGAGTGAGTAAAATGACACCACTACTATTAATATGTAACACTGCTTCCTTCCCAGATATATCTATTACACAGGCAATCCCCGGATCGTCTCTGCACAGGATATCTGCCTCTCAGTACTGATTGATATCTAACCCATGTGCAACTCTTTCACAATGAGTGTTACACATCTATCTATGCTGTAACTTTGTTATTACTGGTTCATAGTGAATTACAAGCCTTGTATCTTGTGTGCTGCCAGTATAACACCCCAAACATTTATTAAATTATAAACCCAGAACACATTGAGCTTTCTCGCTTTCAAATATATCCTGATAAACTATACAGCAGAATCTTATATTATATAAACAGGCACACAGGCAAGAACATCTTACATGCAATATACAACATCAACATATCCTTTGAAAAGTAAATGACAATGTGGAGGATTTAATGCCATGACGATTACTCCCCATGTGAGGAGCTCTGTTAGAGAAGCACCAACTTGCTTTTTATAATATAGATTGTCTGTCAGATGCTGTGGAGTAATAGACCTGAGGACATGTGAAATGGAGACTCAGTATTCTGTTCTTACTACATGAATATATATCCATGTACCAGTGGAGTGTAGCATGGAATACAAACTATGACCTATGATTGTTATAACTTCTCCCAAACACATTTCCTTACCCACAATCTTGCTAGCTCAGGCACATTTTATTTGAATAATTTTATCAAAGTTAAAGTGTTTTTGAAACATGTATAATTTCAATGAGTGATTAGGAAATTGTAAAATTAATTTCTAAAAAAAATAGTAAATTTTAAAATTTGTGAAATGTTTAGTTCTGTGAAAAGGATTTTAAAATGAAAAAAAAAAAAAACTCCAAAGGTTTCAAATGGTCACAGAAAGGAAGATTTTAAGGACATTATTATTCTGGCTGTAGCTTTGTTCATTTTATTTGAAGTTTTCTTTTTCCTCTGAGATGTTCAAGGTCATCATTTTGTTATTATTTATAAATCTAATTAGCAACTTTCATTTGTTTAACACTGGTGGAAATTGTTTTAAAATAGTAAAACAAAATCAGCATTAATTTGAAGCAGAGCTGGTACACACGGGATAATAACAGCTTTCTTTCTAGAGAACATATGTCGAACAGAATTAATTCCACCTTAATGTATCAGGCAATATACATGACAATGAACATACTTCTTTGCAATAAATTTCATGCAAAGAGTTAATTTATCAATTGAAAATGCACCTATAGAACCAGAAACATTTTCTTTCCATTTAAACTATTGTTAATTAGAAATGCTCTTTAGATCAATAGGTTTATTTTACTAAATGCATGTTTACGATGATAATTAGAAGGAATCGTGACAGGTGCTTAAACACTCACACAAGACAGTCAGTGCCTGTGTTAAAGAACAAACACCCCACACACGATGAATTAGTGGCATGTGCACATACATGCACATCGCATCTCATTATGTGTGTGTGTAGACTCATGTTACATTATGCATGTTCACTCATCATACGAGAGTAACACAATCTCATGTCCTTCTCATTAGAAGAGAGAGAGGTATTCTTTCCATTTGCACTCGGAGTAGAGCCAATTTGCCTCTGGTTGCTCTGCTTAAAGGCAGGAGGAGAAATCACTATGGTAAGATTATTAACCCACTGATGCTATAATGTATAAGATATTATTATATCTCCTGAGAGCCACATGGACATTGGAGCCATGGTAGAGTAAGGTAGTTCTTAGTGTCATGGTCCATACATGGTTAAAAATGATCGTCAGTGCTTTGCTGCTCCATAAATACATGTTCTGCTGTCTGATTCTTGCAGATCCCATTTTATCCAGAATATATTCTTTGCATTTGCACTGCCCCCTCCCTCGGGAAGAGTCCCTGGCTTGGTCATACATCTCTGTCAAAATCTCTATGAATAAATTAACCTTTCTAAAGATTAGTGCACTCTCTAACACCTCAGGGTTTGGTTTTTTTTTAACTTTTTTTTCTAAACAGAACAAATTCAAAAATGTTGTGACAAAGCTCGGGAGCCTTCACTCTGTATCGTCAACAAAGTGTCATGTACTAATACAGTGAATGTGCAATTCAGCAGTAATGATTAATGGATCTCGATGGAATGTTACTCTTTCCCCACCCTGCACTCCAGTGTCCTCCACTTCTCCAGATAACTTGTTTACTTTGTTTCATTGTTGATTTTTGTGCTGGCATAACCTGAGGTGGATCTTCTGCTGGTGAGGGGGTCTGGTCAAGAATGGTTTACAGGAGTTCATAATGTTAGTTATTTCAATTGCATGGAGGGTAGTGGAGAAGACAGATAATGGCCCTTGCATCATGGGAAATACTCCCAATAATAGTGTATGTTACTAGCATGGAAGGGAGAGAGATTTGAGAGAGGCGCATGGAAGGAAGAGAGCATTAAGAGGGGGGCATGGATGGAAGAGAGCATTGAGAGAGGTGCATGGAGGGAAGAGAGCATTGAGAGAGGCGCATGGAAGGAAGAGAACATTGAGAGAGGTGCATGGAAGGAAGAGAACATTGAGAGAGGTGGATGGAAGGAAGAGAGCATTGAGAGAGGTGCATGGAAGGAAGAGAGCATTGAGAGAGGCGGATGGAAGTAAGAGAACATTGAGAGAGGCGCATGGAAGGAAGAGAACATTGAGAGAGGTGCATGGAGGGAAGATAGCATTGAGAGAGGTGCATGGAGGGAAGAGAGCATTGAGAGAGGCGGATGGAAGTAAGAGAACATTGAGAGAGGTCCATGGAAGGAAGAGAGCATTGAGAGAGGCGGATGGAAGGAAGAGAGCATTGAGAGAGGTGCATGGAAGGAAGAGAACATTGAGAGAGGTCCATGGAAGGAAGAGAGCATTGAGAGAGGCGGATGGAAGTAAGAGAGCATTGAGAGAGGCGGATGGAAGTAAGAGAACATTGAGAGAGGCGGATGGAAGTAAGAGAACATTGAAAGAGGCGGATGGAAGTAAGAGAGCATTGAGAGAGGCAGATGGAAGGAAGAGAGCATTGAGAGAGGTCCATGGAAGGAAGAGAGCATTGAGAGAGGCGCATGGAAGGAAGAGAACATTGAGAGAGGTGGATGGAAGGAAGAGAGCATTGAGAGAGGCGCATGGAAGGAAGAGAGCATTGATAGAGGTGCATGGAAGGAAGAGAGCATTGAGAGAGGTCCATGGAAGGAAGAGAGCATTGAGAGAGGCGCATGGAAGGAAGAGAACATTGAAAGAGGCGGATGGAAGTAAGAGAACATTGAGAGAGGCGGATGGAAGTAAGAGAACATTGAAAGAGGCGGATGGAAGTAAGAGAACATTGAGAGAGGTCCATGGAAGGAAGAGAGCATTGAGAGAGGCGGATGGAAGGAAGAGAACATTGACAGAGGCACATGGAAGGAAGCGAGCATTGAGAGAGGTGGATGGAAGGAAGAGAGCATTGAGAGAGGCGCATGGAAGGAAGAGAGCATTGATAGAGGTGCATGGAAGGAAGAGAGCATTGAGAGAGGTCCATGGAAGGAAGAGAGCATTGAGAGAGGCGCATGGAAGGAAGAGAGCATTGAGAGAGGCGGATGGAAGTAAGAGAGCATTGAGAGAGGCGGATGGAAGTAAGAGAACATTGAGAGAGGCGGATGGAAGTAAGAGAACATTGAAAGAGGCGGATGGAAGTAAGAGAACATTGAGAGAGGCGGATGGAAGTAAGAGAACATTGAAAGAGGCGGATGGAAGGAAGCGAGCATTGAGAGAGGCACATGGAAGGAAGAGAGCATTGAGAGAGGCGGATGGAAGTAAGAGAGCATTGAGAGAGGCGGATGGAAGTAAGAGAGCATTGAGAGAGGCGGATGGAAGTAAGAGAACATTGAGAGAGGCGGATGGAAGTAAGAGAACATTGAGAGAGGCGGATGGAAGGAAGCGAGCATTGAGAGAGGCGCATGGAAGGAAGAGAGCATTGAGAGAGGTCCATGGAAGGAAGAGAGCATTGAGAGAGGTGGATGGAAGTAAGAGAACATTGAAAGAGGTGGATGGAAGGAAGAGAGCATTGAGAGAGGCGGATGGAAGGAAGAGAACATTGACAGAGGCGGATGGAAGGAAGAGAACATTGAGAGAGGCACATGGAAGGAAGAGAACATTGAAAGAGGCGGATGGAAGTAAGAGAGCATTGAGAGAGGCACATGGAAGGAAGAGAACATTGAAAGAGGCGGATGGAAGTAAGAGAGCATTGAGAGAGGCGGATGGAAGTAAGAGAACATTGAGAGAGGCGGATGGAAGGAAGCGAGCATTGAGAGAGGCGCATGGAAGGAAGAGAGCATTGAGAGAGGTCCATGGAAGGAAGAGAGCATTGAGAGAGGTGGATGGAAGTAAGAGAACATTGAGAGAGGTCCATGGAAGGAAGAGAGCATTGAGAGAGGCGGATGGAAGGAAGAGAACATTGACAGAGGCGGATGGAAGGAAGAGAACATTGAGAGAGGCACATGGAAGGAAGAGAACATTGAAAGAGGCGGATGGAAGTAAGAGAGCATTGAGAGAGGCACATGGAAGGAAGAGAACATTGAAAGAGGCGGATGGAAGTAAGAGAGCATTGAGAGAGGTCCATGGAAGGAAGAGAACATTGAGAGAGGTGCATGGAAGGAAGAGAGCATTGAGAGAGGCACATGGAAGGAAGAGAACATTGAAAGAGGCGGATGGAAGTAAGAGAACATTGAGAGAGGCGGATGGAAGTAAGAGAACATTGAAAGAGGCGGATGGAAGTAAGAGAACATTGAGAGAGGTCCATGGAAGGAAGAGAGCATTGAGAGAGGCGGATGGAAGGAAGAGAACATTGACAGAGGCACATGGAAGGAAGAGAACATTGAAAGAGGCGGATGGAAGTAAGAGAACATTGAGAGAGGCGGATGGAAGTAAGAGAACATTGAAAGAGGCGGATGGAAGTAAGAGAACATTGAGAGAGGTCCATGGAAGGAAGAGAGCATTGAGAGAGGCGGATGGAAGTAAGAGAACATTGAGAGAGGCGGATGGAAGGAAGAGAACATTGACAGAGGCGGATGGAAGGAAGAGAACATTGAGAGAGGCGCATGGAAGGAAGAGAGCATTGAGAGAGGTCCATGGAAGGAAGAGAGCATTGAGAGAGGCGGATGGAAGTAAGAGAACATTGAGAGAGGCGGATGGAAGTATGAGAACATTGAGAGAGGCGGATGGAAGTAAGAGAACATTGAGAGAGGCGGATGGAAGGAAGAGAACATTGAAAGAGGCGCATGGAAGGAAGGTTATAGTAAGAGAGTATTTCATTTTAGCTGCATCCACTGGATTCTACTTTTACCCATTTAATGGTACTCATGTTATTGACCTCAGATGGCTGAATTAAAATTTGCAGCCGAGATTGGAAAGTTGGTGCAGTAATCTCACCAGCTGTTACCCTTCCCAATCCTCCTTCCTCTTGTAAGAATGACATCAATATTTCCTTCTCTCCAGATAGACATTTGGAAAACAAATAAACAATAACACAGAACTTTCTGATTTACTGCATTAAAACTGTAATAAGAATAATTCCTTACTAAAAAGGATTCATAAATGTAAAAAAAACACACGCTTAGAGTCTCTGGACTTTGTCCACTTGTTGTGGTAGTACTTTCCTCCCTTATCTTTTAGATTTCCTTTATATATTTAAATGTTTCTATTATAACCCCTCTGCATACCTCTCAACATTTCAAATGGCCAAAGGGGGACGCTTTTACTTTTGTAGGCATGGGTTTGGGCAGTGCATTACTGAACATTTTCAGTGGCTTCATGGCCAATTAACTATTTATATCATTATATTTGTAAGTCATTTTGAAAACTAATACTGTACTTTATTTACACAAATTAATATAAAAACACAGTTACTGCTGATTAAACACAATTTATTGTGAGTTTTGTTGGTCTGGAGTCTGTGAAATTCTGAAAAGAAGGACATTAAAAGAGGAAAGAGGGACAAGGGGATTTGGATGCAAAATAACGGACTCTAGGGAGGTTACAGAACGATTCTCACCCGGGCACTGTGGACTCAAAGCATGCCAAGCATGTGATATGTACTGCGTGTGTAATTGCATGCTGCATCACATGACCCTATAATGGGAGACATTTTTATACATTTAGAGGAATTATTTCATTGGAAGCAGTGAAGCCTGACCTCTGACCTCAGGTTTGCACACTTAGGAGCTGTCTGGGGATTATGGGAATTTTAGTTATTAACAGATGAAGTGAGGAATTTTTTATCATCAATATCCTAAAATCTTGTGAGGAGCTGGTAGACCTGATGCCCCATAGTTGTGACAATTTGGGAGACAATGACTCCCATGATAACAGTCGAACAGAGAAAAGGTAGAAAGATAAGTAGAAAATGGCTGCGGATCACAAATGTACAACCACCATCACCTTATGCATGATGTGCCTAAGAGCACTTAATCACAGGCATTAACTCCCATGATGCCAAGCCAATTCCGTGTCTCCTTCAGCCTCATTTTGCTTTGCTGAGCATTTTGGGAGTTCAGCAGCAGCTGGAGCTCTGGAAGGATAAATTCAAATGATCATCGTCTGTAGTGATATTTACTGCACGTTTTTTTCTAGCAGGAGGCAACATGCTTGGTCTTCATCACTTATAAATTCACTTGTGGCTGCAGCTGCTGTGCAAATACTTAATAGTTTAATATTTACTTGTATTTTTATGCTGACATGCCCAAAAAATACATGTGGAAATTGAGATGAATAAACACTGTCATGTTATATTTGATTGAAAATAACAGTAGTTTTATGTTTCTGCCATTACAGTTCCATGTCACACCTCTCACCGAGATCTTCTCACCTGTCCTTTCCTGCCTATATGCATGGGAATTAATGGCAAAGCTCATGGAGCACATTGGCAATCACTAGGTGGGTCTCTGTATCAGGACTGGCCTTAGGGCACAGGTTGCAACACCCAGGGGGTGCCAGAGGAGGCACCGGTCTCCTGGCACCTCCTCTGCCCCCCATGAAGCAAGTCTGTGTGAGGTGGCGATCATTCGATCATCCGATCAGCACTATCTCTAGAAGCGTGCAGACCTGAGTAATGGGGAGCTGCACACTCTCTCCCTGCCCTGCCTCTTCCGGCAGAGACGTGCGACTGTCAATCATCAAAGGGCCAATTAGAGGGGAGTAGGGGATATGAGTCATCATATCCCTGCCCCAGCCCTGATTGGGGAGAGACTGAATGGAGGAAGCAGGTCTATGCAAGAGACCAGTAACTCCCTCTACACCACAGCCAGCCCAGGAGGGTGCTCCCACACTACTAGGGTACTATTTATGGGAGGATGCCCACACTCCCCCACTTGCTATTTTTTTCTTATAATAAATTTAACAACCTTGAAAATTTGAGTGCCACAAAGAAATGTATTATTTTGATGACTGCTATTTCCCTGAAGATTGACAGAGCTAGTGTGCACCCATACCTGATATTTGGTTCTCCTCTATTACATCACAGGGCCTGTGAGTTTGTCTTTTGTTCCTTAGAAATTGATTAATCCTCAGACTGTAACACATAATGGGTGGTATGCAGCTTTTTTCACATTGTCATCAAGAAGCCTGTTTAGAATAGATTTCTCAATTGTAGTGCACAACACTGACTTTTAACATAGAGATACAACTATTCCAGTCAGCAGAAGAGCCAACTGTATCACAATGAACATAGCAACCCATGAGGAAGCACCTTCTATACTATCTGTTTATTCATAAACATCATAAGCGGGAGGATATTAAGAATGGCAAAAATATTTTCTATCTGCTGCAATACCAGTTATTACCTTAATGCCAAAGGAACTGAAAATGTTCTGTACACATTCCCTTATAGCGTTGATAACAGTTATATATACATGACATATTCTGTAAATGTGTTTCAGCAGAAAATCACCCAACATGTCTCTTCATACACATTTCTGAATTTACTGACTTGGGATTCAGACTCCCACTTTCTGTGAGCGGCCATTTCATTTCAACCGATTTATTTTCATGTAGTATTCTTAATTACTGCTTTGTTTATACAATTAAAAGCAGGGCTAACCAATGTACCCAGACACAATTTTATATATATATTTCAGAATGAAACTCTGTCAATATATAATGCCATTTACGTCACTTTGTATCTCTGCAACATGGTTATTTTTCTCAAAATGGTGAGACCTTAGGATGACATTAGGCTTATTCAATGTGTTGTGAAGGCCTTTTTTTCTAAAGAAGAACATATTTCCTTTAAAATAAATGTTCCTGACATTTCCCCAGTAAAGGCCAGATTGCTTCACGGCATGGTGAATACAGTCTGCAGTGTCAGGATTTGGCTAGCTGTCAGCAAGCCGCTGCTTTCATTTTCAATATGTTGCATTACTTGAAGCAATCTATTTGTTTTCCTCTCCTCAGTTGCAGAATGTGTAACTCCCACTAACGTGTGTTTCCATGTTTGCTGGCCACTTTGGGAAACAAGGAATGATTTATTACATTCATGTGCATTCCGTTCCCTCATCACTTCATAGATCATGGTACAGTATATTCAGTCCAATGGCACTCATTACCTTTCTGTGTGCCAGCAAATTATGAATATGTATGCCTACACATCTGTAATAACATGGACACTCCACTCTCTTTTACAATTGCCAAGGAGAGCTGTTTTTCTAAAACTTCTCCACAAGAGACATTAAAGGAAATGTTTCTGCTTCTAACTGTTCGTAGTTCTCTGTCTCATCTTTCGCTAAATGACTGGTTTCAGGCAAAGTCTGTCCAGTCCACTTGCCAAAGTGAAGTTCTACGATGTTTTGGTTGGGACAGTTTTGCGGTCGCATGGCGCTGTTCCTTTCCCCATGTAAATATGGGAAAAGATCCCATTTAAAAGTCATAAACATTTGGAATCAAATAAAGTGCTCTACCTGGCACCGGACCCCCAGCCGCATTCTTAAAATATAAAGTAAAAGGATCGAGGTTGTCTCAAGACAAAGCTACTTCATGATGATTTCCAGTCGAATATTATAAGCAACCTAGGGTTTCATGGCTCTGATTGCAAATTAGATTCACAAAGCGTCCAGCATTTATATGGGGTGGGCTGCAAATTGTCCAGGCTTGTTTGTTGGGGGGCTTGATCTTTATTTGATCTATAAGACTTTAAGCCCATGTTTAAGACCTGTTTGAGCTGGCCCCCACATCTTTTGGTTCACTAACATCTTATTATATAACCTTCTATTTGGATGTTTTGTTGGCCTTCTGTAGAAGCTGCGACATATGATGACATGTTATAATTAGAATTATTGATGGTCTGATGTAGAGCTGCCAAATAAGATGGTGCTTTATAAAGAAATATAGCTTACTAGAAATCCAGAAACATTCATAAGAATAACCCATATTCACTAAACAGTGATCTGATCATGCCAGGCATGTTATTCCAGCTTTGCTTTCAATGCATATGTTACTCTGGCCTGATCTCTGGAGATCAAATGATGACGTTTTAAACTTCAGGAATATCTTAAAGATATATTGTTAAATGTATGACATGTCAACATCACGTCATATGAAAAGTGTTACATGTTTTCTCAGTGTATTTTAACATTGTAATAAGGAGCGTCACATCAAACTGAATGTCTCGATAAGATGAATACCAAAGCAAGAAAGATGTCCCTATCCTTCCACGTGCTACAGGGAAGGAGACTCTATTTGGTTTTATTCAACTTGATTTACTTTTATAAAAAGATGTTGTATGAGTTTTATAAAAACTGGATACATTTAATTTCCATGTACAATTCATGCTGCAAAACATGGATTTAATGTATTTCTATTAACGGGAAAATCTGAAAAGGTTTTAAAACTATAAAAAAAAATCAAATGTGTAATTTTGTGTAGGAAACGGACAATAATTTAATCAGACACTAGCACAATAGAGTGTATTATTTTCAATATATTTGAATGTAGCGGTAAGCATAATCACAAATAACTTTCCATCATCTTTATTTAATATTAGCTTAGTATTTTTGACAGAAAACACATTTCTGTCCATGGATAATTTGGTTATTATTAGGGCATAAAAATAGAAATCAAGTTACAATTTAAAAAATGTTCTTTTACTTTTGCGCATCTTCATTTTATATAATCAATGTAGGCCATGTAGGCAAACGTATAAGAATATATGTAACCATGCCTCACTGATTCCACAATCAGTAGACATGTTCTGGTATCCTTAATGCACACTGTATGTGTATATCAGTGTGAATAGAATTATATACTGGATATATAATAACATCATTATAATGTTAGGATGTAACATTCTGATGAAAACTGTAAACCAGAGATTGGAATATGAATTGTAAAGGTCCTTTTCATTGAGTTTATTAGAAACGTTTTGATAACTATGTATTATTACTTTATTAATCCATTTGTTTATTACTAATTCCAACAGAAGGGCCATTGCCAATGTTAATCCATAAAATGTGCCAGTTTGATTATTATTATTATTTAAATGAATACTATAATGTGCTCTGGACGTCATTTGAATATAAATCAAGGCTCTGGCACCAAACATGGTCCACAAACATAGACTGTTTCCAGCCTGTAGAACAATATGGATCTTACCTGCCGTTCAGTTCTATGATACTATACTGTAGTATAACAGACAAGTGAATGATACACATATAATACAAGAACAACAGCTCTCCAAAAACACAAAACTGACTTTATGTTCTACACAACTAATGAAATAAAAGAAAAGGATTATTAAATATGTGGTACAAAGTAATGTTTTTGGAATCTTAGAACCTGCAGTGTATTAGGTATGGGCATGTCCAATAAAATACAATTACATTTCGCTTTATTATATATGAAATTGCTGTATGTGACACAAATGTCAGAAATGATCTGGAATGACAGAGAAAATTATTTTTTAAGTACATACGTGCTTTAAACGTGAACATGTGGTTCTTATTAGAACGATGGAAAGATGAATATTCCAGTATATTGAACAACATTTCGCATAATTCCCACCTACTGCTGGCTTTTTAAAGTGATAGACTGTTCCAGATCACAGTACATGATATCTGGCTCTGGAATAAAATCATTACCAGTAGGGGGAGTAATAAGCTCAGTAAAAGTCAGTGTACCAATGTTCAGACATCTGGAAATGTTTGATTTGATATAGTGTCGTTTTACATTGCAGAAATGAGCGTAAGTGGTTTTTTAACCCACCAAGTGAGAAATGTGATCTGGGTTTAACTACCGACCCTTTAAATGAGAACCATACTGTTATTAAACCATTATCTATAAGGGATATGGAGAGAAAATGTTTCAGGAGGAAATGTCTAAATTCTGCTCCTCTGTCTGACTCATTAAAACTGTCATGATTCTCAATTATCTTAATTAGTGTGAGTTTAGCCCACTGATAATTTTTAATTGTGGTAGTAATTAGAAAGAGGTAATTAATTGAGGGCTTAGTTTGTAAAGTAGTAACAGTTGCTAATTCTATTTTATGAGTATAATAGTTACTCCTGCACTTCATCCTTTCACATATAAAACATCCAAACAGGTGCCCTTTGGTAGCAGAGTATATATCCTGGGCCAAAGTTTTATTTTTATTTTTAATGTGAGTATTTTTCTTGCATTTGAGATCTTTGTCAGACTATTTCATGATAATAATGAATAAAATGTCACCCACTCCAGATGATCCCTGTTCTGTTGACAATGTCAATAGTATAGGTGATGGGATTCACCAATCTAGCAAAGAGGATCAATGGACCTTATGGATAGTATATAGCCTTGATGTGTAAAATGGCCAGCCTGCTCAGCTAAGAGCTCCTTGATTGTTCAGTCTCACTGTGCCCCACGTAATGGCCAATGCCTCTGGCCTCACTGCAGGTCTGCCGGGGTCTTGTAGAAGCCGGATGCATGATTTGTTCCAGATGTGTGCTGGTCACCAGGCTGAATCAACAGGCAGTTAAATCAGAGGCCAAAACAGGTAAAATATGAAACTGGTCTAAAGCAGGTGTTAAAGGACAACTGTCGGCAAAAAATGAATTTCTGATTAATTGAAAGATTGCATTAAGTATAAACATTTTAAATAGAAATGATTTAATGAAATAACATCAGTAAAATAACTTATTGAACCCTCTTTCCTTGTTTAGCTCAATCAGGGGGCAGACTTCATCTTGGGAGAGATGAATCTGATCTTCCATTGTCAGACCCAACAGTTTAAACAACATGGCCACGCTGGATAGTGCTTTACTAGCACAACATTGTAGGCATATTGAAAAAAGCAGGTCAAGTTAGATACCAAGGAAGGATTTGTATGTTTTTATTATAATATTTAATAACTCTGGAGAAAAGTGTTCAGCGTGTAAGAAAATGCAATGCCATCTGTTGACTAAAGTTAGAAACATAGAATGTGTCTGCAGAAAAGAACCATTCAGTCCATCTAGTCTGCCCAATTTTGAAAATACTCAAGTTTAAGTTTGAAAAAAGATGGTTGATTTGGATTTTACATCTCAACCACCTTGAGTTATTCACTAAACAAATCTCAACATCCATCGTGACCTCAACCCAACTCCTCTCACGAAAGTACAACTCAACTTCCCACATCGACTTCCCATAAAATGCAAAGAAAACTGGTATGCACTAAAAGTGAGGGGTTTGTAGTCAAGATAATCGTGGATCAATGAATCCCAGAATGACTCTTTGTGGCTAATCATAATTTCAAACTGCTCTTTATTAAAAAAACTGTCAGCAATGACCTTTTTGCTAGCAGTGATGTGAATTCATTATATATCCCACTTAGGGTGTGACATTTGTGCTTGTTCTATTTGATGTTCTAGAGCTGAAATGACTTCTCCCTTATAATATGTTCCCCACATATCTTTCTGAACAGGCAGATTTGTTATTGGGTTTTCTCAGTCATCTGATTGGGGGAAACTTGGTGATTTATGGGATTTTGTGAAACACAAGGTGAGTTTTTTGGAAGCAGGACAATAACTAGAGCAGAGGTAGGTACCAGCATTGTGGGGTCTGTGAGGTGCTCCATGATGCTCTATGGACCTTCACTGACCTTGCCACTCACACTTTGCCCATCCATGGTGTAGAGTCAGCATGGAGGACTGATGTGAAAAGTCTGGCCCTATTGCAAATGTTTAAGTGGATTGTTTTACATTTCTAAGGATTATACCTGTGGGAAGGCTGCATGTTTCACCAGCAGGTATTTTACTAAACATCTATTTCCCAATTCTCTTTTAGATTGGATAATGTGCATTCTGTTCATGGATCTGCTAGAGTCAGATTATTAGGGTGAGAGAGCTAAGCAAACCACAGTCACAAACAAAACTGACTTTAGCAAACACATGTTTAAAGCTAATCCCCTTAATGTAAAAATATGTAATCATTTTGTGAGTAACGTTTAACATGAAAACTTTCTATGGATTTTGTCAGACTGCTAGTGCTGTACAATGGTCCTTAAAGGGAAGCTGTCATTATAAGAATCTCTCGCTACCTTTAAACACAGACTGATACAGAGTCACACTGCTTCATCCAATTATTGTCTTTAAACCAAATAATGCTGTGTATAGCTTTATTATTTTGTTTACCCTTTTAACTCTCTCTTTAACATCTTATTTTAAGGTCTGTACTGTCAGAAATTAAATCTGTCTATGACATCCACTCAGAGGCGGCTCTCTAATTAGGCGAGTTAGGCAGCCGCCTAAGGCCTCGCACTCACGGGGGCCTCACGGCTGCCTAACTCACCTTATTGCCTTTGATGTAACAGGGAGCTTAACAATGCCGTTAAGCTCACTGTTACACTAACCTAGGACGTTTCCTCCGTGCATCTTCCCTCCTGCACGGAGGAAGGAAGCTCCGATCGCTTTTTTTTTTTAAACTTTATTGAACCTGCCGCGGCCGGCATTTTGAATGGCTAAATCACAGTGCATCCGGTGCTGTGAGGAAGAACAAAGTGCCAATCTTCTAGCACAACGTGGTCTGTGAGACCACTTTCAACATTGAGCACCTTTCCTTCTGGCTGAGTGTTTCTGTTAGTGTGTGATTGTGTGCTGACTGAGTGTGTCTGTGAGTCAGTGTGTGCTGACTGAGTGTGTCTGTGAGTCAGTGTGTGCTGGCTGAGTGTATCTGTGAGTGTGTGCTGGCTGAGTGTGATTGTGTGCTGACTGAGTGTGTCTGTGAGTCAGTGTGTGCTGGCTGAGTGTATCTGTGAGTGTGTGCTGGCTGAGTGTGATTGTGTGCTGACTGAGTGTGTCTGTGAGTCAGTGTGTGCTCACTGAGTGTGTCTATGAATGACTGTGTGATATGTGTTAGTGTTCACATTTAGGATACAGCAATAACAATGTGAGTTAGTCAGCCGCACACAATTTTATCTATACCAAATGTTTATAGATGTTTGTAGAATAATTATGATACAAATACAATTCTAGGAGCTGTTCATTTCTAGAAGCTGGGATTTGAGTCTGATCTTGAAATATGCTATTTCTACAGTTCATTTTTATTATCACTTGCATATATTTTATTTAATAATGTGTGTCCGTGAGGGCCTCATGTTCGACTTTCGCCTAAGGCCTCACAAAGTCTAGAGCCGCCTCTGCATCCACTTCCTGTAGCTGCATGAAAGGTTGATTACCCCACTGACTGGATCCCTGTGATCTATACCATTATTGATTGACTTTGAATAAGAAACTATACTTTACAAAATGTAAAGCAGCATTTACAGAGTGAGCGCTGTATATATATATATATATATATATATAGTTACAAATATACCAACATTAGACAAAATTTAGCTTATAAAATATGAATTAAAAACTCTTTATTAATGATTTCTGTATGGTTTTATACTGTGCCGGGAGACATTGGTATTAATTATGTTACGGACATACTTCTCTTCTCACCGTTTTTACTTTTTTGTCTAACATAAGCAGTGGCAGTAGGCAGATAGTAACCTCTCAGTTGGAGGTCTAGCCATGTTATCCAGTGAAGTAGAGGGTCCAAACCATATGTGATCCACTCAATATGCCAATAAACTCTGTCAATCATAATCTCATAGAATGAGCACTGAAATGATCTAGTGCCGGTAGATAGAACTAGCTACTTATAAAATAAAATATCTACTGTTTATCTAAATTCCTCAAATCTATTCAATAGCCAATCTGTGTCTCAACAACATCTGATATAAATAGGGGGTCTAATCAGAGAACTGAGCTAATTTAAAAATCTGGTTAAAAATCAGGGTTAAATACTAAGTTAGAGAATTATTTTGACCCTCTTCTGTCATGTGTTTTACATTGTGAGGGGTTTATCTGTCATTGTATATTTTTTACATGTCTTTATAACCAGTCACTATGGATATATTTAAATCTGCATACAGCACCCAATTCCCCTTTTTACCTGGCTTTCTCTGTTTCGGTGATGTTTTGGTGCTTTGATGCACGCTACTAAAAGGTCTCTCATACCGCTAATAAAAAGGGTACTGTATATTTAAATGGAGGACAAACCTATGAACTTATTTCAAAATTATCTATTAAGTGCTATTCATTTATGCAAAAAACTAGTTTGTTTGTTTTTTAAAGAATGAAGTATTAATTTGAGATTCCACCTTAGATTTGTGTTATTAATTACTAGATTATTAAATCGTGCTTCCTAATTTAAGGAATGAAGGTATTACACAGAGAACAAAGATTCCACCTGGACATCTGATCAGAAACATGTTAATGATTATAATGGCCTCCAGTCAGCCAATCAGCCAATAACCTCTAAACTGCGTGAATGTGTCTTTAATGGTTCAGACGCCTTTGGTTGTTTAAATTAGTTCATGGGAGATGATTCTGGTCTAATCTGGATGGGGAGGAGTTGACGGTATCCTACTAATCACTTGCCTAATGGCTTAATGGCTTCTGGTCACTCTTTCTGCAGAGAGTTACAGGGAATTCTGTGAACAATGTTTTATCTAATGAATATGTATAGGGTTTGTCCTCTTCTTCATTAGTGATACACTGGTTATTTCTGGAATACGGAGGTTTGATTTTGATTTTCTGAGCCTGCAGTGTGAGCGTTTGGAAGTAAAGGTGGGTGATAAAGAAACAAATGGCATAAAGTTGACCGTCAGTAACATGAACAACTTTATCACTATAGTGTCACTTTATCTGTAGTGATTACAAAATGCCCAACACCATATTCAAGTGTTTAGTCATAGAAAATGAGAAGCCATGTGATGTGTTAACAAGAGTTAAAACGCCAGCTCTTCTAGATAAACACAGTGATAATCGTGATTGATTCGCAGTATGTGCCGTCCATAGAAAACATCTACTAATGGCATAAATAAACTGCGTGAAGTGGCCCCATCCACAAATGTCTTTGTTTTTCCGGGTTATTGTGTGTTTGGGTCTGGATCGCCCAGCGTTGAGTCAGTGAGAATGAATACATAGTCTGTCAGCCATTGAAGCCAAAAGTTATAGAATTATTTTTTATTTATCCAGAGTTATATACACAGGTTTAAGCAAACAACACTGGATCAATGCTGTACATGTAACACGGATAAGGGGGATTACATATATGGTGGGCATGCCCAAAGGTAAGAGACTATTGGTAAGGTAAGACAGACAACACTTAAAATGAATTGGTTATTCAGTAATATCATTATCTCCAGAACTTGTTTTTTCAAATTGTAGAGCCTCCTTAAGTAAACATCTCATTATTGGTGCTGAGGACCAAAAATAACATTTGACATATTATAATATTAGGACAGCTGACTTTAACAGAGTTAGGAGGGAACCATGGGTGATGTGTCTCAAATTGTCCACTTTCAAAATTGTATTCACTGAAACAAGAAGAGCGGACACCGGGCGGGTAAACATATAGAGAATACTGATAATGTAAATACTGGTGTTATGAAGGGGATACCGGTACCACAAATTAGCTCTCTTGGTTTAAAAGATCAATGTGGACTTGTCTCAGCAAAGTGAGATGTTGTTCATGGTTCATTACACTTTAATATTGTATGTTTTGGTACATATTGATGCCTTTAGTTATTTTTATTTGTTTGGTTTGTTTTATACATTTGCTTTGCTTTGTGATATCGGTTGGTTTTATTTATTGCTTTTGTTTTGTTTATTAATTTTGCCTTCGCTTTATTTATTATATGTATAAAACATTTTGCTTCTTTTCTTTTCTGTTTCAAGTGTTTTGCTAGAAATGAACATAAAGAATATAAAAACATTTTCGAGAATGAAAATTAAAGTATTACTAAAACCCATAACAATTCTTACTAACTGATAACTCCTGTGTTATGTCTCACTGTGTATTGCACAGTGCTGCTGTGGCAGGTAGCCTAACTAAATGATTTCCACCGGGGAGTGCAGGGTCTAACTGAGTTCTTTTGACTTCACACCTGGAGTTTAAGGATTTTATTCACACATTTTAGAGCTTTGCTGTGAAAATGTTCTGGACGGGTGGTTTGTTTTATTACAAATCAATACTTATTGTCTGTCTTCACTTTGAAAACTCCATGACCAGTTTAGTGCAGGATGTTGGAATATATAGTCTTAATAATTCATGACCTGGTATTCCTCGAAGGTAGCGTGATGCTTCCAGGTTGCGGATTTTGGCTGAAGAACGTGTCTGTTTTGGTTTCCTTTGAGAACATGCATTAGACGAGATGAAGTGTTATCTTGAAAAATAATTCCCTACCAAGGCTCGATACTCAGTGTCATTCAGTATATATCTGCAGTGTATACAGAATACACTGCCACAAACAAAGCTCTGCCATTTATTCCCAGGCTCCATTTTCATAGTATCTGTTAACATCACGTTCTGACTTCCTCCTGCACAGAGCCGCAGTGAGGTGTAGCCACGAGCTCTGGCATTCATTACAGACCAACGTTGGGATAAGATCAGAAAATTTAACCCATGCCTGTGAAAAGATCCTATCAGCATTCAACAATGTTTCAAGCTTATTTCCGAATTTGCAGCTCTTCAGAGGGTTTCTATATGTTCCAGCTGTACGGGATGATGTTAATAATGGCCTCCAATTTGCCCCAAGGACAGCAGACTGAGGGGAAAATGGGAAAAAATTATATTTTACTGATATAGTAGTGGATATGTGTCCCATACTTCCAATGGAAGTGGTAATTACTAACTCTGTAAAAGAACTTAGGAACAAGTAAATGCAATATGAAGGAGAAGAGGTGGCACTTCTTTGTCTTTCTGTGGAAAATTTGGATTTATAGTTATTAATAGCTCAAATGGGATTGACATTTTGACTAATTTAACTCATTTTATAATGAATTTCCCTTCTAGTCACTTATCCTTTACACATTAAAGGGAATGTCTGGTGCCCAAAATATATCTTCCAACTATTAATGCATATAATTATGGGCTTTGAAATTACTTAAAAATGCATATTTTACATTTTGCATTGCTTCAAATATTAAATACTTACAGCTAGATGAAATTGTGAAATTACAGTACTTTGCAATAAACCAGGACTGCCCACACTAGCTGAGTATAAGTAATTTCCTGAATTGAATTTGAAATGAATGGAATTTCCTGTCCCTCTAGTGATGTCATCAAACAATGTGTTGCACTGTTAAGAGATCATACTGTGTTCAAGCACAGGGTTACTCAGTGTCCACACAATGTACTCAATTCAAAGAGCACAAGAAGTAACTAAATAAAAAAAAACGTTACATATTCAGTGTATATATAATCAGTGCTGCTGCACCTGCAGTAAACATGCAGAGTAATCACTGGGGAAGGTTAGAGTCAAATATTACAAATGTGATTTATGCAGAATGCCTGCATCAAATCACACTGGAAAAAATCCTGTGCACTATACAAGCAGTAATATTCATCTTGCACCAAAGTGAGTTTGGGGACAAGACTTTCCCTTTAAGATTTAGCAATAAAATATTTAGCAATTTCCTGCAGGCATCATGTAAATTATAGTGTCCTGCGGCCTCCCTGGATGAGTGTGATGAGAGTTACATTCCACAAATGGCTGGGATATAGTCAGACAGTTGGTGATGCAGGGTTGGGCACAGTGCTCTGGAACATGCAAGCCCTATCAACGGCTGGCTGATTGTAATGGCCATGGCTCACTATCAATATTTAGGCCAGGGCTAGCTAACAGGGTACTCTGCAGCTGTTGTGAAACCACAAGTCCTATGATCCATAGACATGGATTGGTTTGTAGAGCATTGTGGGTGTTGTAGTTTTCACAACACCTGGAAATCAGAGGTGTACTTGTTTGTCAATCAGGAATGGTAATCGTTTTATTAGGTTCCCCTGTTTCTTTTTTTTTTATTTAACTCAATACATAAAGCAAAGAGACATTGCTATTAGTTATAAAGTAATGACATAATTAAGATGAAGTCACTTTGTTTGACATAAATACAGGATTCATTTCAAATAAAAGGTTTACCCCCTAATGATTAAAGTATAGGGAATACTCCCAGCCGTGTGGCATGTGATAACAGACCCTGTGCCTTTAACAGGCCACTCAGTGCTAGCTCCACACTAGATGTCTCCTGTGTGACCGTCATTAATCTGATAGCACTGCCTCTGGCACATTTTTCCCAGTCTATTTTATGGACCCTGCTTCCTGTGCTCAGACGGCATGTTGCTTTCCTCCTCATCAGCTTTGTTTAATTATCAAAATATTTGATGCAGAAAATTGCCATTAGTGTTGTGTGTATGTTGGCCTCCTGTTCTTTCTCCTTCTTGCTACTTGGTGACATTGAGGTCACTGTGTAGGTTGTAAAGTTGCACAGTTACCTGTTTGTCTCTAACCTGTCTTCCTACAAGTGAGGAATTGGAAAATATCACCAGGTTTGACAGTCTATTATTCATAGTAAAATTCCAAAATAACAGCACCCACATTAAAAGGATTTATACAGAATTAATTAAACCCATTACTTGATTCCAACCAGCAGAATTAAATGTAAGATATTATAACAGTTCACTCTGATTCTCTAGAGATAGAAATAACCTTTATCACCTTTACAATACAGGGATAATTAGTTACCATGATTCTGTGAATGTAGAGTTTAAAATGAACTACAGGGAGTGCAGAATTATTAGGCAAGTTGTATTTTTGAGGATTAATTTTATTATTGAACAACAACCATGTTCTCAATGAACCCAAAAAACTCATTAATATCAAAGCTGAATATTTTTGGAAGTAGTTTTTAGTTTGTTTTTAGTTTTAGCTATTTTAGGGGGATATCTGTGTGTGCAGGTGACTATTACTGTGCATAATTATTAGGCAACTTAACAAAAAACAAATATATACCCATTTCAATTATTTATTTTTACCAGTGAAACCAATATAACATCTCAACATTCACAAATATACATTTCTGACATTCAAAAACAAAACAAAAACAAATCAGTGACCAATATAGCCACCTTTCTTTGCAAGGACACTCAAAAGCCTGCCATCCATGGATTCTGTCAGTGTTTTGATCTGTTCACCATCAACATTGCGTGCAGCAGCAACCACAGCCTCCCAGACACTGTTCAGAGAGGTGTACTGTTTTCCCTCCTTGTAAATCTCACATTTGATGATGGACCACAGGTTCTCAATGGGGTTCAGATCAGGTGAACAAGGAGGCCATGTCATTAGATTTTCTTCTTTTATACCCTTTCTTGCCAGCCACGCTGTGGAGTACTTGGACGCGTGTGATGGAGCATTGTCCTGCATGAAAATCATGTTTTTCTTGAAGGATGCAGACTTCTTCCTGTACCACTGCTTGAAGAAGGTGTCTTCCAGGAACTGGCAGTAGGACTGGGAGTTGAGCTTGACTCCATCCTCAACCTGAAAAGGCCCCACCAGCTCATCTTTGATGATACCAGCCCAAACCAGTACTCCACCTCCACCTTGCTGGCGTCTGAGTCGGACTGGAGCTCTCTGCCCTTTACCAATCCAGCCACGGGCCCATCCATCTGGCCCATCAAGACTCACTCTCATTTCATCAGTCCATAAAACCTTAGAAAAATCAGTCTTGAGATATTTCTTGGCCCAGTCTTGACGTTTCAGCTTGTGTGTCTTGTTCAGTGGTGGTCGTCTTTCAGCCTTTCTTACCTTGGCCATGTCTCTGAGTATTGCACACCTTGCGCTTTTGGGCACTCCAGTGATGTTGCAGCTCTGAAATATGGCCAAACTGGTGGCAAGTGGCATCGTGGCAGCTGCACGCTTAACTTTTCTCAGTTCATGGGCAGTTATTTTGCGCCTTGGTTTTTCCACACGCTTCTTGCGACCCTGTTGACTATTTTGAATGAAACGCTTGATTGTTCGATGATCACGCTTCAGAAGCTTTGCAATTTTAAGAGTGCTGCATCCCTCTGCAAGATATCTCACTATTTTTGACTTTTCTGAGCCTGTCAAGTCCTTCTTTTGACCCATTTTGCCAAAGGAAAGGAAGTTGCCTAATAATTATGCACACCTGATATAGGGTGTTGATGTCATTAGACCACACCCCTTCTCATTACAGAGATGCACATCACCTAATATGCTTAATTGGTAGTAGGCTTTGGAGTAAGACAACATGCAGAAAGAGGATGATGTGGTCAAAATACTCATTTGCCTAATAATTCTGCACTCCCTGTATACCTTGAATTCGTAGAATAATAAAGGGTCTCACCAAGACAGCCCGCTCTGACCAGAATGGGGTTCAGATCTGACAAGGAAGCCGAATTTCAGAAATCTCAGAAATTTGTCTTCTCAACATCCTGAAATGCTGGTCAGAATCACCTGTTTTTATTTGAGTGCCTGGCTCTGTATATTCTTTATTGATTACATCATTATTGTGCAGATCTGAGATATTTTTGCTACAGGATCACCTGTTTTGGTCAATTTTGGACACTGAAACATTAGATTCAGTAGATTTTTGGTTACCCTCCAACAAATTCACACATATAAATTCTCCAGATTATATTTGGAGAATTTAATAGAATTATATTAATGTTATATATTATAATAGTGTATTTAAATTAATATACGCATATTTATTTTGAAATATATATTTTTAAATAAATATGTATTGATATTTTTATATTATTTTATGCCAATTTACTTTACTTTTATATATTTAATTAATATATAATTTTTTTTAATTATTATTTTTAATGATTTTTATTGTACTACAATTTTGTCTGTTTCTTCTATTTCGTCTATAGATAACGTCTTCTGATTGACATTTACTGGACAAATTAGATCTATGTTCATAATAGCTCAGGTCCTCCCGTAATGGCCCCTAAATCATCTAAAGTCCTCCCCATAGAAGTTGATGCAGGAGGACCGAGGCTACCCTTTTGTTTTGGTGCATTTTACCTGATTTTAGGATCTCCTATGATGTCAGACATATTTGGATCACATTGGGCTTGATTACCTTGAAATTCAGGTATTTTTCTGCCACTGATGTGATCAGAGACCAACGCATATTGACTCAACTCTTGTGTAAAAGTAAAGCTTTAATGTAATGTGGTGTCCATGTTTTTCACTATTTTGATTTTCGTTTTCGTTTTCAGAGTGGTCTCTCCCCTGTGCATTATTTATTGCTGGGGGCAAGTAAATACTTGCTTATAAGAATTGCTGCTGTATAAACACTTTATTTACCATTTTGGGTATGATTAATTCACTTTCCTGATATTGATTATTATTCCGCTTTGGTGTTATTTATTATTAATGCTGGGTACATATATAATTCTACATATCAACAAATTAATTATAGTATTTTTGCATCTTAATTTAAGCAGAATAAGAGCAATGCATTATGGGTAATATAACATGTCTGTTACAAGACTCCTCGTGCACAGAAATACAGCAAATAACAAACCATGTCAGGGTAACGTACAGAGATATAGCATACCCCCAAACTTCTACCTGCGGCAAATCAGGACACCGGGGGGCGGAGCTTGGGAGGTTGAGCGTCAGAGATAACACTCATGTGTAGTGTCACTGGGCATACACACAAATCTGCACATGCGCAGTGTACATTATCCGGTGTCTGGGACACAGTATTTCTATCTCGCCAAGCTTTCGCGATGTCTTGTTTAAAGCAGAACCATTATAAGGAGTCGATAAAGCATTGTACATTTCTTCACCATTTTAATTTGAATGAATATTCGTGTTTAAGAGGTCACTGGGACGGTGAGAATAAAAGAGTTAAAGCCGTCCCCCTATTAAGGTGCCTGGAGCAGGAGGTATATGGTCAGGAGTAAGGCTGTTTGGCTGTCAGGGCCCTGATTCTGTGACACATTTCATTATTACAGCTTCAAGGAGTCACCAGCTGACCCAGCCTGCAAAACCCTCGCAGAGACAAAAAAATAAAAACAAATACTTTAAAATAACGTCTACCATTTCCATTGACAGACCAATCACATTATCGACAAACCTTCCTTTCTCCATCATTAGCGGTGGATTAATTTTTTATGTAGTAATTTTCTCGTCTTCGCAAGTTGGTCAGTATTTATGTGATAGACTGCAGAGATCTGACTGAGGACCATTCTTCTTACTGGTTGCTCCTGTAGCATTAATATTTTTACCCTAATGGGTGAAGGCCATTTTGTCTTTACACATAAGATATGTTATCTGTCATGTTGTATCTACATTTCGCACCAGTCATGTATGTTTATACATGGTGACATTTCATTAATTATATTTCAGAAATTCTCTTTAATACAATAGTGCAGGTTCCGATACAGCGTATACTGAATGATAGTCAAGATAACAGCTGCTACAATAAAATACAGAAATCATTTCTACAGTCATCAAATCTTAGAAAATAAATGAACAGTTGTAGCTATGGATTGAAAATCAGCAATTGTTCATCTTGGACCACCATTCACATCCACTATTCCTGAAGACACCTTTGGAAGTTCATCTCTGTACGGCGAGGGGGAAAGTCTGACCCAGACTTGCTGCTGATTATGCATCTTCGGATCTAATGCATCCAAAGAAAGCAAGAAGCTAGATATTAAAGTACAGATATTAACCATTAGGGTTAAGTGAGGAGCTGATCTGGATGATTCTCATGATACCTGATGATTCTCTATTAACAGTTTGTCTACTTTTCCCAGCAAACAAGTTATTGTGTCGTTATGTTGGGCCTGTACATAGCGTGGAGCCCTGATCATTAGCAGCACAGTATCATTTTTGACACAGATATAGCTTATGATTTCATTTATAGAAAGTGATGGTACAATACTTACTTTTACACATCAAAACATTTGAATATTTTGTTTTTTGGTACAAAAAATGAACATCATATTTGGGGAAATCTTGGAATGTAAGATAGATACCCAACTCCAGCAATGTTAAATTAAAGTATAATAAAATTATAAATATGTCAGATCCCCAAAGCAGGTGCAAGTGTTACAAGACTTTTATTGCATTGATTTCCATTGTCAGTGGTTATATTCCTGAATAAGACACATCTCTACCTCTATCGGCACGCCAGGTATGGTCTATATACCATTGAGTATTGTGCACAGATTTCTGAAGAGTTGGCTGCGATCAGGGTTTGAGCTATTCTGACCATTAAGACTTGCTGTTGGACTTTAGTCGAGAGCTCAGCCATTTGACTCTTGTTTGGGTCTTTTCTTTCCAGGTCATTCTCTTGTGCCAAGCACTGAAAGATTTACTCTGGCTATTGACATGGTATGGAGAGTATATGAATGAATATCTGCCGTCCAGATATACAGGATCTATGAATGTTCTGCTAAAATGAAGAATAATATAGAAAACAGGAAGGTTTATTCGGATATTGCATTGGGAGATGGAGGAGAATCAGGGGCAGAGAGCAGCTAATCACAGACAACTATTCCCCCAGAAATAACCCCTAGAACATATTAATGAAATTTCAGGAGTTATCAGGGTGTGAGAGGGGAGAAGTGGGTTTTAATGATGATACCTTCTGTGTGAGCCGGGCTCTCTACCTCATGTATCAGTCTGTCTGTGTGAGCAGGGCTCTCTACCTCATGTATCAGTCTGTCTGTGTGAGCAGGGCTCTCTACCTCATGTATCAGTCTGTCTGTGTGAGCCGGGCTCTCTGCCTCATGTATCAGTCTGTCTGTGTGAGCCGGGCTCTCTACCTCATGTATCAGTCTGTCTGTGTGAGCCGGGCTCTCTACCTCATGTATCAGACTGTCTGTGTGAGCCGGGCTCTCTACCTCATGTATCAGTCTGTCTGTGTGAGCAGGGCTCTCTACCTCATGTATCAGTCTGTCTGTGTGAGCAGGGCTCTCTACCTCATGTATCAGTGTGTCTGTGTGAGCCGGGCTCTCTGCCTCATGTATCAGTCTGTCTGTGTGAGCCGGGCTCTCTACCTCATGTATCAGTCTGTGTCTGTGAGCAGGGCTCTCTACCTCATGTATCAGTCTGTCTGTGTGAGCAGAGCTCTCTACCTCATGTATCAGTCTGTGTCTGTGAGCCGTGCTCTCTACCTCATGTATCAGTCTGTCTGTGTGAGCCGGGCTCTCTACCTCATGTATCAGTCTGTCTGTGTGAGCCGGGCTCTCTACCTCATGTATCAGTCTGTGTCTGTGAGCAGGGCTCTCTACCTCATGTATCAGTCTGTCTGTGTGAGCAGAGCTCTCTACCTCATGTATCAGTCTGTCTGTGTGAGCCGGGCTCTCTACCTCATGTATCAGTCTGTCTGTGTGAGCCGGGCTCTCTACCTCATGTATCAGTCTGTCTGTGTGAGCCGGGCTCTCTACCTCATGTATCAGTCTGTCTGTGTGAGCCGGGCTCTCTACCTCATGTATCAGACTGTCTGTGTGAGCAGGGCTCTCTACCTCATGTATCAGTCTGTCTGTGTGAGCAGGGCTCTCTACCTCATGTATCAGTCTGTCTGTGTGAGCCGGGCTCTCTACCTCATGTATCAGTCTGTCTGTGTGAGCCGGGCTCTCTATCACATGTATCAGTCTGTCTGTGTGAGTAGGGCTCTCTACCTCATGTATCAGTCTGTCTGTGTGAGCCGGGCTCTCTATCACATGTATCAGTCTGTCTGTGTGAGCAGGGCTCTCTACCTCATGTATCAGTCTGTCTGTGTGAGCCGGGCTCTCTATCACATGTATCAGTCTGTCTGTGTGAGCCGGGCTCTCTACCTCATGTATCAGTCTGTCTGCGTGAGCCGGGCTCTCTACCTCATGTATCAGTCTGTCTGTGTGAGCCGGGCTCTCTACCTCATGTATCAGTCTATGTCTGTGAGCAGGGCTCTCTACCTCATGTATCAGTCTGTCTGTGTGAGCCGGGCTCTCTACCTCATGTATCAGTCTGTCTGTGTGAGCCGGGCTCTCTACCTCATGTATCAGTCTGTCTGTGTGAGCCGGGCTCTCTACCTCATGTATCAGTCTATGTCTGTGAGCAGGGCTCTCTACCTCATGTATCAGTCTGTCTGTGTGAGCCGGGCTCTCTACCTCATGTATCAGTCTGTCTGTGTGAGCCGGGCTCTCTACCTCATGTATCAGTCTGTCTGTGTGAGCCGGGCTCTCTACCTCATGTATCAGTCTGTCTGTGTGAGCCGGGCTCTCTACCTCATGTATCAGTCTATGTCTGTGAGCAGGGCTCTCTACCTCATGTATCAGTCTGTCTGTGTGAGCCGGGCTCTCTACCTCATGTATCAGTCTGTCTGTGTGAGCCGGGCTCTCTACCTCATGTATCAGTCTGTCTGTGTGAGCCGGGCTCTCTACCTCATGTATCAGTCTATGTCTGTGAGCAGGGCTCTCTACCTCATGTATCAGTCTGTCTGTGTGAGCCGGGCTCTCTACCTCATGTATCAGTCTGTCTGTGTGAGCCGGGCTCTCTACCTCATGTATCAGTCTGTCTGTGTGAGCCGGGCTCTCTACCTCATGTATCAGTCTGTCTGTGTGAGCCGGGCTCTCTACCTCATGTATCAGTCTGTCTGTGTGAGCAGGGCTCTCTACCTCATGAATCAGTCTGTCTGTGTGAGCAGGGCTCTCTACCTCATGTATCAGTCTGTCTGTGTGAGCCGGGCTCTCTACCTCATGTATCAGTCTGTCTGTGTGAGCCGGGCTCTCTACCTCATGTATCAGTCTGTCTGTGTGAGCCGGGCTCTCTACCTCATGTATCAGTCTGTGTCTGTGAGCAGGGCTCTCTACTTTATGTATCAGTCTGTCTGTGTGAGCCGGGCTCTCTACCTCATGTATCAGTCTATGTCTGTGAGCAGGGCTCTCTACTTTATGTATCAGTCTGTCTGTGTGAGCCGGGCTCTCTACCTCATGTATCAGTCTGTCTGTGTGAGCCGCGCTCTCTACCTCATGTATCAGTCTGTCTGTGTGAGCCGGGCTCTCTACCTCATGTATCAGTCTGTCTGTGTGAGCCGGGCTCTCTACCTCATGTATCAGTCTGTCTGTGTGAGCAGGGCTCTCTACCTCATGTATCAGTCTGTCTGTGTGAGCCGGGCTCTCTACCTCATGTATCAGTCTGTCTGTGTGAGCCGGGCTCTCTACCTCATGTATCAGTCTGTCTGTGTGAGCCGGGCTCTCTACCTCATGTATCAGTCTGTCTGTGTGAGCCGGGCTCTCTACCTCATGTATCAGTCTGTCTGTGTGAGCCGTGCTCTCTACCTCATGTATCAGTCTGTCTGTGTGAGCCGGGCTCTCTACCTCATGTATCAGTCTGTCTGTGTGAGCCGGGCTCTCTACCTCATGTATCAGTCTATGTCTGTGAGCAGGGCTCTCTACCTCATGTATCAGTCTGTCTGTGTGAGCCGGGCTCTCTACCTCATGTATCAGTCTATGTCTGTGAGAAGGGCTCTCTACCTCATGTATCAGTCTGTCTGTGTGAGCCGGGCTCTCTACCTCATGTATCAGTCTGTGTCTGTGAGCAGGGCTCTCTACCTCATGTATCAGTCTGTCTGTGTGAGCAGGGCTCTCTATCACATGTATCAGTCTGTCTCTGTTCATATAACGCAGTCTGTAATTCCCTTTTATCTAGATTGTAAGCTCTGTGAGCAGGGCTCTCTACCTCATGTATCAGTCTGTATCTGTTCATGTAACGCAGTCTGTAATTCCCTTTTATCTAGTTTGTAAGCTCTGTGAGCAAGGCTCTCTACCTCATGTATCAGTCTGTCTCTGTTCATATAACGCAGTCTGTAATTCCCTTTCATCTAGATTGTAAGCTCTGTGAGCAAGGCTCTCTACCTCATGTTTCAGTCTGTCTCTGTTCATATAACGCAGTCTTTAATTCCCTTTTATCTAGATTGTAAGCTCTGTGAGCAAGGCTCTCTACCTCATGTATCAGTCTGTCTCTGTTCATATAACGCAGTCTTTAATTCCCTTTTATCTAGATTGTAAGCTCTGTGAGCAAGGCTCTATACCTCATGTATCAGTCTGTCTCTGTTCATATAACGAAGTCTGTAATTCCCTTTTATCTAGATTGTAAGCTCTGTGAGCAAGGCTCTCTACCTCATGTATCAGTCTGTCTCTGTTCATATAACGCAGTCTGTTATTCTCTTTTATCTAGATTGTAAGCTCTGTGAGCAAGGCTCTCTAACTCATGTATCAGTCTGTCTCTGTTCATATAACACAGTCTGTAATTCCCTTTTATCAAGATTGTAAGCTCTGTGAGCAAGGCTCTCTACCTCATGTATTAGTCTGTCTCTGTTCATATAACACAGTCTGTAATTCCCTTTATCTAGATTGCAAGCTCTGTGAGCAGGGCTCTCTACCTCATGTATCAGTCTGTCTCTGTTCATGTAACACAGTCTGTAATTCCCTTTTATCTAGACTGTAAGCTCTGTAAGCAGAGCTCTCTACCTCATGTATCAGTCTGTCTCTGTTCATATAAGGCAGTCTGTAATTCCCTTTAAGCTAGATTGTTAGCTCTGTGAGCAAGGCTCTCTACCTCATGTATCAGTCTGTCTCTGTTCATATAACGCAGTCTGTAATTCCCTTTTATCTAGATTGTAAGCTCTGTGAGCAAGGCTCTCTACTCATGTATCAGTCTGTCTCTGTTCATATAACACAGTCTGTAATTCCCTTTTATCTAGATTGTAAGCTTTGTAGGGTACAGATGTATGTGGCATCATGTGGGTGGGTACAGTTGTATTTGGCATCATGTGGGTTGGGTGCAGGTGTATTTGGCATCATGTTAGTGGGGTGCAGTTGCATTTGGCATCATGTGGGTGGGGTACAGGTGTATTTGGCATCATGTGGGTGGGGTGCAGGTGTATTTGGCATCATGTGGGTGGGATGCAGGTGTATTTGGCATCATGCGGGTGGGGTATAGTTGTATTTGGCATCATGTGGATGGGGTGCAGGTGTATTTGGCATCATGTGGGTGGGTGCAGGTGTATTTGGCATCATGTGAGTGTGGTGCAGCTGTATTTGGCATCATGTGGGTGCAGGTGTATTTGGCATCATGTGGGTGGGGTGCAGGTCTATTTGGCATCATGTGGGTACAGGTGTATTTCGCATCATGTGGGTGAGGACAGGTGTATTGGGCATCATGTGGGTGGGGTACAGGTGTATTTGGCATCATGTGGGTGGGGTGCAGGTGTATTTGGCATCATGTGGGTGCAGGTGTATTTGGCATCATGGGGGTGGGGTGCAGGTCTATTTGGCATCATGTGGGTGGGGTACAGGTGTATTTCGCATCATGTGGGTGGGGTGCAGGTGTATTTGGCATCATGTGGGTGGGGTACAGGTGCATTTGGCATCATGTGGGTGGGGTGCAGTTGTATTTGGCATCATGTGCGTGGGGTACAGGTGTATTTGGCATCATGTGGGTGCAGGTGTATTTGGCATCATGTGGGTGGGGTGCAGGTGTATTTGGCATCATGTGGGTGCAGGTGTATTTGGCATCATGTGGGTGGGGTGCAGGTCTATTTGGCATCATGTGGGTGGGGTGCAGGTGTATTTGGCATCTTGTGGGTGGGGTGCAGGTGTATTTGGCATCATGTGGGTGCAGGTGTATTTGGCATCATGTGAGTGGGGTGCATGTGTATTTGGCATCATGTGGGTGCAGGTGTATTTGGCATCATGTGGGTGCAGGTGTATTTGGCATCATGTGGGTGCAGGTGTATTTGGCATCATGTGGGTGCAGGTGTATTTGGCATCATGTGGGTGGGGTGCAGGTGTATTTGGCATCATGTGGGTGCAGGTGTATTTCGCATCATGTGGGTGCAGGTGTATTTGGCATCATGTGGGTGGGGTGCAGGTCTATTTGGCATCATGTGGGTGGGTGCAGGTGTATTTGGCATCATGTGGGTGGGGTACAGGTGTATTTGGCATCATGTGGGTGGGGTGCAGGTCTATTTGGCATCATGTGGGTGGGTGCAGGTGTATTTGGCATCATGTGGGTGGGGTACAGGTGTATTTCGCATCATGTGGGTGGGGTGCAGGTGTATTTGGCATCATGTGGGTGAGGTACAGGTGCATTTGGCATCATGTGGGTGGGGTGCAGTTGTATTTGGCATCATGTGGGTGGGGTACAGGTGTATTTGGCATCATGTGGGTGGGGTGCAGGTGTATTTGGCATCATGTGGGTGGGGTGCAGTTGCATTTGGCATCATGTGGGTGGGGTACAGGTGTATTTGGCATCATGTGGGTGGGGTACAGGTGTATTTGGCATCATGTGGGTGGGGTAAAGTTGTATTTGGCATCATGTGGATGGGGTGCAGGTGTATTTGGCATCATGTGGGTGGGGTGCAGGTGTATTTGGCATCATGTGGGTGCAGGTGTATTTGGCATCATGTGGGTGAGGTGCAGGTGTATTTGGCATCATGTGGGTGCAGGTGTATTTGGCATCATGTGGGTGGGGTGCAGGTGTATTTGGCATCATGTGGGTGGGGTGCATGTGTATTTGGCATCATGTGGGTGCAGGTGTATTTGGCATCATGTGGGTGCAGGTGTATTTGGCATCATGTGGGTGGGGTACAGGTGTATTTGGCATCATGTGGGTGCAGGTGTATTTGGCATCATGTGGGTGGGGTGCAGGTGTATTTGGCATCATGTGGGTGCAGGTGTATTTCGCATCATGTGGGTGCAGGTGTATTTGGCATCATGTGGGTGGGGTGCAGGTCTATTTGGCATCATGTGAGTGGGTGCAGGTGTATTTGGCATCATGTGGGTGGGGTACAGGTGTATTTGGCATCATGTGGGTGGGGTGCAGGTCTATTTGGCATCATGTGGGTGGGTGCAGGTGTATTTGGCATCATGTGGGTGGGGTGCAGGTGTATTTGGCATCATGTGGGTGGGGTGCAGGTGTATTTGGCATCATGTGGGTGGGATACAGGTGTATTTGGCATCATGTTGGTGGGGTACAGGTGTATTTGGCATCATGTGGGTGGGTGCAGTGGGGCCAACCAGTCTGTGCTGCTGCAGAAGGAAAACATTTTCCCAATTAATGCTTCACAACAGACCTGACATTGATGGTGTTCAGTCTATTAGCTAAATAAATATTACTCTGTATGCAAAATACAGCCTCCAGCCATGTTCCCCTCCTTGGGACAATGTTACCTTCCTCCTTCTGTTTTGATTTCTACTTAAAGTTTTATGACTCTGTTGCCCCAGGGGGCTATTATCTTGTATGGTAATGAGACTATGCATATTCTATTAGAATCCTTGGTGTTAGATAAGAGGCAAATTAACTAGTAAAACAATCGCGAAGTTAAAACCCAGCGGGTTCCAAACGTTATCAGATTATCAATTACCTTCACATGCAAACGACTGCTTAGAGAGATGGAAAATATGTGTGTAGAGAAATGAGAATTAGCAAATGTTTAACCAGATGTTCAGTGAGCGCTGGGACATTACTATCATTAAGAGGAGTCGGCAGTTTATTTACTTGCAAAAAATGAATGTTTATTAAAAATAAATTATAAAAACACAGAACGCACACACACCATTCAGTCTTTAGATTTAGTGTTTGGGAAAGTTTTTTCTAGTGCATACAGTGATGTGAAAACCTGCTTGAAAAACCAAAGAAAATAATTTTATTTTTATGAACAAAAAATGGAAATTTTTGTTTTTGCCTAAAAACTGAACTTGCACACACATGTGAGTATGTCAACATCAAAACACATAACACGGCTGATATGTGATTGCACATGTTATGGCTTCATATTGTGTACCGGCACACACTTACTGTCACTGGCTTCGGTCCAAACTTGGATCTGCTTTAAACTGGATGAACCTGTCTACAAACACATGAGGGTCCACTCCATATGGGGAGAATTGCAGGGAAGTGAGAAGGGAATATCAAACTTAAGACCAAAGTAGCTGAGTTAGAAAAAAATCTCCCATTCAGCTGCATCTCAAATCCCTGCAATTTTCTCTTTATTTAGCAGACGCTTCAGTATTGCATTGTTTTTTTTTTATGTTTAAATTGTGTATTTTAGGTTGTGTCGGGTGATTTCCTGCTGAAACCTTTTAACGACTGTCTTTTAACAGTATTGAACTCTGCTTTGATGCCTTCTAATGGTTTGATTTGTACATTGTTACATTGCAGTATTTTAAGTCATATCCATAGAACATCATTACATTGTCCATCACAGACCCATTAATATCCATAGAACATCATTACATTGTCCATCACAGACCCAGTAATATCCATAGAACATCATTACATTATCCATCACAGACCCATTAATATCCATAGAACATCATTACATTATCCATCACAGACCCATCAATATCCATAGAACATCATTACATTATCCATCACAGACCCAGTAATATCCATAGAACATCATTACATTATCCATCACAGACCCAGTAATATC
Source organism: Pelodytes ibericus (assembly GCA_036172795.1). Lineage (NCBI taxonomy): Eukaryota > Metazoa > Chordata > Amphibia > Anura > Pelodytidae > Pelodytes > Pelodytes ibericus. Next base: position 482,119 of record CM069866.1, read on the forward strand.
CATAGAACATCAATACATTATCCATCACAGACCCAGTAATATCCATAGAACATCATTACATTATCCATCACAGACCCAGTAATATCCATTGAACATCATTACATTATCCATCACAGACCCAGTAATATCCTTAGAACATCATTACATTATCTATCACAGACCCCCGGTAATATCCATAGAACATCATTACATTATCCATCACAGACCCCCAGTAATATCCATAGAACATCATTACATTATCCATCACAGACCCATTAATATCCATAGAACATCATTACATTATCCATCACAGACCCATTAATATCCATAGAACATCAATACATTATCCATCACAGACCCAGTAATATCCATAGAACATCATTACATTATCCATCACAGACCCAGTAATATCCATAGAACATCAATACATTATCTAACACAGACCCAGTAATATCCATAGAACACCATTACATTATCTATCATAGACCCAGTAATATCCATAGAACATCATTACATTATCCATCACAGACCCAGTAATATCCATAGAACATCAATACATTATCTATCACAGACCCAGTAATATCCATAGAACATCAATACATTATCCATCACAGACCCAGTAATATCCATAGAACATCATTACATTATCCATCACAGACCCAGTAATAACCATAGAACATCAATACATTATCTATCACAGACCCAGTAATATCCATAGAACATCAATACATTATCCATCACAGACCCAGTAATATCCATAGAACATCTATACATTATCTATCACAGACCCAGTAATATCCATAGAACATCAATACATTATCCATCACAGACCCAGTAATATCCATAGAACATCAATACATTATCCATCACAGACCCAGTAATATCCATAGAACATCATTACATTATCCATCACAGTCCCAGTAATATCCATAGACATCCTTACATTATCCACCACAGACCCATTAATATTCATAGAACATCAATACATTATCTAACACAGATCCAGTAATATCCACAGAACATCATTGCATTATCCATCACAGACCCAGTAATATTCATAGAACATCAATACATTATCTAACACAGATCCAGTAATATCCACAGAACATCATTACATTATCCATCACAGACCCAGTAATATTCATAGAACATCATTACATTATCCATCACAGACCCAGTAATATTCACAGAACATCATTACATTATCTAACACAGACCCAGTAATATCCATAGAACATCAATACATTATCCATCACAGACCCAGTAATATCCATAGAACATCATTACATTATCTATCACAGACCCAGTAATATCCATAGAACATCATTACATTATCCATCACAGACCCAGTAATATTCATAGAACATCATTACATTATCCATCACAGACCCAGTAATATCCATAGAACATCATTACATTATCTAACACAGACACAGTAATATCCATAGAACATCATTACATTATCCATCACAGACCCAGTAATATCCATAGAACATCATTACATTATCCATCACAGACCCAGTAATATCCATAGAACATCATTACATTATCTAACACAGACCCAGTAATATCCATAGAACATCATTACATTATCCATCACAGACCCAGTAATATCCATAGAACATCATTACATTATCCATCACAGACCCAGTAATATTCATAGAACATCATTACATTATCCATCACAGACCCCCAGTAATATCCATAGAACATCATTACATTATCTATCACAGACCCCCAGTAATATCCATAGAACATCATTACATTATCTATCACAGACCCCCAGTAATATCCATAGAACATCATTACATTATCCATCACAGACCCCCAGTAATCTCCATAGAACATCATTACATTATCTATCACAGACCCAGTAATATTCATAGAACATCAATACATTATCCATCACAGACCTAGTAATATCCATAGAACATCATTACATTATCCATCACAGACCCAGTAATATCCATAGAACATCATTACATTATCCATCACAGACCCAGTAATATCCATAGAACATCATTACATTATCCATCACAGACCCAGTAATATCCATAGAACATCATTACATTATCCATCACAGACCCATTAATATCCATAGAACATCATTACATTATACATCACAGACCCAGTAATCTCCATAGAACATCATTACATTATCCATCACAGACCCAGTAATATCCATAGAACATCATTACATTATCCATCACAGACCCAGTAATATTCATAGAACATCATTACATTATCCATCACAGACCCCCAGTAATATCCATAGAACATCAATACATTATCCATCACAGACCCAGTAATATTCATAGAACATCATTACATTATCCATCACAGACCCAGTAATATCCATAGAACATCATTACATTATCCATCACAGACCCAGTAATATCCATAGAACATCATTACATTATCCATCACAGACCCAGTAATATCCATAGAACATCATTACATTATCCATCACAGACCCAGTAATATTCATAGAACATCATTACATTATCCATCACAGACCCAGTAATATCCATAGAACATCATTACATTATCTAACACAGACACAGTAATATCCATAGAACATCATTACATTATCCATCACAGACCCAGTAATATCCATAGAACATCATTACATTATCCATCACAGACCCAGTAATATCCATAGAACATCATTACATTATCTAACACAGACCCAGTAATATCCATAGAACATCATTACATTATCCATCACAGACCCAGTAATATCCATAGAACATCATTACATTATCCATCACAGACCCAGTAATATCCATAGAACATCATTTTTATCTATCACAGACCCCCAGTAATATCCATAGAACATCATTACATTATCCATCACAGACCCAGTAATATCCATAGAACATCATGACATTATCCATCACAGACCCAGTAATATCCAGAGAACATCATTTTTATCTATCACAGACCCCCAGTAATATCCATAGAACATCATTACATTATCCATCACAGACCCAGTAATATTCATAGAACATCATTACATTATCCATCACAGACCCAGTAATATCCATAGAACATCAATACATTATCTAACACAGACCCAGTAATATCCATAGAACACCATTACATTATCTATCATAGACCCAGTAATATCCATAGAACATCATTACATTATCCATCACAGACCCAGTAATATCCATAGAACATCAATACATTATCTATCACAGACCCAGTAATATCCATAGAACATCAATACATTATCCATCACAGACCCAGTAATATCCATAGAACATCATTACATTATCCATCACAGACCCAGTAATACCCATAGAACATCAATACATTATCTATCACAGACCCAGTAATATCCATAGAACATCAATACATTATCCATCACAGACCCAGTAATATCCATAGAACATCTATACATTATCTATCACAGACCCAGTAATATCCATAGAACATCAATACATTATCCATCACAGACCCAGTAATATCCATAGAACATCAATACATTATCCATCACAGACCCAGTAATATCCATAGAACATCATTACATTATCCATCACAGTCCCAGTAATATCCATAGACATCCTTATATTATCCACCACAGACCCATTAATATTCATAGAACATCAATACATTATCTAACACAGATCCAGTAATATCCACAGAACATCATTGCATTATCCATCACAGACCCAGTAATATTCATAGAACATCAATACATTATCTAACACAGATCCAGTAATATCCACAGAACATCATTACATTATCCATCACAGACCCAGTAATATTCATAGAACATCATTACATTATCCATCACAGACCCAGTAATATTCACAGAACATCATTACATTATCTAACACAGACCCAGTAATATCCATAGAACATCAATACATTATCCATCACAGACCCAGTAATATCCATAGAACATCATTACATTATCTATCACAGACCCAGTAATATCCATAGAACATCATTACATTATCCATCACAGACCCAGTAATATTCATAGAACATCATTACATTATCTAACACTGACCCAGTAATATCCATAGAACATTAATACATTATCCATCACAGACCCAGTAATATCCATAGAACATCATTACATTATCTATCACAGACCCCCAGTAATATCCAAAGAACATCATTACATTATCCATCACAGACCCCCAGTAATCTCCATAGAACATCATTACATTATCCATCACAGACCCCCAGTAATATCCATAGAACATCATTACATTATCTATCACAGACCCCCAGTAATATCAATAGAACATCATTACATTATCCATCACAGACCCCCAGTAATCTCCATAGAACATCATTACATTATCTATCACAGACCCAGTAATATTCATAGAACATCAATACATTATCCATCACAGACCTAGTAATATCCATAGAACATCATTACATTATCCATCACAGACCCAGTAATCTCCATAGAACATCATTACATTATCCATCACAGACCCAGTAATATCCATAGAACATCATTACATTATCCATCACAGACCCAGTAATCTCCATAGAACATCATTACATTATCCATCACAGACCCAGTAATATCCATAGAACATCATTACATTATCCATCACAGACCCAGTAATATTCATAGAACATCATTACATTATCCATCACAGACCCCCAGTAATATCCATAGAACATCATTACATTATCTATCACAGACCCCCAGTAATATCCATAGAACATCATTACATTATCTATCACAGACCCCCAGTAATATCCATAGAACATCATTACATTATCCATCACAGACCCCCAGTAATCTCCATAGAACATCATTACATTATCTATCACAGACCCAGTAATATTCATAGAACATCAATACATTATCCATCACAGACCTAGTAATATCCATAGAACATCATTACATTATCCATCACAGACCCAGTAATATCCATAGAACATCATTACATTATCCATCACAGACCCAGTAATATCCATAGAACATCATTACATTATCCATCACAGACCCAGTAATATCCATAGAACATCATTACATTATCCATCACAGACCCATTAATATTCATAGAACATCATTACATTATACATCACCGACCCAGTAATCTCCATAGAACATCATTACATTATCCATCACAGACCCAGTAATATCCATAGAACATCATTACATTATCCATCACAGACCCAGTAATATTCATAGAACATCATTACATTATCCATCACAGACCCCCAGTAATATCCATAGAACATCAATACATTATCCATCACAGACCCAGTAATATTCATAGAACATCATTACATTATCCATCACAGACCCAGTAATATCCATAGAACATCATTACATTATCCATCACAGACCCAGTAATATCCATAGAACATCATTACATTATCCATCACAGACCCAGTAATATTCATAGAACATCATTACATTATCCATCACAGACTCAGTAATATCCATAGAACATCATTACATTATCCATCACAGACCCAGTAATATCCATAGAACATCATTACATTATCTAACACAGACACAGTAATATCCATAGAACATCATTACATTATCCATCACAGACCCAGTAATATCCATAGAACATCATTACATTATCCATCACAGACCCAGTAATATCCATAGAACATCATTACATTATCTAACACAGACCCAGTAATATCCATAGAACATCATTACATTATCCATCACAGACCCAGTAATATCCATAGAACATCATTACATTATCCATCACAGACCCAGTAATATCCATAGAACATCATTTTTATCTATCACAGACCCCCAGTAATATCCATAGAACATCATTACATTATCCATCACAGACCCAGTAATATCCATAGAACATCATTACATTATCCATCACAGACCCAGTAATATCCAGAGAACATCATTTTTATCTATCACAGACCCCCAGTAATATCCATAGAACATCATTACATTATCCATCACAGACCCAGTAATATTCATAGAACATCATTACATTATCCATCACAGACCCAGTAATATCCATAGAACATCAATACATTATCTAACACAGACCCAGTAATATCCATAGAACACCATTACATTATCTATCATAGACCCAGTAATATCCATAGAACATCATTACATTATCCATCACAGACCCAGTAATATCCATAGAACATCAATACATTATCTATCACAGACCCAGTAATATCCATAGAACATCAATACATTATCCATCACAGACCCAGTAATATCCATAGAACATCATTACATTATCCATCACAGACCCAGTAATACCCATAGAACATCAATACATTATCTATCACAGACCCAGTAATATCCATAGAACATCAATACATTATCCATCACAGACCCAGTAATATCCATAGAACATCTATACATTATCTATCACAGACCCAGTAATATCCATAGAACATCAATACATTATCCATCACAGACCCAGTAATATCCATAGAACATCATTACATTATCCATCACAGTCCCAGTAATATCCATAGACATCCTTACATTATCCACCACAGACCCATTAATATTCATAGAACATCAATACATTATCTAACACAGATCCAGTAATATCCACAGAACATCATTACATTATCCATCACAGACCCAGTAATATTCATAGAACATCATTACATTATCCATCACAGACCCAGTAATATTCACAGAACATCATTACATTATCTAACACAGACCCAGTAATATCCATAGAACATCAATACATTATCCATCACAGACCCAGTAATATCCATAGAACATCATTACATTATCTATCACAGACCCAGTAATATCCATAGAACATCATTACATTATCCATCACAGACCCAGTAATATTCATAGAACATCATTACATTATCTAACACTGACCCAGTAATATCCATAGAACATCAATACATTATCCATCACAGACCCAGTAATATCCATAGAACATCATTACATTATCTATCACAGACCCCCAGTAATATCCATAGAACATCATTACATTATCCATCACAGACCCCCAGTAATCTCCATAGAACATCATTACATTATCCATCACAGACCCCCAGTAATATCCATAGAACATCATTACATTATCTATCACAGACCCCCAGTAATATCCATAGAACATCATTACATTATCCATCACAGACCCCCAGTAATCTCCATAGAACATCATTACATTATCTATCACAGACCCAGTAATATTCATAGAACATCAATACATTATCCATCACAGACCTAGTAATATCCATAGAACATCATTACATTATCCATCACAGACCCAGTAATATCCATAGAACATCATTACATTATCCATCACAGACCCATTAATATCCATAGAACATCATTACATTATCCATCACAGACCCAGTAATCTCCATAGAACATCATTACATTATCCATCACAGACCCAGTAATATCCATAGAACATCATTACATTATCCATCACAGACCCAGTAATATTCATAGAACATCATTACATTATCCATCACAGACCCAGTAATATCCATAGAACATCATTACATTATCCATCACAGACCCAGTAATATCCATAGAACATCATTACATTATCCATCACAGACCCATTAATATCCATAGAACATCATTACATTATCCATCACAGACCCAGTAATCTCCATAGAACATCATTACATTATCCATCACAGACCCAGTAATATCCATAGAACATCATTACATTATCCATCACAGACCCAGTAATATTCATAGAACATCATTACATTATCCATCACAGACCCCCAGTAATATCCATAGAACATCAATACATTATCCATCACAGACCCAGTAATATTCATAGAACATCATTACATTATCCATCACAGACCCAGTAATATCCATAGAACATCATTACATTATCCATCACAGACCCAGTAATATCGATAGAACATCATTACATTATCCATCACAGACCCAGTAATATTCATAGAACATCATTACATTATCCATCACAGACCCAGTAATATCCATAGAACATCATTACATTATCCATCACAGACCCAGTAATATCCATAGAACATCATTACATTATCCATCACAGACCCAGTAATATCCATAGAACATCATTACATTATCTAACACAGACCCAGTAATATCCACAGAACATCATTGCATTATCCATCACAGACCCAGTAATATCCATAGAACATCATTACATTATCCATCACAGACCCAGTAATATCCATAGAACATCATTACATTATCCATCACAGAGCCAGTAATATCCATAGAACATCATTACATTATCCATCACAGACCCAGTAATATCCATAGAACATCATTACATTATCCATCACAGACCCATTAATATTCATAGAACATCAATACATTATCTAACACAGATCCAGTAATATCCACAGAACATCATTACATTATCCATCACAGACCCCCAGTAATATCCATAGAACATCATTACATTATCCATCACAGACCCAGTAATATCCATAGAACATCATTACATTATCTAACACAGACACAGTAATATCCATAGAACATCATTACATTATCCATCACAGACCCAGTAATATCCATAGAACATCATTACATTGTCCATCACAGACCCAGTAATATCCATAGAACATCATTACATTATCCATCACAGACCCAGTAATATCCATAGAACATCATTACATTATCCATCACAGACCCAGTAATATCCATAGAACATCATTACATTATCCATCACAGACCCAGTAATATCCATAGAACATCATTACATTATCCATCACAGACCCAGTAATATCCATAGAACATCATTACATTATCTAACACAGACCCAGTAATATCCACAGAACATCATTACATTATCCATCACAGACCCAGTAATATCCATAGAACATCATTACATTATCTATCACAGACCCCCAGTAATATCCATAGAACATCATTACATTATCCATCACAGACCCCCAGTAATATCCATAGAACATCATTACATTATCTATCACAGACCCCCAGTAATATCCATAGAACATCATTACATTATCCATCACAGACCCAGTAATATCCATAGAACATCATTACATTATCTAACACAGATCCCATGAACAATATTGTTGCCAGACCCTTGTTGTAATTTAGGCCCTTTTTCCAGCTAGTGTATGCACATGTTTGGTTAGTGCAGTATGTTTAGTGATATGCAGATAATGCAGCACACAGGGATAGCTCATTATAAATCCGACCTTGGTCATTCCACTAAGTCTCTTTAACCCCTGGGCTAAAATCCTAACCAATATTCAGGGTGTTCAGAGTGTGAGAATACATTGAGACTGCGCCTCCAGACCACCTTAACATACAATGTGACAGTGTTTCCAAGATGCTATGTGTAGAGTGAAGTTACTGTGTTACTTTCAAGGTCTGATCCCAGGATCATGATACTGCTCAGTATCGATACTACACACATGTAGCATGTAACCATAACCCTTTTACCCAATCACAGTGCATAAGACCAGCATCCAGGCTATCTAGGCATCCTCAGAAATAACCCAACAAGGAAAATCATTCATTAAAATCATTTAAGAATCGATGAAAATAGAAGTTTACACATTAAAATAAAATTAATTGTAATAAAGAATAATAATTTCTGCTAGAGGCATCTCTATCTTAAAGAAACACAGATCTTACTAACATTATTTCCGTTTTCAATCTGCAGTATATGGCATTTTAGTGGATATTCCAGTGAACTGAAAGGTTTCACTGTGTGTGGAAATGTATAATAAATTACTGGATAAAAATTTGAAAACAAATAAAGTTGAAAACCTGAAAAACCCACAGTCTACAATTCATAGTTCAAAAATATATATGGAAACAATTAGCCTTTACGATGTCCTGTAGATTATTCCCAAGTGCCATCAAGACCATTTTATGGTGCTTTTTGCAGTGGGCCCTGATGAAGCAATCAAGGGAAGTTGCTCTACTTTGATCTCCAAGTGGTAATTTTTTGTCAAAACATTGCCGAGTGATAGATACACATAACTCAAGGGTCTTAATTGTACTTAATTTGTTTGGAATACGAATGTGCTTTTAATTAAACAAGATCACATCCCACATGTTTAAAATATGACTGACAGAGAAAATGAAGAGCCAGTTTTAGTTCAATGTCACTGGTTTTTATCACAGACATACTCTGGAAGGTTCTAGGTAATTAGACAAGTTAAGCCAGATAGAGATGTAGAGGGTCATTTTGCAGCTGGAAAAAAAAGAAAGAACAAAAAAAAGTAAAGAAAAACATTAAAAAGTTTGCTCGGCTGGTAAAGCCGTGTGTGGCTAAGAATGAATAATCTTAAATGCTTCCTGGAGTGTGGATTAGACCTGACCTGTTTTACAGACTCACACATTGACAGAGCTTTTAATATAGTTACTGAGAAGTCATCCTGTGACTGCACAAACTGGATTGAATCCTGTCCCCAGTCAGAATTCAATGAAGGGAACAAGTGATAATAAATAGGAGCTGTGAGTCTGAGTATATTATTTAAGTGTAACTATTCGCAGACATTGTGGACACATATAGATTTCCCTACACAATGTAACACCTGTAATCGGTCTTTCTGTAGCAAATAGTGAAGAACAATCTCTTAAATTTGAATTATTTTTCCATAAAGTGTTTCATTCTATGGACAGTATTTTACTAATGATGAACAGAGCTTCGCAAACACTGTGATTTGTATAAATGGAGCTATTTTTGGTCCTCAGAATTCCCCCTTTTTACTGTTGTTCTCAGCTGGGGTCGATATAATGAGATTTTGAAGACAAACATTTCTTGGACAAACTCTGGAGCTCATTTCATAATTCATAATACAAAAGGGGTGACAGCCCCACGAAAGGTACACCAAATATAAATTACAGAGCTAAACGCAGAGCACAGACATCCCCTGGAGCTCTCTTCACCCCATATCAATAAATACAGGATCAGTAATATAAAGGTAGTGCATTGAGTCTGTAATATATATACATTTATCAGAAAGGGTTATGATAAGCCTGTAAGTGCATGACAATCAACAGGAGATAAATTGAACTGAATGGCAATGGTGTGGCTGGTATACTTCTCATGTAAAGGGAGTAACCCTACCATGGAGATGCACATATGAAATCTGACTGTACAGATTAGTAGGAGCTTCATTTAATGGAGCTGGAAAATTCAATGACAACTCTCATACCCCTCAGCCGGTAATAAAGAAACAGGAACTGCTGCTCTGAGGAACACTATTTCTTCTACACACAACTAACGCATCATTTTAAAATCTACAGACCTCTGGATTGCAAGTACAGCTGAGTCTCATGATCCAGAGGCTCGGAGAGAAGCAGGATCCCATGATATCGTTATATCTCTCAAGTGAAATCCATGGGATCCGTTGGATCTCTGTGTTCTAACAGGATCTGTGCTATGATGCATCACTTATTATGGGGTTAATAAATATGGATGGTACACAATATATAAACTCATTCACCCTCATATTATTATTTATTAGTGGGACGGTAAACACCTCAAAGTATACACACAACTCTTACCGCTAATTTGAGAAATAAGTCATGAAAAGTTCTTAATGATAATTAATCCTGCTCTCTATCTATTTAGATGAAATGCTCCATACATCTAGGAGAAGATATCTTATAATATCCCTTGGATAGGCCACAGCTAATAATGTCAAGAGAAATCTACAGTAAATGAATTTATTCCCATAGAACAAACAGCATCACTAGATCTGCAGCATCATCGGAAAGATAACACTTTGTGCTGCTAACAAGCTGTCAGCCTGTCGGGCTTTGGTAAGTGATCGGCTGCTTCCTTTAAGTACCAATGATGCTGGCTGATCGAATACTACTGATGTGACATGACAGCTGTGTCTCTGAGGACCAGCATGCCTCATTGTGTTATTTATTGTGTCATCTTCTCTTTACAGACCATTACATCTGACAGGCGAGCATCCGGCTGGCTCTCTTATAAAGGACAGGGATTCCACCATGACTGACATGTAAACACACTACTTGTCATTCTCTTGCTGCAATACATTGAAAGCTTACATGGATTAGTAAATATCTGCATCACTGTGTAAGGTGTGCACTCTGGGTGTGGTGTAATGTGTGCACCCTGGTGTGGAGTAAGGTGTGCACTATAGGTGTGGTGTAAGGTGTGCACTCTGGGTGTGGTGTAAGGTGTGCACCCTGGTGGGGAGTAAGGTGTGCACTATAGGTGTGGTGTAAGGTGTGCACTCTGGGTGTGGTGTAAGGTGTGCACTATAGGTGTGGTGTAAGGTGTGCACCCTGGTGGGGAGTAAGGTGTGCACTATAGGTGTGGTGTAAGGTGTGCACTCTGGGTGTGGTGTAAGGTGTGCACTCTGGTGTGGAGTAAGGTGTGCACTATTGGTGTGGTGTAAGGTGTGCACTTTGGGTGGTGTAAGGAGTGCACTCTGGGTGCGGAGTAAGGTGTGCACTATAGGTGTGGTGTAAGGTGTGCACTTTGGGTGTGGTGTAAGGAGTGCACTATGGGTGTGGTGTAAAGTATGCACTCTGGGTGTGGTGTAATGTGTGCACTCTGGGTGTGGTGTAATGTGTGCACTCTGGGTGTGATGTAAGGTGTGCACTATAGGTGTGGTGTAAGGTGTGCACTTTGGGTGTGGTGTACGGAGTGCACTATGGGTGTGGTGTAAAGTATGCACTCTGGTTGTGGTGTAATGTGCGCACTCTGGGTGTGGTGTAATGTGTGCACTCTGGGTGTGGTGTAAGGTGTGCACTATAGGTGTGGTGTAAGGTGTGCACTTTAGGTGTGGTGTAAGGTGTGCATCCTGGGTGTGGTGTAAGGTGTGCACTCTGGGTGTGGTGTAAGGTGTGCACTCTGGTGTGGAGTAAGGTGTGCACTATAGGTGTGGTGTAATGTGCGCACTCTGGGTGTGGTGTAGTGTGTGCGCTCTGGGTTTGGTGTAAGGAGTGCACTCTGCATGATGCATGATGTGACGTTACAGAGTGGATGATGCGAGGTTATAGAGTGCAGGGAGGGATGTAATAGAGTGCAGAGGGAGATGGTAGAGCATGCATGTTGAGAGGTTATAGAGTGCAGAGAGGCAGATTGTAGAGTGCATGATGAGAGGTTATAGAGTGCAGATAGAGAGGTTCAGAGTGCAGATAGAGAGTTTAGAGTGTGCAGATAGAGAGTTTAGAGAGTGCAAGGAGAGAGGTTATAGAGTGCAGGTAGAGAGGTTATAGAGTGCAGGTAGAGAGTTTAGAGAGTGCAAGGAGAGAGGTTATAGAGTGCAGGTAGAGAGTTTAGAGAGTGCAAGGAGAGAGGTTATAGAGTGCAGGTAGAGAGTTTAGAGAGTGCAAGGAGAGAGGTTATAGAGTGCAGATAGAGAGTTTAGAGAGTGCAAGGAGAGAGGTTATGGAGTGCAGATAGAGAGTTTAGAGAGTGCAGGATGAGAGGTGATATAAAATTATTTACAGCAATACAATAGCAGATACTGGATCTTGAAGGGTGGGGTGAAGACCACAGACGAAATGCCAAGAATGTGCCAAGGGTTTCCTGCAGGACAAACCAATCTGAAGAAGCACTGCCGATACAGAACTGAGTAAAAGTAACAATTACCTGTAATAATAACCTGTAACCCTACTAAACACAAACATTTATAGACACAATGCTTGATTATTTCTCATCTGTGCCAAAGTCTCTGGCTTTTGAAAGATCGCAGGATACTCAGCCATTTTTGATACTGGATCGGATACATGTATTATTTTTGGACTATAATAACCACAGTGTCTTGAAGATGACGAGCTGAATATCAGCAGTTGTTCCCATTAAAACCAGTATAATCTGTATATGAATTTTGGGGTCTGGGATGATCATTGTTTCATGTCTCTGATTTACCATCTCAGGCCAGTGCTTTGCAGACAAATCAGGGATATCAAATGTGCTTAATATGTTTTTAATTTTCATTGAGGTTGAGCACAAAATCCCATGTGATGTGGTGTGTAGTTTGCACTAGTTCAGGATGTGTATATAATTATCCAGCCTTACATGCTTCAAAAATGGAAAACAGTTATTTCCAATGTACTATTACAACTAAAGCAGTCATTTTTAAGGGATTAAATTGAAGGTTTGTTCCTAACGGTTTTTGCCCCATGATTGTTCCCATTTTAGAGTAAACATGGGATTATAACAGTCTTGAGATGAGGAATCTGGTATAATTATTTTACCTATGGCTAATCCCTATCACGAAGTAAAGCCCCATATCTCCATTGGAAATGTAAAATAATCATTACCTGGAATGTGTGCACTGCTGAATCTAGAAAAAAACACAGCCCCTTTAGAAAAAAAATGGAAAAAAGCTTTCCTGCGGCGAGCAGGCAGCTGGATGTCTGTGAAGGAGCACAGACATTCCCATGCTACCTCTCGCTCCCCCAGCACTGCTCTGAGGTCAGAATGTCGCAGGTCACATGACAGAGCACGCAGTGGGTGAGCCAGCAGAGGGATGTCTGTGCTCCTTCACAGACATCCAGCTGCCTCCACTAGACACCAGGAAAATACTGTCCTGTCTCGGGGAAATTCCTGTAAGTGCTATGTGGGTGATGAGGCATGTATCAGGGTAAGTCCTGTATGTGCAATGTGGGTGATGAGGCATGTATTAGGGTAAGTCCTGTATGTGCAATGTGGGTGATGAGACATGTATTGGGGTAAGTCCTGTATGTGCAATGTGGGTGATGAGGCATGTATCGGGGTAAGTCCTGTATGTGCAATGTGGGTGATGAGGCATGTATCAGGGTAAGTCCTGTATGTGCAATGTGGGTGATGAGGCATGTATTGGGGTAAGTCCTGTATGTGCAATGTGGGTGATGGGGCATGTATTGGGGTAAGTCCTGTATGTGCAATGTGGGTGATGAGGCATGTATTGGGGTAAGTCCTGTATGTGCAATGTGGGTGATGAGGCATGTATCGGGGTAAGTCCTGTATGTGCACTGTGGGTGATGAGGCATGTATTGGGGTAAGTCCTGTATGTGCAATGTGGGTGATGGGGCATGTATCAGGGTAAGTCCTGTATGTGCTATGGGGGTGATGGGGCATGTATTGGGGTAAGTCCTGTATGTGCAATGTGGGTGATGAGGCATGTATCGGGGTGTAACGGATCGCCTGGCACCCCGACTGGGTACCTCCGTTAAAGGATGCTCCTAGCGCTTCCTGAGGACTCCAAGCACTCTGGCAGACACCACGATCACTGAACCGGAGAAACAAATAAATTCTCCCAAGCATATGAATGCTGTAGACAGTTGAATAGGAACCATACGAATAGGTTTACTCTCCTAGCAGTCAAACTGGAACAGCATACAATAAATCCTTCCCCCAATAATGAGACGACACTTCACTTTGAGGGTTAAAACAGGAACTCTCTGTACTGTCACATACAGTCTCTTTTATTCCCAATCCACAAACATAGTACAGCCCACAGGGCATTACAAAACAACCAATCAATCCATACAATACACACAGACACTCCCACACAGAATCCTCCTCTCTGCATGTGATATGATTACTGAACACAATGGGTAATCTCATTATCACCGGCAGAGGAATACAGTTTTTACACAATATTTATAACTTCTAAAATATACATGTCACAAACATAAAGCATACATTTTCATAATCAATCCATTCAGGGCAACAACATATTAAAAAATGGCACGAATCAGACCAGGGGTTCAAAAGTTAAGGGAAAGTCCTTTGTGACTAAATGAAGCATGGCTTTCTGGCCCAAACCAGTTTCAGAGTCTTCTATCCTGGAGAATAATTCAATTATCTCCCAGGACAGACCCAAGACTCCATTAAGCACATGGTTGCAAAAAGACACAAAACACTTTAAAATACATAAAGTAACCTTTTCACATAACACACAGACATTTCACATATCCCCAGATCGCTGGGATCTGAGCGCACAAAACTACTGAAGAGCGCTCAGATCCTATTCACACAGTTCAATTGCTATGGAGCCAAAGTCTTTAACTACACAAATGAGCTCCATGGCATAGCTATCTGGGTTAACACATTCTCATAAAGTCTGGTCCATAGTCCAAAGGCAAGAGGCGGGCAAGCAGCCCCCTCCAAGGACACGTGGGGAGGCCGGTTTTGCCACACGGGGTAAGTCCTGTATGTGCAATGTGGGTGATGAGGCATGTATCGGGGTAAGTCCTGTATGTGCAATGTGGGTGATGAGGCATGTATTGGGGTAAGTCCTGTATGTGCTATGGGGGTGATGGGGCATGTATCGGGGTAAGTCCTGTATGTGCACTGTGGGTGATGAGGCATGTATCGGGGTAAGTCCTGTATGTGCACTGTGGGTGATGAGGCATGTATTGGGGTAAGTCCTGTATGTGCTATGGGGGTGATGGGGCATGTATCGGGGTAAGTCCTGTATGTGCACTGTGGGTGATGAGGCATGTATCGGGGTAAGTCCTGTATGTGCACTGTGGGTGATGAGGCATGTATTGGGGTAAGTCCTGTATGTGCTATGGGGGTGATGGGGCATGTATCGGGGTAAGTCCTGTATGTGCATTGTGGGTCATGAGGCATGTATTGGGGTACGTCCTGTATATGCAATGTGGGTGATGAGGCATGTCCTGGGCTGCATGGATAAGTCCATGGATATGGTGCACCTGAATTAGGTCAGCCCAGGGTAGCAAAAAAACAAAATACCCCAATCATCAGCATTGAGAGGATGCCAGTGATACATCATTATCAAGATACCTCCATTCTATGACTGGGGAAATCCAGTAAGTCCTGAATCCTACACACCACACACACCAGGGGAACTGAGGAATTATGAAACACACACATATGCCTGTTGAAGGAGCTACAGAAATTTGAAGTTGATATTCACATGGAAAAATGTGTTTCTAAATGACTCTAATGAAATTAATTAAAGCTTTGCGGAATTATTCAGCTTCCTGTAACTTTTTTTTAATCTCAATGTTTTCTGTTGAAAGGAACGGTGATCTACAAAAATTCTTCCAACACGGGAATTAAATCCATTGTTTACCCTGGATTAATGACATAATTTTCATGCAGTTCGAGTATTTGCTTTTTATTCTATCTATTCATTTTGAGTCCACACATAAAAGTCATGAAATGTAGCATTTTGATGGAAAAGCATGAATCTTTTAAATTATAAATCAATACATACTTAATTCAGTAATAGAGTTTTTCTAAATATTTAATCAGTTGTTCACAGCAGGGCTCCTCAGATTTAGATGGAAGTGCTTTGCATCAAACTTCCACTAAGTCATCCTACTGAATTATCGACAGAAGCACAAATATGCTCTTCGCGTTGGTGTGAACTGGGTCCAGGTGACATGGGACACTAAGCATCGTTATTCAGGAGTCATGTTGCAGATAGTAGGCACAGGGTCTGGTGGAGGGTAACAGCACTCCCCTGAAGACATGAGGCCCCAGTTTGGTTCAGCCTCATACCAGGGCACTGAGGTAGTAGCTGCTGTAACCAATAAAGGCAAGACAAGAGTTGGAGATACCCTGACGGCATCCTGGTGCATGCATGGAACCTAATACCACTGATAGGACAAGTCAGAAACCAGAATAACATAACACTGACTACAGGGCCAAGAAAAGACTATGGAGCAAATGGCAGAAAACAAACTGAGTGGGATAAGAAATACAGGCCACAGGGCTTAAGACAAAGCAGCATTAGAGGGAATAGACAAACAGGACAAATACAAAGAGCATATTAACTTAAGGAGACATATAAACAAAACTACAGACATAAACACAGGACTAGGCTAGAACTCTGATGGTAAATGGTGAGAGTTTAGTTACACCAAATCACCATGAGATGATAAGCTTGCCACCAGCATCAAGGCACCTAACATAAGCAACATTAAAACCTGTGTAAAATAATAACTGGGACTGAACTAAACACAAAAGACACAAAATATATCTTGAACTGGACAGACTGTGGAATGAAACAAACAGAACAAATGGTGGGGGACATTTATATAGAAGCAGAGTAAAAAGGCAGTGAGGAAAACCAGGAATGGATAAGAAGAAGAGAAAGTAAACAGGAATAACTGAATACAGTCCGAATGAGCCTCGAGGTTGGCCATTGTCACCAGTTCTTCTCATAGTCTGTATCCAGCACCTAAAAATTGTCATTCACATAATACAGAGGTCCTCTGTATTTGACCCCAATTATTATTTATCTGCAAAATCTACTCAACATCCAGATAGTTGAGACGTCAGCTGTGAAGTGCCAGTAAACAATGACAATGTCTGGTATAATTTCACTACAGAAATAGGTACATTACAACCTAACAGGCAAGTCATTGTGTTTTAGTTGTCACAGCTGTTATATGCTTCTAATTAGTATGAAAACACTATAGTGTACTATAGAGATCTTGCTTGTCTGAGGGATGGGTTTTCCATGGGTGAGTCATATTTTATAGAGATCCAGATGATGTAATACATTGCGCTCTGGCAGCCTAAGCAACAGAAAATGCCTCTGGCTTTGTGTCTGGTGCCCTGCTGGATAAAACTGATAAACAGTTACAAATAGGTTAATAAGAAACATGGCAAATTGTCAGAATAATCCATTTTCCCTTATGTCATTACGGCTTTGTTATGCGAAGTCGTCAAAAATGGATAGACTCATCGCGCTTTGCAAACTCCCGATTTGCTGTCACTCTATTTATGGTTTCTAACCAAATGATATAGTTATGTTCTTTCCAGGAGAATGGTTTTCTGTTGAGCAAATAGCTATCATTTCCTAGCTGAATTATTCTCTATGTTTTAACTTTAAAGGGCAAAATGTGTTTCTGTTGAAATCCTTTCATTCAGTTGCCACCTCAGTCAATCCTGGAAAGAGCCTTGAATCAAATGCATTCATAGCATAGAAAGAACTAGATGTCTTCCAAGCAGTTCAGTATTTATATTCCAACACTAGAAAAGATTATGCTTTAGCTAACAAACATTACCATCCATTTTGTCTTCAACAAGCAGGAAGCATCTGAATAATCCTGTGATTCCAGAAGATAAATTGACTGGCGGTGACAGTATATTAATATCTCTCTAATAAGGTGTAATAATCATGACACACAAGGTGACAGTTCAATTTTCCAGTAACAGATAGCCTCCATCACAAGCCAATGTTACATAGTTTTTAATGTGTAGTAAAGATAATACTTCTGTTGGAAGGCCTATCTGAGAGAGTCACTGTTACATCAATCTTGACACCGATGAACATTTCTCATATTTATAACGACTTGTAGGGAACTAAATGCTACTGAAAATAATGTCTAAGGGGAATAGATACGTTATATTGTTGACACATTGCGGCTCTGCAGTGTATAAGGAAAGAAAATAATATTACAGTTTGGGAATAGAATTAAACACACAATATTGTGTCTACACAAAGGAGAAAGCCTGACGCTAACTAATGAAATTATTCTGACGACCATTGCCATCTGGTCACATTAACATCTAATTAAAAAAAAGAAACAGATATACTGTCTTTATAAATAAATATATATATCTTTAGTTTTATACTAATATAAAAAAAAAAATACAATTTGTGTGTGCATTTAATATAGTTGTGGTGGGACCAATCAAATGATGTTACATCTTTGATATAGTTAATATAATGAGCCCTGTTTTTCGTTTGCCTTGTTAGTTGCTAAGGTAGATATGTTCATAATGCACACTTGGATTCCACTTTTTACATACAAATAACAGTGCTATAGCCATCACTGTGCTGCCGGCTTCCCATCTCTACAGCTTAAAAAACAAACATCCAATGAAGAGAAATCCTGGTGGTGGAATCATTTATTTACATACCGCTATAACAGAAAATAGAGGGGGACTATGAGGAGGTCAAAAGGAAGGTGGTGGTAGTAACAACTTTAGGGATGACTGGCGCTAGGTGGGTTTGGCTAGAGATTCATTATGTGTGTTCTGTTTGGATGAGTTGCAAGCTTCTTATTCTTAACAGTGTTTGAGGACAGTGAAAGCTGGGTTGGAAGTTTGAGAAAGGGGGAGATAACTGGATGCTCTGCAGAAGGGAGTTCCAGAGAGAGGGGGCAACTTGTGCAAAATCTTCCAGTGGGAAGAGGTGATGAGATTGTGATGAGAACCTTAGTCCATTTGAGTAGTATAGGTTAAGTGGGGGGGCAATGTAGGGGTGGAGTGTAGAGTCTTGCTAAGGAGAACATTTTACATTTCATCCCAGAGCAGATGGGGAGCCAATTCAAGGCATAGCAGAGACTAGCAGCTGAATCGGAATGACAAACGAGGAAGATGAGCATGGCAGCTGTATTTTAATAGACATGTCAGTCAAATATGGTGGACATGAGACTCACAGCGGCCGCTTGACAATAATTCAAAGTATTGCCTCTTTACTAATAAAGTTGTGGGTCTAATGACTGTGGACTCTAATATTCCTTGATTAGACAGAAAT